>MJUT01062439.1:800917-816372 GCA_002080005.1 Gigantidas platifrons | reverse complement strand
CATGATAAGATATCAACAAAAATTTGTGTTGCATACTATGGTAGCATGTACAATGCCTCTTTTAAGAATGAAATATTCATTTACTTGTGGGTTTTTTCTGAACTAGCTTATTTGAAAAATTTAAAATAAAAAAAATTGCTCTCGGTTGCTATTCAAATACCAATTTTTTTTCCAAAAATGCTACATACTTATCTTTTTTTTATTTTCTTGAAAGTTTTGATGTTTTTCTAGTTAACCTATTTGATTTTGTTGTTTAAAAATAAAAGTTTATTGAAAGTTAGCTCTGTGATTGTGTTTTGTGTATAGTCTGTAGGTAGGTCTACTTGCAGTTATATAAATGAGCATTTCTCAAAAGTGCCTGCATGAATTTTTAAAAAAAAATTCAGATATTATGCCAGAAATGTAGTGCTTGCAAATGAGGTAACTCTTGAAAGTCTAGGATAAAGTTGATTTTTGACCTAATATGACACAAACTAGTCCCACCTGATTGTGATTCAGCCGACTTGTAAACAAAAGAGCTGACTGAAATATGCCTGTTTCTTATATAAAATACATGTCATCAGCAGTGCATGTGGTTTCAGCACTAAAAAAAACATCAAACATAAACACAATTTTGAAAGTGGTCATTTTTAAACATTCTGTTATTTTATTTAGATGCAGCATAATTTGTAGATGGCCAGAACCATGAAATTTTAAAACCAACCATTTCCGGATTTTATATTCATTTCCATCCCGTATATCGGCCCTGTTTTTACTTCATACGAAAACATATGACGCCATTTTACTGACAGCAAAAGTTGCCAGATAATCGAGAGTATATTAAAATACAAGAATGGCTTTTAAAACAATCTTATGTACAAAGAAATATTTAACTAGCCATTCTTTTAAAATTCCAATCGTCATATGAATGAAGGGTTAACACTGTTAATCACTATATCGGAAAATCGATAATAGTACGAAAACCCATCACACGAGGATATGACCCAAAAGTGGATGGATATGTGTTTTTGATAGTTCCAGTGTAGATCGATCCCGGAGATCGTTGTTTTTGTATTGATTTTTATTTTCATTATTTGACCTTTGCTTCAGATACCAGTGTCTCGTGAGTCTCATGATAAATTGATTTTTATTTCTGTTTGTGTTAAAATGGTATTTACTGTTACTGTTTTACTTTTGTGTATTCACTAATATGTGTTCCATATTAACCAAATGCAATTTTTAAACCTAATTAACGTAACACAATAATTGTTTATTGTCGTAGACGCTAATCTAATTAACTTTATAAGGAAGTTAACCCAGTTAGTGACATGATTAGATTAATCTTTGCTGCCACTGTGAACACTGGTCACATGGTAAAGCCTCCTGTCTGGGACAGGCATTGCTGCCACAATCTATACATGGATACTCGTTCATTTAAATTTGCAGTTTGAATCTCGAATTAGGGTAACCCTCCATTATATATTTTCTTCGGCTTGGCAAATATTTCTCAAATAAAATTCAGCTTCTATCGTCTTTTTTTAAGTCCAACAAAAGATTAAAGCATTGATCAATGATTAAAGAAATTAAATTTGGTAATTAAAGCTATCTAATTAAAACAGTTGTATAATCAAAACAGAAATGAAAATAATCATCTCGTTTAAGTGTATCTATGATTTATTGATAAAGGGACTAAGTTATCAAAACAAAAGTTATTTACAAATATTAATGAATTGTCTCTTTGATGTCAATTTAATTAAAGATGATTAAAAAAAACACATAAAAATTTGTATTCAAACAACGTGAACGTCTAAATGTAAAAAAAAATACAAAATAAGTTTTTAAATTTAATCAAATTATTATTTCCTTGGAAGTACCGATTTGCCTTTCATTCAGTACCGATATGTCTAGTACCGAGTACCGAAATGTCCAGCACCGAGTACCGAAATGTCGCATATGTTCAGTACCGAGATGTCCAGGTACAGAGTTGTCTTGATACCCATCGAAATGCCAAGTTTTTAGCTTCTTTAATATGCTTTTAGTGTGTTGTTGTTTAATACTTGTGTAAGGCAAACGCAAGGTAGATTTTTGTGAGTATAAATCATGTCAAAGATCAACAATTTGTCGAGTTGCATGAGAGTATAAGCCAGGTTTGTGAATCCCTCAATTCTTTTATACGAAAATCTCACGGAATGTTAAAAAGTTACAAATCTGTGAAAAATATGATTTTTCTTTAGAACCAGAAATTGATATGTAATTATCTATGGTGTGATTCATAATTGTGATATGCAGACTGAAACTTATTTATATACAAGAGAAGATTGAAGTTATACCAATTACAGGGCTAATCAGAAGCCGTAAATCAAAGGACAGACAATGCAATGGCCAAAGGAAAAAGAACAAAATTAGGACAAACAATGGTTTACAAAACACTACACAAAAAATTAGAAACCGAGCAACACGCACCCCGCTGAAAATCGGGGGTGAACTCAGGTGCTCAGGAAGGGTAAGCAGTTCCTGCTCCACAAGTTTTACCCCTAATGTTACTCTTATTACAAACCCAGGGATAAGTATTAAGGGCTGTATTGTGATTACGGCAAATGGAACATATTCTGTGGTCATTTGTGACAAAGATATTCTGTAACGGTTATGCAGGACACATAGGTACATGTGTACATGTACATGTATATGTGTTCTGAGCTCTGGCTTTAAACTTTCAAGTACATGTATGATTTTTGTACTCATACTCTAAAATTGTCCAATCAGAACCAAGTATTTTATTATACAGTTTTGAGATTGGCTGTTACAATGTATTTCTTGCTCAGAAATTTTATGACTGCAAAGTTTTACATACCAGTAGGCTGCAATGGATAAAAATAAAAATAAGTACTTTCAAATCTTGGAAGGGAAATGTAATTGGATTTGGAATGAAATGTCCGTAAAGGATTTTGAAATACAGATTCAGTTTTGTAAAATTATATGTAGTGTAAGGTACAATAAGGAAAATGTGAAAAAATTGGTATCAATAGATATATCTAGTAAATAAGTTTGTTATATGTGTTTAACATCACTTTCAACAGTTTATTGGTGGAGGAAAATGGAATACCCTGATCAAATCAATGATTTATCGCAAGTCACGGAAAAAAAATTATTGTCTATAAATTTGTTCTCATCTTGCAAATAGCTGAAATACGGCTTACCACGTTAAACATCAATCTATGTTCAGATTTCTTTGGTTAATTGTGTACCGTGTATATAAGGCTATTTAGAACCTCTGGTTATTAAAATAAAACATTGTTCAATCAAGCGTGGTTTGTGCCACTTGTTTATTTACAAAGTACATGCTGGTTTGTTGTTTGTAAAATAAACTTACTTTTCTTGTGAATACTGATTACATTTACTTGACGTTAAATAACAATGCATTCAATTCATTCAATCACCGGTATTAACATTAGTACTACTTTTTTTTTTCTCAAAGCTGTTTAAATTGAAAATTTTTACAAGAAATGCTTTTGATTTCTTTTAATACTCTCATATGACTGCTTTGTAGATACAGTACAGCTCAAGGCATAGTCTGATAAATGCCAGGTATGCCTCCAATACCTGGCATGCCTGGCATGAAGTCATAAAACTGGAGTTTTCTAATATACAACTCATAAATTAATCATATTAAGATATTTTCTGGTGAAGCCACAGGTAACATTTCCCTGTTCACCTGGACAGGTAGAAAATACATGTACAGGAAATGATTATTAATTATTAGTGTTTGATAACACACTAGCATGTATAATGTAATACAATTGAGAAATTTAATTGAAATATTTCTTTATGAAAAGATATCAGAATAAATAGGAAAATATTTGTAAAATTTAAATTATTTGTAGTAGAGAATAATTATTATTATTGTTTTTTTGTCATGAAATTGTAAGAGACATTGAACTGAAAATTTAAAACTGCATAGCATGCATAAAGTTATAATTTTGTAGATTTTCCTTTCATTTGCATCAATTTATGCAGAAAATATATTTGCATTTAAAAAAGGATAAATAAAAAAAAATTAAATATGAGAGGCTCAGAAATTTATATTATGAATTTACACATGTCACAGTTTAAAAATAAATTAATTTAGTTATATTTTAACTTACATTAAATATAGTTTTGCTGTCAAAATTCAAACCTTACTGGATACATTTGAAAAATCAAACTATATTGATAATTGTGTAGTTACAGTCATGGAACATAATTATTCACCAGTCTCGATTTTTTGCTATATATTTCATATAAACCCACATTTTTTTCAAAAAAATTATGTTAAAGCTATCTCTGGGCAGATTTTTATGAAATTTATTTCAAGACATGCAGATTTCTTTGAATTTTATTTGTTTATCTGATAGTAATTTTTGTCTTTAAATTATAAGAAAATAAAGGCAATCTGACGGAAAATCGTGCTAAAATAAACAAAAAATATTTAAATGTTTCTGCTTCTTCTGGTCCAAAAATGATCAAAATCTGTTTAGAAACATGACTTACACAATAAATTTTTTTGAAAAATGTGGTTTTATATGAAATATATAGCATAAAATTGAGGGTGGCAAATAATTATGTTCCATGACTGTATGTTAATTGCGTAATTTTCTATGACAAATAGTGTAGTTACAGATTTTCATAGATATAAAGAAATAAAAAAATACCTGAAATAATTAGCTTTGAAAGAGGTGTTTTTAAAAGATATATTTAATGTAAAAAAAATCAAAATTTAAATAAATGAGGAATTAAGAAGGAAAGGGATTGGGATAATCTTTTATTTATTGTTTTATAACTAGATATATTGTTCAATAAACAACTCTTTTCATGTTTATGACACTCACTACAGCATTTACAGGAAACAATTAAAAATTAATTTTATATGGATTATAAATTTATGACAAAATATTCTTGCATAAAAAAGTTTTAAGTTTTTTTTTACATGTTAAAAATGGCATTGTTTATGGCAAAATTAAAAATTAAATTAATTTTTATATCATGTTTATTGACAAAAGTTATCAAAATAGTTTCAACATACAAAACAATATAAAAGTGCTATCAAAACAAATTAGATGTTGATTAAAGGGTCACCAATTAAAGATACTTTGTTACTCAAGTCTTTTGATTGATATTAAAAAGAAGTAAGGTAAATAATACAATTAACATTTGTTGACTATTTTCCCAATAATTATTCCAACAAAATTAATAATACAAAAATATTAAAGGTCCACATGAAAGCTTCATGGGATTTTGAAAATTCATTATATGAAATTTGTTTCAAATGCTTTATTTTTTTAATGTAATTCCCAATATAAGCCCTAACTTTTTTTTTATTTTGTGCACAATTTTCCAATCTTATTCTCAATGAAAACATTCATCTGAAAATATTCTTCATATACATGTAACTTATAAAATACCTGTGAGTGATGGTTTTACCTGTACATGTAATTAGTCATTTCCTGTTGTATATTGGAACCACAGGTGATACTGTGGAGATGGGTTAATCACAAAGCAATAAATACCTGGCATTGGATGCCAGGTATGAGGCATGCCAGGTATTTATCAGACTATGCCTTGAGCTATACTGTACATCTTCATTGTAGCACGTTACTGTACCAATGATGATATAACTGCATTCACAAAATGATCGAAAAAGCACTTGCAAGAGTGTTTGAATTACAAGAGTATATTCTCTTAAGGATGGGAAGGTAGGAAGACTATCCTGTACTGCGTACATATAAGATATGGCACACCCAAGATTATCCAACTATGCAAATGTATATATGTGTAACCCCAAAACCACAACTAGGATGAATATGCGATCATTCCCATGGCACACACAAGATTTTCCAGCTACATGTCTCATGTGTAATCCAAATGCCACAACACTCCTGTTATCCTGTTATCCTAATAATTTATTCCCAGGCAAATATCCCTGTGTCGACGAAGTGTCTGTGAGGCCCCTTGTCATATACATTTTATATAGCATAAAATATTTTGTGGTCAATGCGAAAGCTCCACCATCATAAAATTATGGATCAATCAAACTGCATATTCCAACTGAAAAGTGGGTTCACAGACAGAACGTTATGTTCAAATCTAATTCTACCTTTATTTTGAACCATTGTATAGGAAGTTGCACAATTTTTTCATGTGTCATATGCAATTTAAACATGCTGTCCACTTAAAAATGTAGACCTACAACCTATTTTTGAAATAAATCATATTTGAATATGACATTTGTCATTGGCTACCTGGTATATACATGTAAACAATGCCATGTTAAAATTCACAATATATTTTAATTTGCCCATGCATAATATCGAATAAGTTATGGACATCATTCCTAAGTAATATCTACAGATACTAAAGATTACGATTTATTGACTTATAAATTATAGTTTATTCAACAACACCTGGTTTGTACAAAATGACCTAAGACGCCCATCTTTTATAAATTGTTGTCTTCTGTTTACTTTGTATCCAAGAAATACTGATAACAATGCATATGACACAGCTGGTTGCTGAATTATTTTTATTTTTTAGCATTTTATGGTACTTGTTTAAATTACACAAAACAAAATGCTATCAAATTAGAAAATGTCAACACAGTCTATTTATCTATATATAACTGTAAACATGAAGATTGGTAAATTTTGTTATGACATGCATTTTCATTACTGACTTCCACCTAAATAAATAAGTTCGATTTTTCCTACTAAAATCGAAATTATTCATGGAAGCCAGAGTTTGTATAATGTTTTAACATACATGGGTAACATTATTTTCTTGCATTGTATCCCTCACTATCGCTTTGGGTGAAAATTTTACGAAATAATGTTACCCATATTAAAACTACAAACAAACTGACTCCCGTGAATTATTTCTTAATTTTATCATATTTTAGGGTATGATTATAGTGAATAGTTCATGTTTGGAAGCAAATCTCACTTGTATGAATGTACATGTATTTGTTTTCTTCATTAAGTATTACATGATTGATAAGTCGCCATTCCAGTGAAACTTGTGATTTTCTTATTCAACAGTGCTACATGTATGTAATGGCGACAAAAAGGACAATATTATTAAAGGGTGTTTCAGCTAGACTTTAGGACAATTGCCAGTTTTATCAAAATTTCTTCCGGACATTCTTTAATAATTAAACTAATTTTTATAAAGTTCTTCAGGACAATTTCAGAACTTGAGAAATAGGTGGGCATATGTCCTGAGACTGGTGCCTATCTGAATCACTGTTAAATGCCATTGACCACAATTTTTTTTAGACTAGTGACAAGCTTAAGAGTCTAAAGGACAATATAATGTTGACACAGGACCATTGCCTTGGGATGATGTCCTTTAAAATGTAAAAAATGTTTTTATTTGTTTCCTACATTCTTGAGTGTTCATTACTGTCTATTGCAACCAGATATGTACACAGCAATAGACTATGTACATGTAGCTCAGTACATGTATTTACAAATTACATGTACATGTATGTCATATTAATTTATGTTAATTATTGTTAATCTTATTTAAAGTTTACTCAAAATTTATGTTGTCTTTTTTTTCCAGATGTTGAGATAATAGTGCATGAATTTAAATTAATTTGAACTGATTATAATTTTTTTTTATATTTTGTGTAGCTCTTTTTTATTTATTTATCTACATAATTTCTTTGGACACATGTACATGTAGGTATCTCATGACTTTTGTGTTCATCAGTTTGACTCGTTGATGACTGAGTACATGTACATCATACCATTAGGCGTTATGTACATATTGCATGTTTTTTGCTTAAGGTATATTTTGCATTATTAAGTAATTCAGGGATGATTATTTTTCAGTTATTTAACTGATTTCAGCTATTTTCCTCTGGAGAGAAATTGCCAAAAATTGCTGGACACAGTTAGAACAGGTCAAAAATAGACTATTTTAAAGGGGTGTAGATAGTTTCAGCTATTTTTCATTGTTTTTCAGTTATTTTATTTTCTAACCAGAATCACCCCTGGTAATTATTTATTTCATATCTCACAGCTGCAGTACACTATGTATTTAAATATAGATCACATTTAACATTTGTAGAATTATTTCAATTTTACACCTGTAGTAGTTATTTCAATTCACATTTAACACCTTTGGTAATTTATTCTAATTCACATTTTACACCTTTGGTAATTTATTCTAATTTACATTTTACACCTTTGGTAATTTATTCTAATTCACATTTTACACCTTTGGTAATTTATTTTAATTTACATTTAACACCTTTGGTAATTTATTTCAATTTACATTTTACACCTTTGTTAATTTCTTTCAATTTACATTTTACACCTTTAGTAATTTATTTCAATTTACATTTTACCTCTGTGAGTGTGGTAGATAGTGAGTCAAACCAAAGGCTATGAAATTGGTATTTATTGCTTCTCCGCTAATCATGGAGCATTAAGGAGAAAGAGCAAGGACTAGTTGGCTCGGAATCAGAATAATGTGTCCGAGTGGAGTGACATGTCTACCCACAGACTGTTGTTTCAGTGAGCTAGCATTATAAAAATTCAGCCCAACGTGTTGGTTTAGTACAGAGCGGACCTCATCATCATCTCATTGAAAATTAACTTGTTCTCGCCTTGATATAGCTGAAAAATTGCTGAATTGGCACTCATTTTACCTCTAGTAGTTATTTCAATTCACATGTTACACCTGTAGTAATTATTTCAAACCTTTTTGATACAGAGTATCGTCTGATGATGATGATGGAGATCTAGATGACATACCGTTGATGATAAATGAGAGTTCTTTTGACATGGATAATGAAAATGATTCCCTCGTCAAACCAAGACGATATAGACATCCCAACCAATCAAGGCTGAGTTTTTTCTTGGAAGGTTGTTGTGGAGCATGCTCAAGGTAAAACATTGAATTCAACAAAAAAGTATAATATATACTGGGTATTTGTAATGAATAAAAATATCTTCTGTTTTTAGCTTGGTTTACAAAGACCAAAGTATGTTACTGTGAAACCTGTCTAAGCCAAACCTCTTTGAGACCATCTCTTTTGTTGGAATATACAGCCTAATTTAACAAATATAGACTACATTAGGACTTTCTTCAGCGCTTCATATACAGGATTCCTGGTTTATTACGGGACCGGTTAAGACAAGTTTCACTCTATATATGGAATCCCAACAAGCATTAGGATTCAAAATTGGGAATTATAGTTGTTTTCTTCAGCACAGGTTAGCATGCTGTAGGGAATAAAACTTAATTTTTTGTATTCAAGATTTCTGGTTAAATACTTCTATGGCAGCCATATTGAAAATTAAAAAGTTAGTTATTAGTGTTTCTTCTTAGACATGTCTTATTACATGTATGATTCTGTTAAATATAAATATGATATCAAAACTTAATTCTTTTCAGATGTTGTCAGAAGTTCTGTAATCGAGAAAAAACATACAAGTCACGCTCTGTTCCAATTGGTTTAGAACCTAACAAAGATGAAAAATTCCCAAAGAATGTCATTCGAAACCAAAAGTACAGCATTATCACATTTATACCAAAGGTAATTTATAAAACATATGTTTCGTCAAAATCAACATTCCCTAAAGATAGTTCCGTCAAAGACATATATATATATATATATATAGCATCATAAATATTTCTTTGAAGTCTGAACTATCAAACAAAGTTGCTTTTAAATTAATGTGTATTCTTTATCATAATTTGCCATAGTGGGAATTTTTGATGAAATCAAGAGTTTAGAATATTAAGTTCAGTACAAGTCAGTAAATATTATATAGACACTTCATTGTTCTCATTGTCAGTAGTTATTCATAAACTTACTAGATCACTAGCCCTAAGCCTCAGTCTAGTCAAATATGGTTTGGGCTATTATTACAAATTGCATAAAATTTGCTTAATCAAATACAAAAAATTCTTATAAAATGCTGTTTTGGCTAGTTTGTTAAAAATGTTTTTGGCACAGACTGCTTTGGGGTTATTGTTCAGAAATTGTCCCCAAATTATGTTTTGGCCAAAAAATTCATTACCATAATAGGGATTTAGATATAATTCAAAAAAAAATATTATACAAGAGGAGATAGAAATATTTTTGAGAGTTTCTTATTAATATTTTTATACAGTTGCAAAATATTGGCCATTGTTATATATACATTTTGTAGCTAATTGAAGGGAAAAAAATTACTCAAAAATCTTGTTACAATAATTTTGATCTCATTTTAAAATACAGTAGCTGTAAATATTTACTTTTGACTGCTTATATTTCCAGGTTTTATTTGAGCAATTCAAGTTTTTTCTAAACTTGTACTTTTTGGTAATGGCTACTTCACAGTTTATACCAGCTATCAGGATTGGTTACTTGTACACTTACTGGGGACCATTGGTAAGATATCATATTAGGCAGTTTTTTTTCCCATAATGCAATTTGAACTATATTAACCTAGGATCTGGTACCCTTATGTCTTAGACTTGCCAGAGGCTGGAAACTATGATCAAATTTTTGTGGCTTAGAATGCATTGTGGCAAGCACACTTGAGTTTAACATAAGGATTTAATTACCGGGTAAGTAGACTTATTTTGTCCACATTTGACAAATGTTTGAAAACAATTTTCATGTGATTCCTTCTTGTAGCAAAGTAAATTTTGATATTCATGTTTTTAAATGATTCGCCAAAGATGATTCGTCAGTGAGTATTAACGTATTATCTCTCATGTTTCTATATTTACAAAAAATAAACTTATCAGTGCAGTAACATGAAAATCTAACGTTAAGTATGTATCTTCTAGAAATAATGATGTCATCAGTTTGAAATGTGGGAAAACACCCATTACGTCTTCATAAATAAATACAGAATCCGGTTAGGGAATTCTTTAAAGAAGCGATGTAAATGTTTGAGATTCATTTCATATTGCAAGTAACTATGCCATTTAATACCGTACATAAATAAATTGCATATCAGGCCAAAAATCTACTCCAAAATACATAGAGCAATGGTTGTGTGTTTGGACAATGACAGCAATTGATGAATGAAATGTTGTGATGTGATGTAACCCCCATCTGTGAAGTAATGGACTATGTTGAATGTCAAAACGTTCTTTATTAGAAAGATAAATACAAATTTATTAGTGAAATTTTAACAGTATTTCCACCTGTTATCCTATGAAAATGTTAGATAAACGTATTATATGCATAATATGTCAAACAGACTCTAATGCTGAACATTTTTGGTCAGTGTGACGTCAAGCACATTATGACATGGGATGATTACCTATAAAAATAATATTGTAATTTTTAAAGTGTTGATATACATTATCACTAGTATCACAGCTTGTCCTAGTCAGGCTCGCTGCGATACTAGTGATAATGTCTGTCTCAACCTTCAAATCTACTGATATTCTATGATTACGTACATTTGTAATTGATAATTTATGTAATATATATTGACAGGGTTTTGTGATATTTGTGACCATGTGTAGAGAAGCTTTAGATGATTATAGACGATACAGACGAGACAAGGAAGCCAATTCTCAGAGATATAAAAAGTTGACGAGAGACGGTCTTGTTACCATTCCTAGTTCTGACATTAAAGTAGGAGATCTTATTCAAGTGGAAAAGGTAATGATTATCTAGAAGCAACATATTTTATTTCTTTGTGATTCAACTGAATAACATGGGCATGTACTGTTACACATCAAATTTATCAAGTTGAAAACTTAACCCAATATCTCAATCTTAGCTGAACTGGAGTTAAAATGTAATTAAATAACCTATGTACTTGGCTAAAGCGAAGTAAAAATTTAATTTAATTACTCATAAACTTGGCTAAAAATTTAGTTAAATAACTCAAATGCTTGGCTATTGTAAAGATTTAATTAAATAACTCAAATACTTGCCTAAAGCAAAGTAAAAATTGAATTAAATAACTCAAATACTTAGCTAAAGCAAAGTAAGAAATTTAATTAAATAACTCAAATATTTGGCTAAAGCGAAGTAAAAATTCATATAAATAACTCAAATACTTGGCAAAAGTGAAGTAAAAATTTTGTTAAATAACTCAAATACTTGGCTAAAGCAAAGTAAAAATTTAACCAAATAATCATTGACCATGACACGACAATCCTCTGTATGTATGTATCATACAAATGTATTTAGATATCATCTATATTTACTATAGGTATATTCAGGATATAGTGTCAGTAAGCTTGTACATGTAAAAATCCCTTGGAAAAAATGTTTTTAAGGTAAAAAGTCTTGACCCTATAGTCCAAAAAATGTAACATTCTGTATTTTTTCACTGAAGGACCAAAGGGTACCTGCTGATATGGTATTTATAAGAACAACAGAAAAACAAGGAGCATGTTTTATAAGGACTGATCAGTTAGACGGGGAGACGGATTGGAAACTGAGATTAGCCATACAGAATACTCAGAGACTTTTTTCTAATGTGGTATGTATAAAATACAATAGGAAGATAGTTTCTATAAAACATGTACAGTCAGACATGTATTCAGAGGTCACCTTTAGGACAAAGATTGAGCAGGTAAGACAGGTGACTGTTTATTTAAGATCGTCGATCCAGATTGTCAGTTCCGGTCCATAGAGATTCGCTTGCTACTGTTCCTGGGAGGCAATTATTTTTTTTTAAATTGCATTTGCTTATTAATACTGCTTTTTTTTTGTAATGATTTACAGTTAAAATTTGATTCAATGTTCAATGCTATCGTGTATTGAGAACTCCAAGAAAGTTAATCACCGATGCTTTTCAATATCTAGAAGGAAAGCTGACAAGGAAATACCAGTAAACTAATTCAATGAAATAAACTTTGAATGACTGCGTTAATGAGGTGACTGTTTATTTGAATGAAAATAACATGTAATTAAGGTCGAGAAAGTTTTAATCTGGATCTTTACAGCAGGAGACATTAGAATGATATTAATTAAAATGATTTCAGCTGATGATTCTGTTAATTACCATATAATTCGTATAATTCGGCCATTCTCAATTTTGTAGTTTAAATAGTGATGGTCATCAATTCCACTAATACATTTGTATCAACAAAACAAACAATCACCTCTCTTCTGATATTTTAAAAGTTTATTTTTCTGGAACTATTGTGCCATTTCAAAATATATTTTACTGGAATGTTCCTTAGATTGTCCTTAACAATAGCTACATTAATTGTGCCAATCTGAATTCCAAGACGGCCATGACAGGGCTTTCAATATTTTTCAATTGTACCAGTACTTCACTATTTACAGGGGGTATTTTTTATTAAAAATTTGAACACTTTTCATGAATATCTTATACAACACTTGACAATGAGGAGGTACCAAAGACTATTTCAGGTGGGTAAAAGTACCTGGTACCACCACTTATTGAAAGGCCTGCATGATGGCCGTCACTGAATGGTTAAGCTGAAGATAGGACACAATGGGTAAATGAACAAGTGCTATTTCTCTGAAACAAGCGAACCATTAAAACGAAAACTTGGTTGGAATGATATGATTAAAAATGGTATATCTCGCCTTTGTTTCTATGGGGATGTTGTTAAGAGAAAGCTTACAAGTTTTAAGTTTGACAATTCTAGACTTTATGCAACTTTGATATCCAAATCCTACATCAAATATTAATATGAAATGTGTGTGTTGAATATGTCTTGGCACACATACATATTTAATATGCCTGAATCATGTTTCGAAAGTACCTTAAAAATATACACTGAAGGGCCGGAGAATTCAACACTTCTCCCCTATACTCTTCAATGTATACTTTTAAAATTTACGTTTCTACTTCTAAATATTGCAGGATATATTAGACATAAGGGCACAAGTTTATGCAGAGGCACCTCAGAAAGATATTCATAATTTTGTTGGTACATTCAGAAGAGTAAGTTATATTACACATTGTTAGTACCTTTTAGTTATTAATTTTTGCAAGCCCTCTCAGTTGAGTAATGGTAAGCATGCTCACCTCAAGACTGGTAGATCGTCAGTTTTTCTCTGTCAGGTTGAACTAGATTTTGACTATGAAATTGGTATTGGCTGTTTCTATGCAGAATGAAGTGGGAGGAAAGAGGCTGGATCAGAGCCTGGATATTGAGTTCCAGTGGAATGAAAACTATACTTGTTGACTATTTTTACAGTGGCTAGCACTATGAAAATCTCACTGCTTGTTGATTTAGTGGCATCATCATTGAATCAACCGTTGAAGATGAAACAGCGAATCAGACGAAGTAAGGCAACTTTGTCTTTTTTAACTCACAAACCTCAGATATGCCTAAACATAAAACAGAAAGTTGCTATTAAAGATGTAGATGTAAATTTAACCAGAAAATGATACTGTATTGTTTCCATATTTTGTTATACTTCCAGACTGATGGTGAAGTGTGTGAAGATTCTCTAACTGTAGATAATACATTGTGGTCTAATACAGTTGTAGCCTCAGGGACTGCTTTAGGTGTGGTTATTTACACAGGGGCAGAGACCAGAAGTGTTATGAATACATCACAACCCAAGAGTAAGGTAACGTATCATTATAATGGAGAAAA
Source organism: Gigantidas platifrons (assembly GCA_002080005.1). Taxonomy (NCBI): domain Eukaryota; kingdom Metazoa; phylum Mollusca; class Bivalvia; order Mytilida; family Modiolidae; genus Gigantidas; species Gigantidas platifrons. The sequence continues at coordinate 801,810 of MJUT01062439.1, read as the reverse complement.
TTGAGTTTTGTCATGTATCTTACCTTCTATAAACTTCTAGAAATTCAACTGGTTTAACGACAGCACATTGAATCAGTGTATATTCATTACATGACGACTGGTAGCTGTGTATAAGCAAATTTTCGATTATCAGTATTTTATACCCGGTTTCAACAAGATTTATTTCCTCCTACCACATGTTTTCAATAATGAAACAGATAATGACTATCTTATATTTTAATGGAACAAATTTGAATTACACCTACAAAAAGCAATACAATTTAATCAACAGGCTATACATGTGAAATATCAAGGCATGAGGTAAGATATATAGATTCTCCTTCTGCTACCAGAGGATTACAATATCAAGGCATGAGGTAAGATATATAGATTCTCCTTCTGCTACCAGGAGATTACAATATCAAGGCATGAGGTAAGATATATAGATTCTCCTTCTGCTACCAGGATATTACAATATCAAGGCATGAGGTAAGATATATAGATTCTTCTTCTGCTACCAGGAGATTACAATATCAAGGCATGAGGTAAGATATATAGATTCTCCTTCTGCTACCAGGGGATTACAATATCAAGGCATGAGGTAAGATATATATATTCTCCTTCTGCTACCAGGAGATTGCAATATCAAGGCATGAGGTAAGATATATAGATTCTCCTTCTGCTACCAGGGGATTACAATATCAAGGCATGGGGTAAGACATATAGATTCTCCTTCTGCTACCAGGAGATTACAATATCAAGGCATGAGGTAAGACATATAGATTCTCCTTCTGCTACCAGGGGATTACAATATCAAGGCATGAGGTAAGATATATAGATTCTCTTTCTGCTACCAGGGGATTACAATATTAAAGCATGAGGTAAGATATATAGATTCTCCTTCTGCTACCAGG
>MJUT01062439.1:781016-795223 GCA_002080005.1 Gigantidas platifrons | reverse complement strand
AAGGAGTAGTTTAACATATATTCCGGGTTTTTCTGTGCAAATTTTTCTTTCAGCCGATTTATACCTATTATGCAAATTAGGCATAATTTGATAAAAGATCACATTTAAATCTTCTCCTCTGAAACCGCTGAACCAAATTAAAGCAAATTTGGCTGGGATGGTCCTTCAATATGTGTCCGACAGCCCTGCCCTCCATTCAAAATAGCTGCTGTTACTAAAAATAATAATTTCTTTAGTTGTCAATTTCTGCTTTATTACAAATCAAAATGAACTCAATTTTAAATGCAGCTACATGGCAATGAGTAGTTTAACATATATTCTGGGTTTTTCTGTGAGATTTTTTCAGCCAGTTTATTCCGTTTAGGAATATTATGAGATAAAAATCACAGCAAAATCTTTTGCTCAGAAATTTGAGTTGAAATGATCTTTGGATGACCCACTTTCAAAATTATGTGTAACACCCCCCATTTCTATCAACTTTAGATGTCAAATTGAAAACCAGGTGAGCGATTACAGGCTCCTGGGAGCCTCTAGTTTTGTTTCCTTCCAGGGCTCATGCCACTTAGTAAAAACAGGGCGACATGACTTCTCTTTCGGTTGACTTGAAGTCAAAATGAAGGAAAATCTGGGAGATTTACGAAAAAGCTAGCAAAATTTTAACTTTTCTTTCCCAGCTACCTCATGTCACACATGCTGCACAACGAACATAAAAAGGATGCAATCAATAAATTTGGAATAAAATATTGAATATCAAACACTGTATGGGTCAAATTTCAGGAACATGGGTGCTCCTTTTACATGAATATTGGGAAAAAAATATGATTACTGGTGAAAAAATAGTGACTTACAAAGACAGACTGTGATTTCAATGAAATCAGGCAGAAAAAGTCACCCAATTTGCCTGACTTGGTGAGCCCTGCCTTCAAAGAGAGATTGATGTATTGCATTGGAAGTGATTATGTTTTTTTGTTTTAATCATGTTTTTCTTTCATTTTTTGGTAGATATTTAAGAAGTTACATTTAGGAACTGTATCTTTTACACCAGAAACAGCTGATGAGGTAACTAAAGTTATATGCATATTATATTTCTTAGAATATTGAAAAGGGGAAAAAATCAGTTACAAATATGTAATTAGACCATTATAAAAAAAATTTGTGAGAAAAATGTATTGTAAAAGTTAAGAATTAGACATGTCAGTTACACTCTTGTTTTATTTCTACTTTCACTTTGTGAACAATTGCTATTAACTGACAGTCGCCAATACATATTTATAGACACAGAAACCAACTGATATATTGTGGATATTTATTGGGAGTTGTTAGGATGGAGTTTGTCTCCACTGTTTGACCAGAGGGTATTAGACATGTTCCAAGCATTAGTTCTCCCTACATTTGAATCACAATGAATTCTTATCTTATCTGGTAGACAGTTGTATTCAATACAAATACAAGAACGGTGACAATTCCAACTCACTTCATTCAAAACATTCAAAAATAACTGAAATACACAATGTATTGTTGAAAGTAGCATTAAACACCATAACCCCCAACCCATTCAAAACACCACTTCTCAGCTGTGATATCAACAGTAATATACTTGAAATATTTATAAGCAATACCTTAAACACACGAACTGTGACAGCATAACTTTGATTTTCCATGTACTGTTAAAATTAGATCTCTCACTTTGCTCTTGTTTATTTATATTTCGCGCGTGTAAGATCTAACGCAAGCCTGTAGACGTCGCATTCTGGTGATCTAGGGTCAAGCAAAATATTGTCCATTCAAATGATCGCTTACGAGATCTTGAAAGTGGATTTATGCAAGGGACGTAACTCTAGGTGCTAATGAATTATGCAAGAAATCCATTCGGAATTCTTCCAATGTTATCTATATCGACTATGTCGGAGCCCGATTGTTCCGACAACTGTTTACATTTCCGGAGACAAGAAGACTGTTATGTATTTATAACAGGGGTGAGTGATAGAAAGCGTCTGTACAGATTAGCATTTTATTCTACACTAATTAAGAATTCTCATGATACAGTGTTTATAGTAAATATCAGAGATTGACAGTTAACAGGTGTCTGATAAGATCTAATGTACCAATTATATGGAAATCAGTTTATCTTTTAATTATTGTAAACATAACAGTTCCTCCCTTCTAAACATTAATCCTCTATGAATGAACTGTGTCGGTAAATATGAAAATAAGTGAAATAAAACTTTACAGTCCATATGTTTTAAGAATGAAATTGAATTCTAACCTAACAGAAAATTACATATCAAAATTAACATATTTACAAGAACCCTAGTGGTTGCAAAGAAAATTATTATTTTCATGCACACTACAACCACACCTAACATTGGTTGCATAGGGAGTTATTATTACCCATTCACTACAACCAATTTCACAAATCTAATTTAACAACCGGTTTTCTGATTCTTAACGGATATCTCCTTGGTGCAGGTTCTGTTGTTGGTATTACAATATCCGATGATTTTGCATCAGGTTGTTTCTCGATAATTGTTGTTTCCGGAATAATAATATCTGGTCTGCGTGTCGTTTGCAGATATTTCCTGGTGTTGTTTCGACTTTATAATTTAATGGTCCTTCTCGTTGTATTATCTGTCCACTCGTCCATTTATTTTTTCCGTGATAATTTCTCACGGCCACCGCCTGTCCTTCCTCAAACTCTCGCATGTTTTCTTTGCTTGATTTGATAGCATGTTTCATTTGTTTGTCATGTACCTGTCTTGTAATATCAGGTTTGATCAAATCCAGTCAAGTTTTTAATTGTCTACCCATTAACAACTTCGCAGGAGTTTCGTTGGTAATACTATGAGGTGTGTTACGATAAACAAGTAGGAAGTTCGCTAATTTCTTATGCAAGTCGCTACTTTCACCTTTCATTGCTCTCATACTTTGTTTAAACGTTTGAACGAAACGTTCAGCAAGTCCGTTCGTTGCAGGATGATACGGAGCACTCTTTATGTGTGTAATTCCATTTAATTTAGTGAATTGCTGAAATTCTTCAGATACAAATTGTGGACCGTTGTCGCTGACAATCTGCTCTGGTAATCCATTTCTCAAGAATATTGTTCTCAAAGCTTGAGTTGTTTTAGTTGCTGTAGTTTTCGTCATCGGTATAACTTGACACTAGTGGTTGATGGTCAGTTATCAAGGTGAATTTACGACCATATAAATATGTGTTGAACTTTTTTACTCCAAAAATTATCCCTAGAGCCTCTTTGTCTATTTGACTGTAATTTCGTTCCGCCTTGTTGAGTGATCTTGATGCAAATGCTATAGGGCGTTCTGATCCATCCTTTAGCTCATGTGATAGTACTGCACCTAACCCAAATGGTGAGGCATCGCATGCCAAACGAATAGGTAAATTAGGATCATAATGACATAACACTTGTTCTGATGTTACTAACTGTTTTGCTTTGTTGAACGCTTCTCTGCATTCATCATTCCAATTCCATTTACACTGTTTTTCTAGCAATTTGTGTAATGGATGCACAACTGTTGAAATATTTGGTAAAAACTTGTGATAATAATTTACCAAACCAAGAAATGCACGTACCTCTGTTACTGTTTTTGGCTCTGGTGTGTTTAAAACAGCTTCCACCTTTTTCTGAGTTTTGTGTAATCCGTGTTTATCAATGATATGTCCACAATACTCAATCTTGTCCTCGAAAAAATAACTTTTCGACTTATTAGCATGGAGGTTGAATTCTTCCAATCTTTGAAGAACTTTACTCAAATTGTTCAGATGTTCTTTATCATCTTTACCCGTGATAACCATATCATCTAATATACAATAAACTCCTTCCAGTCCTTGTAATATTTGATCAATTGTCCGTTGCCAAATTGCAGGTGCTGAAGCAATCCCAAACAATAATCTATTATATCTGTATAATCCTTTGTGCGTATTGATCGTTAAATACTTTTTGGATTCTTCATCGACTTCTAGCTGTAAATAAGCTTGTGTAAGGTTGATTTTCGTGAACCGTTCTCCTCCTGACAGTGAAGCAAATATGTCTTCAATACGTGGTAAAAGATATTGTTCAATTTGTAACTGGGGGTTTATTGTAACTTTAAAATCTCTGCAGATTCTGACGTCTCCCGATTTCTTTACAATGGGAACAATTGGCGTTGCCCAGTCGTTGGTTGGTACCTTAAAAATGACCCCTTCCTGCTCTAACCGATCTAGTTCCTTTTCCACTTTCGGTCTCATAGCATACGGCAGTGGTCTCGCTTTTGTGAACACGGGTTTGGCGTCATCCTTTAAAATAAGGTTTGCTTGAATTCCTGTTACTAAACCTAAATTTTCCTGGAATACTGTTGAGAAATTCTGGAGCACCTGTGCTACTTTCTCTTTAATATTACCCTGCATGCTTATTTTGTTAATTGAGGTCCAGTCTAATCTGATTTTTCTTAACCAGGCTCTTCCAAACAAGATCGCTCCCCCTTTTTGAACAACATAGAGTGGCAATCTTTCCATTTGATTGTTATGTTTCACTTGAACATAAGTTACTCCCATCGGGGTGAGTTTTTCTCCTGAAAATGTTCTCAATATAATATCAGTTGATTCCAACTTTCTTTTCGGAAAAATCTCATCAAATTTCTTCTTTGGAATAACGGATATTGCGGATCCGGTGTCCACTTCCATTTTAACAGGTGTTCCATCCATTTTAACTGTGACGAATATTTCCTTAAAATCGTCGGATTTTACTTTATAAATCCCTGCTTCAGTTGAATTTTTATTGTCCTCTTGATCAGAAAACAAAGTATATATTCCAACATAATTCGAATCATATGTATCAGAATGATCATCTGTGTGTACTGAATGGATTTTTCTTCTATGATTTATATCCTTTGTACGGCATGCTGACTTTATATGTCCCTTCTTTTTACATTTATGACATGTTGCCTCCTTAAATCGACAATCATTTGGTTTATGTCCAGAACGATTGCATCTATAACATTGTACACTTAATGCTGGTTTGTCGACTTTTGGCTTTGGTCTGTTCATTTTTACTTTATGTACTGTTGATTCATGTTGCTTTCCTTGTAACTCAATTGCATCTTTTGTTGCAGTCTCCATTGCTATTGATATTTGAATGGCTTTTTCCAATGTTAATGCTTGCACTGATAACAATTTCTTTTGTGTTTGTTCCGCTCTTAATCCACATACTAGTCTATCCCTTAATGTGTCATTTAAGTCGGGAAAGTTACAATATTCAGACAACTTTCGAATCTGTGCTACATATTCATTTATTGATTCACCTTCCTTCTGATCTCTCTTATGAAATCGAAATCGTTCAGCTATAACTAGTGGTGCTGGTGATAAATGTTCTTTCAGGATTTGTATAATGTCTGCATAGTTTTTGTCTTTCGGTTTATCCGGTGTCGTTAAATTTCGTAACAGGGTATACGTTTTTCCACCTATTAAACCTATTAAGTGCTGGAACTCGTTTCTCATTTGCAATCTCATTTGCTTCAAAATATTGTTCCAAACATTCTGTATAAGATGTCCAATTTTCAATATTTTCATCAAATGAATCTATTTTTCCTATATATCCAGCCATGTTTCACTTTATATTAGTACTTAAAATTAAAAATTTGGGAAATCCTCGTCGCCAATTTGTTATGTATTTATAACAGGGGTGAGTGATAGAAAGCGTCTGTACAGATTAGCATTTTATTCTACACTAATTAAGAATTCTCACGATACAGTGTTTATAGTAAATATCAGAGATTGACAGTTAACAGGTGTCTGATAAGATCTAATGTACCAATTATATGGAAATCAGTTTATCTATTAATTATTGTAAACATAACAAAGACTTCTTCAGGTGAAAATTCATAATTTACGGCACAAATCAATGGCAATTAGAAGCCCTCTCACACCTAGGCGTATTTATTACAAATCAAATATATGTGTGATATCAGAGAACGATTTTGATTGGCTGTTCTGAGGGTCGTTACCTTTATTTGCATCTCATTACATATGCGTGACCCTAGGTCACCAGAATGCGATGTCTACAGGCTTATGAAAGATCTCCCACGCGCGAAATATAAATAAACAAGAGCAAAGTGAGAGATTTAAAATTAAATAAATTGGTGAATGCTGTACTGCTTACAAATCTGCTTAATAACATAATCGATTCAATTACATGTAATTATATTCACCAGAAACATTGCATTGAAGATCTATTTAAATGTTGAATAACCATGTGCAGAATATGGCAGGTGATTTTTAATTCCATTTACAGATTACTCAACATCTATCATCCATGTTTGCACAAAAACAAGATCCCAGCCATGCTCAGCAACCATTTTTAGGACCATCTATGACGCCTACCCGAGGTCCAGTCAGAAGAACTGTCATAACTCGTGTTTATGAAGCTGTAAGAGCCATTGCATTGTGTCACAATGTAACACCAGTGTATGAAGATGATGATGATGTTAACTCTGATGATACAGAAGCTGACAGACAAAGTAGACAAACAGTTGTATACCAAGCATCAAGTCCTGATGAGGTAAATAGTTTTTAGTGAATCGTAATTTAAGTGACAATTTCCTCCACACAAACATTTCCACTGACATATAACCCGTTATAATGAGTTTGGCAATAAACTGAAATTATTGTTTGTAAATAAAGTTTTTGTAAGTCATTGAACTTATTTACACGTACGATGTCATTTTCTTTTCTCTTTTTTTCTTTCATGTCACACGATTTGAGTATGCTTAATAATTGTTTTCAAATTTTCATGTGTTTTGGGGAAACAGATTACTATATAAGTGTTACGCTTATTTCTGAATCTAATATTCTATTGTATATTGTGATATCTATGTATATTTATCAATAAAATAGGTTTATATTTATAGAAAGTCTACATTTTACTTTAGTCAATGCCATTTGGTCAACAGAGTTAATGAAGCTACTTTCATTTTGCAAGTTTCCTCAATGAAATGTACGAAAACTTTAGATGGTAACTTGTAATTCAGGGGAGATAATCAAATGACTCACAATTTACAGATTGCCTTGGTAAAATGAACAGGAAAGTTCACAGAAGGCTTAAAATTTGAGGGGTGGGTGGGGGTTTGTATGGTGGAATTTTGAATACAACCAATGTAGATTTAAATTGTAGATAATCAAGCTTCTTTCAATTTGTAGGTTGCCTTAGTGAGGTGGACAGAAAGTGTAGATTTAACTTTAGTGAAGAGAAATTTAAACAGTATGCATCTTAGAACACCATCAGGCAGTATAATCACCTTTCAGATTCTACAAGTTTTCCCATTTACATCAGAAACCAAGAGGATGGGTATCATTGTCAAGGTTTGTTTGTTTTCATTCCAGTAGTTTATGCATTGTGCCTTATTTATTAAGTATTCAAGAGAGGGATAAAAATTTGTATAAATATACATGTATATGAAATGTGGAATGTTCAATCTAATAACATGTACATATTTATTTCTAACAAACTCCATCAAAGGTACAAAATAATTCTTAATAATTATATTTATATTACAAGGGCAGTAATTAGTTCTTTACCCCAGCACTTTTCATTGAAGTATCTGTATTAGATATGTGTGTTAGGGATATTGATTTTGCCTCTGTTTCTACAGTTTTTCTATTAGATTATTTAATTCTTCAAACAGTGTGGTAGGGGGCCCGGGTGGCTCAATGAGTTGGGTCGTTGGATCTAACAGCTCATACAAGCCTATCACCAATACGCTTTGAGTTTGCGCCCAGCTTTGTAAATTACAAAAAAGGGTGCACTCGACTCGCAGCTGCAAGTGATAAAGTTTACCAGTTGCTTGCCCAGGGTCGATGGTTCTCTCCGGGTACTCTGGCTTCCTCCACCACTAAAACTGGTCGCCATGATATAGCTGAAATATTGCTAAAAGTTGCATTAAACACCAAAATTCAAATTAAAACAGTGGTATTTTTTGTTTTCCATTTTATTACACATTTTTGTATTTTCTTAAATGGAAAGTGGAACAGAGAAAGGAAATGCAATCAAAACTGTTTCAAAAGTGTTGTTTTAATTCCAAAAGATGCCAGTATTCAACTACAGAATATATAATGTAACCAACATTTCACAATCTGCAATGAACAAGGGAGATAATTCATATTTGCATTTATTGCTAAGAACTTATTTCTATGGTTTTTAGCAATTCGTCATATTAGTAATCGGTAAATTTTACTGCAGTTTAAATTCACATCTAGTGCATATAAATTCATTAATGTAATAAGAAAATAAAAAAAATAAAAGACATTTATTTGTTCTGTTTGACATGAAATGGTCAAACAATTTTTAATGAGTTTTAATCATGTGTAAAAAAAAAAAACAACAGATAAGTATTATTAAAAATTGCTATGTACAATGTACCTGTCATTTTCATATGTAGAGCCTCTGTTTCAAATGATATGTTCTACTCTTGTGTAACTGTAATATCTATTTATATTTTGACAGGAAGAAGCTACAGGGGAGATAACCTTCTTGATGAAAGGGGCTGATGTTGTCATGACCTCTATTGTACAGTATAATGACTGGCTTGAGGAGGAGGTAACTAGAATTTAAAGCTGAATTTCAAACTACTTAGAAATAGACCGAATCGTTGTTTGATAGGAAAAATGATAATAGTGATAAACCAACACAATTTACCACTAAAATAAAATATTGTTGAAAGTGGTGTTAAACACCATAACCCTAACCCTACCCACTGAAGAAATATGTTTTCCATTCCAAGTTAGTCGTGAAAGCACACGTGTTAACAGTCGATTGTTATCGTGGCCGAATACTTGAAATTTATTGCGATTACAAGTTATATATAAACACAGAACAACAACCACCAAGCAATGGAATGTGTATTAATGCTATATATTTTCATGTTAAATATCTTAAAAAATCGAAGAATGCAAGTCATGTATTATGCAAATAATGAGATAAATAACCAAAGTTTTACTTCCAGTACCTGAATAGTAAATTGTTGTCAACTCACGAAACTGGACCATTCAAAACTTGACTTTGGTACCATAGCTAGTTTGTTTTTAGAGGATCTACGTTATTATTTTCTTTAAAACACACAAATTAAAAGAAGTGTTCGAGTGATGATGAAGCTCAATTGCTGGACTGCATTGCAGGAATCTCCATAGCATAGCCGTTCATGCAAGATTTCTACATCACTAACCATTTGGCACTGTCATTTTATTGTCATTTGTCCGTTTGATCAGAGGTGTTGGTGTCTATCATCAGACACCATTGACGCAGATATCCAGAAGTTGTAGTATAAAGTTCAATATTGACAGTCAAAGCTGCTTAGTGACACTGACATGTGTTCATATCAAATCAATCGTATCACAAAAAATATGTGATAAAACATGATATAAATCAAATATAGCAGTTAGTTAGTTATTGAGTTTTAATGTCCGGCTACCTTCTGCAGGTAATGTGGACATATTACTTATACAGAGATTAGTGCTCTCTTTGTTTTCTACTGACTTTTCGCTTAAAACTAACCTGTCTGTGTTAGTGGTCTGTCACCAAGGTGTGTGTCAGTGTCTTAAATGAGATTTTGTTTAATTACATTTGTTGAAATTTCTCTTCTAGTGTGGAAATCTAGCCAGAGAAGGTTTGAGAACATTGGTTGTGGCAAAGAAAGTGTTAACAGAAGAACAGTACCAGGAATTTGAGGTGAGAGTTTGTTACATTGTGTGTTTATGACTATTCTTCTGATAAAGTACCAGGAATTTGAGGTGAGAGTTTGTTACATTGTGTCTTTATTACCATTCTTCTGATAAAGACAGATTTATAACTTTATAACTTGATTCCAATCTCTGAGTTACTTTATTGTAGATACAGTTAGAAACATGTCTGATTTATGAAATAAGGGTCCGGGTGGCTCAATGAGTTAGGTAGTTGGATTACCTAACAACTCGTACAAGCCTATCACCATTATGGCGTGGGTTCGCGCCTGGCTTTGTAAAATTCAGGATGCACTCGACTCGCAACCGCAAGTGATAAAGTTTACCAGTTGCTTGCCCATGGTCGGTGGTTCTCTCCTGGTACTGCGGCTTTTTCCACCACTAAAACAGGTTGCCATAATATAGTTGAAATATTGCTGAAAGTGGCGTTAAGCATAAAAGATCAAATCAAGATCAAAATCGATTTATGAAATAATTATTATATATAACTAATTGGTAAGTTTATCAAAAATATAGTCAGGATTCAACTCAGGAATACATGCAGATTGTGTAGCTTTAATGATTGTCCTATTTTGGTTCTCATGTTTTCTTTCCTATGAGTGTTGTTCTCTCAATAATTATGTTCTATTTTTTGGTTTTCCATTCTGCATTGGCACTATTGTTATAAGTTATGTATATTATGTCTCCATTTACCTTTCGGAGTTATTGCCCTTTTTGACTTATATTTGATAAAAAAAAACAGTTTGTATGCTTAACTCCTTCTACACATTTAATGAGAATTCCATAAGATTTTGCCCTGCTTGCTCTCTTATAACCCTATGTAGATTTGTATATCATTACAGTATTTTACCTACATGATCTGTTGTTGGTTGACTTGTCTTCAGTAATAAAATACATACCTGAAATACTGAACATGTGCTGTTAAACAACAGTCAATCAATCAATATATGCTATAATGTAATGTAAAACACTTTAAATTTTTCAGTACATGATTGCTGCTTCCATGATGTAATGACTATGATCACTGATTTGTAAATTTTCCATTTGATCTTTATACACGATAATATCTGTTGTCAAGCAACAAACACGATAATATCTGTTGTCAAGCAACAAACACGATACAAACATATCATTGCTGATTTCTAATATGACGTATTAATGTCACTGAAATCACCTCGATAGACATACTATCTTTGATATGTTTTTCCCTGAAATGAACTTCTCATTGCATCTCTCATCTCAAGCTTCCCCTTTGATGCGATATTGCTCTGAGAAATCTGTTCTTGCGAAAGCAAGTCAACAGTAGTATATACGTGTTCTTAACTGGATTGCTGGAGATTGTAGTTCATGTCTAGCTGGTTCAAACCGGAGACTTTTGTAATATTTGTACTGACTAATTTTGTATTAAGCATGCAACATTAAGGAGATTTAAAATAAAGTACTAACATATTCATTGAATTTGTTATTTCTTTTCAGATACGTTATCACCAGGCAAAGATGAGTGTACAAGACCGCAATGCTAAAGTGCAAGCAGTGATAGAGAGTCTAGAACGTGACATGGAATTGTTGTGTTTGACAGGAGTTGAAGATAAGTTACAAGAAGGTGTTAGGCCTACTCTAGAATTACTGAGGAATGCTGGTATTAAGGTACCAAATTATTCTCATGTTTGTAGCTTACTGGAATACAGATTTCTGTGTCAAAAATAATGTGATAAAATGAAAAACCAAAAATACCACAATAGCCTAGCTCAGTACAGGCACTTCAATAAAAGGTGGCAGGATTAAACTAGTTATATGGACCCAAACCTCCATTCATAGTGAAATGATGCGGTCATTCAAGTACTTTCCACATATAAGTAAAATGTCAACTCTCACATATAACCAGACAAACAGCGTTATTATTAATAATGCTAATCTTGAACATTATGATTGATTTGATTGATTGATGCTTAACGTCCAGCGAGCAATTTTTCAGCTATATTCAGGACGAGAATAATTTAAACGCCACAGGACTCGAAACAAGGAAAGGTGATGGGTAGGGACGGAGAATTTTGCCAGTGCAACAGGTCTCCTATGGACCACTCATCATGAGCATAATGCTCATAATGAGCTGTTACACTGGGTTCTTTAACGTGCGAAGAGGGTGGCAGTCTCTCAACACGGGAACTCAGTTTTATTTACGTCTCATCCGAAGGACGGGTTAGTTGTGAATTTATACATGCCGCACAACCAACGGATGCCCCTTCAAGCCGAAGAAGCTCTTGGTCCCATTTCTATACCCCGGGGTTCCCGCGGGGTTTTGAACATTATGCGTAATGTATTAATGTGAATATGATATTATTGAAAGTAAGCATTTAAGATGATTCTCAGTATTTAAACAACACCCTAATATATGCATTTTGAATGACAAGCGATTTTATGAAATATTGGTGGAGCAGGATTTTTTAAATTAAAAATATAACCTTGGATAATCTTCTACAAAATTATGTTATTTTTTTTTTCATTGAAATAAATTGTAATTAAAAATTCTAGGTATGGATGTTGACTGGAGATAAATTAGAAACAGCTATTTGTATTGCCAAAAGTTCTAGACTGGTATCCAGAATACAGGACATTCATACATTTGGCACAGTACAGGGCAGAACAGAGGCTCATTTAGAACTGAATGCACTAAGGCGTAAGCAAGATGCTGCTCTGGTCATTACAGGCAGCTCATTAGAGGTAAATTATTTAATAGAACTTCAACACATTTAGATTTGAATGTATTTAGAGGTAAGCATAGCAATACATGAAGCTCTTGTTAGAGATAGTAGCTGAATGCAACAAGTTGTAAACCAGGTGAGAGATACACCCTCAGTTGTGGAACCTATAGTTAATATATTAGGAGCATATATTTGTGTGATGTTGATTGGTCAATTGAAGGATATTGCTTTTCCATTTAAACACACCTCTAACCTAAAGCATACTTATTATTTTGAAATTAACCACCCACAAAGGGTTAAATTGGACTTTTGCTTTAAAAAAGAATTATCCAAAATTTTGAATGATGCAACCACTGAATTGTATCATCAGTGCCTTCTTTTGATATCAAGTTGATTGGAGGTCAGTGGAATAACCCTTAATGGAAATCCATAATTGTAGTTTATTTTTATGTTTAAAAATACAGTCAAACCTGTATATAGAGGGTACTCAGGGGAACTTTAAAATGTGCCCTTTATGAGCAGTTGTCATTTACAGTCAAACCTGTATATAGAGGGTACTGAGGGGAACTTTAAAATGTGCCCTTTATGAGCAGTTGTCATTTATATACAAGATAAAATTATATTTACTATTCATTAACTGGGAAAATAAGAGACTTCCCTTTATAGACAGTGATTTGTTATATAGAGGTGTCCTTTATAGACAGTGATTTGTTATATAGAGGTGTCCTTTATAGTCAGTGATTTGTTATATAGAGGTGTCCTTTATAGACAGTGATTTGTTATATAGAGGTGCCCATTAAGGCAGCTTTGACTGCATGTTTGTTTAGAGTTATACCTACAGTTTAAATATTTGCTCTAAAAATAGGTTTGTCTGAAGTATTATGAGCATGAGTTTGTAGAGCTGGCCTGTCAGTGTCCAAGTGTAGTGGTATGTAGATGTTCACCAACACAGAAAGCTGACATTGTTAAATTATTACGAAATCATACAGGGAAACGGACATGTGCAATAGGTAAGTTGAACTCTAGTTCTCCTGGCTATAAGCCATGCCTTTATCTTTATCGTCCATTCATTTGTTCATTGTTAGCGTTTCATATTGAATTAATCTTATCAGAATCGCTTGTCAAATTTACTATAATTTTAGTTCAGCTGGCCATAAGACACGCCTTTATCATCCATTCATTTGTACATTGTTAGCTGTTCATATTGAAATCTTCTTCTCAGAATCATGTGACAAATTTACGACAAACTTTTGTGAGGTAGTTCGTTTGAAAATTGCATCTTGCAGCCCATTCTATATCGAAGGCTAACATTTGAATTGGTGACCATCACTATATTATTTAAACTTTCTTTTTATAATTTCTGAAGAGCTTATTATTGTTTGACAGAAAACATAAAATCAATTAAAATGTTTTTCATGTGTATTTTAGGAGATGGTGGAAATGATGTTAGCATGATCCAGGCAGCTAATGCAGGGATAGGTATTGTAGGAAAGGTATGGGGTTTTTTAACTTCTGTTTTATAAGTGTTTGTTGTCCTTGTATATTTATATTGTTTGTGTAAAAAATGAATTAATTTGATGATCATAACAGTTCTTATGATATTGTCATGTTCTTTTTTAGCTCACCTGACCCAAAGGGTCATGTGAGCTTTTGTCATCACTTTGCGTCCGTCATCGTCGTCGGTGTCGTCGCCCGCGTCTGTAAACTTTTCATACTTTCTTCTTCTTCTTTGAAACCACTGAACTGATTTGGACCAAATTTGGCAGAAATGTTCATTGGGA
>MJUT01062439.1:766708-780959 GCA_002080005.1 Gigantidas platifrons | reverse complement strand
TGTGTTCTGATTGGTTGAAACTTTGAAAATCTTCTTGTCAGAAACTACTCAGCCGATGGAATTGTAACATTATAGAAATGATGACTGGATGGTCCTCTACTAAATTTGTTATTTTTGTGCCGATCGCATATCCAAGATGGCCGCCATGACTCGACTTAGTTTTAACATAGAACCCTATGGGAAAAGTGTTTAAAAAAAAATTTCTCTGAAAGCAGTAAGTCAATTTAAAGCAAACATGACATGAATGGTCCTTAGGTGGTCAACTTTCAAAATAATGTCATGTGACCCTGACCTCCATCCAAGATGGCCGCCATCAGCGAACATAGTTTTAACATAGGACCCTATGAAAAAAATGTTTAAAAATATTTTCCTCTGAAACCAGTAAGTCAATTTAAAGCAAACATGGCATGAATGGTCCTTAGGTGGTCAACTTTCAAAATAATGTCCTCCACCAAAATAATGTCCGCCATCAGCAAACATAGTTTTAACATAGGACCCTATGGGAAAAATGTTTAAATTTTTTTTCCTCTGAAACCAGTTAGCCAATTTAAAGCAAACATGGCATGAATGGTACTTAAATGGTCAGCTTTCAAAATTATATCCAGTGACCCAGACCTCCATCCAAGATGGCCACCATCAGCGGACCATTGGACTGTATGGGAATTTCATTGAAAAACCTTTTTGTGAGAAACTACTCAACAAATTGAATATTTTGCATTATATGAATGTTACTTGGATGGTTCTACACCTGATCTATTATTTTGGTGCAGATTGGAAATTCAAGGTGACCTCCATTGACGGATGAAGTTTAACATACCGGTAGGTCCTTTACCAGAATTGTAATTTTGGTGCTGATCGGTAATTAAACATGGCTGCCAGGGGTAGATAATGTTTTCTGATTCGTCAATCTTTAAAAATCTTCTGGTCAGAAACTACTGATTCAATTGAATTTGTTTTCTGGTGTGAATGATCTATGGATGGTCCTCTACCTAAATTGTAAATTTGGTTCCGATTGGAAATTCAAGATGGCTGCCATAGATGAGCAAAGTTTAACATAGAAGCCTACAAGACCCAATGGGAATTTGTACTGAGTTGTTCTTCTCAGAAAGTACCAAGCCAGTTGACTTGATTTGTTCTATGCTGCTCCTATCTGCAAACAGAAAGACTTGAAAAATATGCTTGTTGATAACCTTCTTCAAGAATTAAAACTTAAGCAGTCTAATATACTTACCATGGGAGATTTTAATTTTGACTTTAGGTTTTCAGAATTTATGGAGCACACATTCAATAGTAAGCAAATTGTGTCTTAAGTCGCAAGAAAATATGAATCTTTGTTAGACTTCACGTTCCTAAGGATTTACCCTGCCAATTATTACCAGGTGAGCGATGACAGGCTCTACAGAGCCTCTAGTTTATGAGCTCACAAATATTCTCAGAATTTGCACACCTGATTTAAGCTTAACCAAATAGAACATAAATAATTCTTGGAAGATCCTCTACAAAACATTTGCTTTTTTGTATAAATTGGAAATCAAAGATGGCAGCCATAACAGGATATTGTTTAAAATAGGAATCTAATGGGAAATGACGGAAAAGTTTTTTTTTTTTTTAGAAACTGCAGACTTTATTTACATCAAGCTGTATAACAGATAGTCTTCTTTCTTAAGTTTTTAATATTTATATTCATATTTTGTATTTTGGTAAGCCAGTACTGTATAGGTTTCCAGATGAAAAATATATTTTTGTGTGCTTTAAGAACACATGATTATGAGGGGTTTTAAGCTAATATGAAGATAAAGACATATTTTGAAATGTTTTTGTTTCTTACATTTTCATTTTTGCTGGAAGGCTAACATGCATCATTGTTGTCTGATTCAGCAGGTTTTACATTCTATTTTCATTTTGTTTCATGAATAGTAGCTTTTTTTTAAAAGTACATTTTATATTTACAGGAAGGTAAACAGGCTTCCTTGGCAGCTGATTTTTCCATTACACAGTTTAGTTTCATAGGAAGATTGTTAATGGTTCATGGTAGAAATAGGTAATGTTTTGTTAGTTTGTACATAAAAATATTAACATTTATAAAAAAAAAAAAAAAAAAGAAGAAATCCCCTTCCAGCTTAAAAATAATGCTTTGTATAGCCTTTTAAATTTTTTTAATCTTTATTTTATTGTTGTGCCGACTTTCTTCAAAATTATAATGTCATCACTGAGGAAAAATTGAAGAATTCAGAATTTATTTGCTAAAAACTCTTTCTATACAACATGGGTTATGGTGTTTAATGCCACTTTCAACAATAGATCAGTTATATTGTGGCTGTCAGTTTTATTGGTGGAGGAAACCGGAGTACCCAGAGAAAACCCCAGACTTGCCACAAGTCGCTGATAAACTTTATCACATAATGTTTCATTGAGTGCATCATTTGAAAGATGTATTTACAATTTTTTTTACACAAATTATCCAATTACTTCTATAATTTAATTTATTATATAGATATCGATGAAATACTGTGATTTCCGAGTTAAATAAAAAAGATAATCACTAGTGAAATTACCATTTTTATTTTCACTCTCGCTATTTTTCCCGCCATTTTTCGAGCCGGAACTATTTTTTTTAAGAATATTATATGGAGTGATGTCCCTTTGCTTCATTTCATTGACAGATTGTTAGTTTCATTTACGATAAAGGAAAGATTTAAAAAATAAATAAAATGATATCTTAATCTAGTATTTCATTGAGATACAATAAAAAGCAGGTAAATTTGGCAAACATTGACAGTTTTGATACTTTTCATGGCAGAATTATGCTCTAAAAACATGTGGTTTCGGCAGAAAGAATCTTTCCAACAGTAAAACTTTTAACCACCCCAAAAAATCGTCTGCTATAAATTAACTCCAAATAGCAGTGTTCGTTCTATTGCTTCTTGTGAAATAAATCCAAATTTGTCACAGCTTTCGTCAACCACAAGTACTAGTTCAATGACTTCTGACACTAAGATGTCATATCTTTTTTATGGAAACACTTACATTTACGGAGGAACTTTTAATTTTGACAATCCTCAGTCTAGTCAGAAAAGACAAAGTGATGATTCCAGACTACAAATATAAAAGAATCCTACCTTTAGTGATTCCGATTCTGAGTGAACTTTAGTCCATTTTCCTTCCATTATAATCCGTTTGAATTACATATTTAACGATTGAACCGTTTGGACCCACATTTAATGATTTACATTTCCTAGCTGTTATATTGTTAAATTACTTGTTTTCTAATTATATAATCCATCGAATTTGAAATAATTTTGGTTTTGTTAACGGCCAAATATTGGTATGCATCCGACTTCTTTCACAAAACATTCTTCCCACAAGGTTACAAATGAAATGGTACATAATAAAAACGAAACATACATCAAGTGTCAATAAATAAAATTTTGTCTTTCAAGGTCGAGTGCATACTATGATCACAAAGTTTACAAGTAAACAACATGAAAATTACATTCCTAATTGAACTATGTGCACATGAATTTATTTATTTACAAAATTGAAAGCATTAGACAAACGTTTCAGTCAACGAGTAGCCAAGGACACAGTTGTATATTAATGCGCAAGAAAGAAATAAACACATGCAATGCAGATGAAAGAAAATATCAAATTTATTTGCTCAAAACAGTCTATATTATAAACAGTATAACTAACTGTGATGTCCGATTACCAAAAATATGCCACTCATGACCGCACAACACTGATAATGCACTCATGCGCTTCGCGCATTCGTGAATTATCAGTTGTGCAGTCATTCATGACATATTTTTGGTAATCGGACATCACAGTTAGTTATACTATAACTAATCTTAATTTACGGTAATAATATTATTTTTCAGTTACAAAAGATCTGCTGCCTTGAGTCAGTTTGTGATACACAGAGGTCTGATCATTTCTACAATGCAGGCCGTGTTCTGTGCTGTGTTTTATTTTGCCTCCGTAGCTTTATTTCCCGGTTTCCTGATGGTTGGGTAAGCTTACTTTCTTATTTCTCTTTTTTTTTCTTTTTTTTTACCAAATGCGCAATAAAGAAATAAACACATGCAATGCAGATGAAAGAAAATATCAAATTTATTGGCTTAAAACACAACAAGTACAAATCGGTAATGCTCTTTCTGATAAGTGTCCAGTAAAATATGGAGTACCTCAAGGCTCAATACTAGGACTTTTATTGTTTATTTTATACATAAATGACCTGCCTTTAAGTATCTCAAATTGCAACACTGATATGTATGCTGATGATTCTACAATACACATTTCTGGGAAAAATATTTCAGACATACAAACTAAAGTCCAAGAAGACTTGAATAGAATTGAATTGTGGTGCAAGGATAATAATATGTTTATAAATTGTAATAAAACTAAATGTATGACAGTTGGAACAAAGCTAAAACTTGCATTTCAAAATGAAGAACTATTTTTGACTATTAATTCTGAACAATTGCAACATTCCTCTTGTGAAAAATTACTTGGAATCAAAATTGACTCAAATTTAAATTGGAAAAATCAAATTGATCAAATCTGTTCTAAAATATCATCAAAAATCTACCTTCTTTCAAAAATTAAGAAATATTTAAATCTTGAATCAAGGCAACTTTTTTATTCGGGTTATATTTTGCCTTTAATTGATTATTGCTGTGTTGTTTGGGGAAATTGTTCAAATGAGGGACTAAATCGCATTCTTAAATTGCAAAAAAGAACAGCAAGATTGATATTAGACCAAGATCTCATAGCACCAGAACTCCAGATAAGGTTTCTTAAATTGGGTTTTTAACTCACCTGTTTAGCATTTCCATTGGGTGATCTACTTTTAACTGTTTTACTTCAAATTTTTCACCCACCAGAATAAGATTCAATTGGGTTTTTTACCCATCATGAATAAATTGAATTGGGTATTTTACTCTCTGTACATGACATGCATTGCTTTTTTGTTGCAGGTATATCAGGCATTGAAAATGTATACATCATTACATTCAGTTTTATTCTCCTGATGTACATTGTATTCTTTAAATATTGCTGCTGGTTACTGCATTGATTGTATGTTCGCCATTGGAGTATTATATTTTCATAGTTCACAAAAACTAAACATTCACAGTTTAAGACTTGGTCTGAACATTCATACCTGTATATATAGTGTGAATCCAGTTGCCTTAAAATCTTTCAAATCATGAACTTTTAAAGTTCTTAATGAAAAGATATGGGGAAGATATCGTCAATGATTTCTGTTACAACAATTTTGCTATGATTTACAGCATTTTCAATCAGTGTATCTAAAATTCGTGTAACCATGGCTTTTGAATCTGTCTATTAGCGATAGAATAATTCGCCCGTAAATGAGCTTTCTTCCTCCCTCGACGATTCATAATAATAGACTGAAACCGCTACAAAATTAATTTCAAGGCAAACAAGACTAAATTCTAGCAGGGAACCAAAATTTATTTCGTTCGGCAAACCTCGGGAGATTTGTAATCTTACGAGTGTTGATGAGTGAAAGAGAAAGTAAAATGTCACGCAACAGAAATCATACGATATATGCTTTAATTACGCAACTACCTAAAAATGAATGAGTGAAGTAAGCACTCATTAAACGAAGAATAGGGTTATATCTAGATGGAATTGGGTTCAACAACGCAAAGGAAATAGAAAAATTGGGTTTTTGTTAATTTTATTTGCGTAATCACGCAAAAACGCAGCTTATCTGGAGCTCTGCCATAGCACCATCTGAACCTCTGTTTAAACAACTTGGATGGATGAGTATTGAACAAAGAATCAAATACCATAAATATCTTCTTGTTTCAAAATGTCTAAAGAATGAAGCACCTGAATATTTAAAAAATAAAATCCAATACTTGTCTGATAAAAATCCTTACTCTCTCCGAAATGTTGTAAGTGAAAAATTACAAATCCCAAAGGCAAAAACTGAACTTTTTAAGAAAACTTTTACATACTCTGGACCAAAGCTATGGAATGAACTTCCGTTTTTGATACGGCAAGCTTCCTCTCATAATGCATTTAAAATAAAAGTTAAAAGTCTCATTTTAAATGATGATGTACCTTAAATTACCATTAAATATTTACTAAATCTTTTTGTGTATACTTATTACAATGTATTGCTTCTTGTGTGTAACTTTTGTATAGTGTATTTTACAATGTATGTTGAAATATGTCAATGAGGGCCTCAGGGAAGATTAGTTATTAACTAACTGTGTAACCCTCTATAAATAAAGAATTTATTATTATTATTATTATTATTATAATGAATAGAAATATTAGAAAAAAAATAAAATCTGTTTTCAAGATTAAACATGTGATTTGTTATTAGGCCTCATGATCTGGTATCATTGAAAAGGTTAAATACAGCAATGCATGATTAAGTTGTAAAAATACACCGCTAAGCGTCTGGGCATTTACTTATTACCTGTGTCCATACCTCTGTCCTGTACTTTGTTTCAGTTTAATAATTTAATTTCCCATTAAGCACAACATTTAGAATTTTTACAATTTTTTACACAAAATCAGCGGCCATAAAAGGCAAACCAAGTTTTCAAAGACTTTTAACACATTTTCCGTTCTGAAATTATGCCCTTTGATTTAAAAAAAAAGTATTAGTTTCCCACATTTCCTTTCTATAGCTTAAGTTCACCAAAAACAAATCATTTGAAATTTATACACATGCTCGGGGGCCATTAAGGGTAAGCTAGGTACAGTTTTGGACTTTTCTGTTCTTAAGTTATGCTCTTTCCCCCCAAAAATACTAATTTCTCCGGTTTCCATTCAATAACTTAGGTTCCCTTAAAGCAAATAATTCTCAGTTTATCAAACAATGTTTTTGATCACAAGACATAGGTCAAGTTCGAATTTTTCTTTTTATGGGTCCAGAGCTGTGCACTTTAATTGAATTATGGCAAATTTGTAATTACAGTGTTCTAAATTTTTACACAATCTTATTGACCAATACACTGGCCAATTTCAATTTTTGCTATTATACCTTATGCGGATCTCGAGTTATTCCCCCATCTTACTAAAGCCATAAGTGGGGACATCCATGTCCTTTGAACACATTCTTCCATTTTGTATATTTCCTATGTAAATTTAATCTTTAGATAGTTTGTATGTATTTTACAGATTCTCAACAATTTATACTATGTTTCCTGTATTTTCGTTGGTGCTTGATAAAGATGTTTCTGCAGAAATTGTCATGACCTATCCTGAGTTGTATAAAGAACTTACAAAGGTAATAGTCGTCATTAGAAGATTTTATATTTTTTGTGCACAAGGATAAAGAAGTTGAAGCATGTTAAATTGTACAAGCTGTTGACTTGTTAAAAAAATGTGTAAAACAAAATAATGATAGTTATAGATTAAAACAAACATAACAATGACCACATCTCACCTGAGTAATGTTTTTGATCAAGGTTGAATGTTATTTTACAATTTTTATATGCAGTAAAATCTGTATTTAAAGTTCTCTCTTATTACAAGAGGGGCCCGGGTGGCTCAATGAGTTAGGTAGTTGGATTACCTTACAACCAATATGGCGTGTGTTCGTAATTTACAAAAAAAATGGGTGCACTCGACTCACCGCCGCATGTGATAAAGTTTACCAGTTGCTTGCCCATGGTCAGTGGTTCTCTCCGGGTACTCCGGCTTCTTCCACCACTAAAACTGCTTGCCGTGATATAGCTGAAATATTGCTGAAAGTGGCATTAAACACCAAAAATAAAATCAATCAAATAAGATACCAACTTCTATTGTGAGACCACTTTATATTGTCACAACTCTTCATTTTACACAAGTCTGCATATTTATAGTTTTACCCCAATTTCACAGTAGTGTACATATTTTGTAGTGTTTTGTTTCATAGGGGTAAGGGTGGCCGAATGGTTTAAGGATGTTGAATTCTGACCACAATCCTAACACCACTGATGCTGGTTCACGTCCCAATCTCAACCTTTGGTGTGAGAATTTCCAAACACTTACAAGTCTATTGATAATTATTTGAAGTTATGTGTTGTAGTCACAATAGACATGTAGCTGAAAAATAATTGCTTAAAGACACGATATACACTGATAACCAAACCCAAATTTATAGGAGAATTCATATATCATAGTGTTTTGCCCACATCATTATTTGTTCATGTTTATTGCCAGTCTTGTAATATTTAAGCCCTATTGTGGCAACCAGAATGCAGAGAGTCCAAGTCTTAAGAGAGATTTCCAAGTAAAGCAATGGTCCAGATACAAACAAACAAAACAAAACAAACAAAGGCTTAGATAACACTAGACAATGCCTTACTTCATGGGATAATTATATACTGTCATTGATTTATTTTACCAGAATGGAATTCTCAGAGCAATGTTGCATCAGAGACCAAACCTGAGATATGAGATGCTATAAAAAGTCTACTTGAAGCAAAACGTATAAACGATAGTATGTTTATTGAGGATCTGTTAATGTGGCGTCAGTGATTTCAATATAACGTTACATTATTACACATTGAAATCAACGATATTATGTTTGTTTCACGTTTGTTACCTGATAATAGATAATCTTTGTGTCAAGATCAAAAGAAAAATTTACAAATCGTCAATAAAAACAAATTTTATCTTTCAGGGGAGATCATTGTCTTTCAAAACCTTTTTCATGTGGGTTCTCATCAGTGTGTATCAAGGTAAGTTTTCTTGATTTAAAATGTAAATTGTTGATGAGTATCATATTATTAACCGATGTTTGGTCATATTGATCAAATCTGTCAGCAAAATAACCTAGAACATGATATAACAAATGTTTAATTGGAATTTGTCTGACTTTACAAAAATATAATTATCCAAATTATTAAAGGATGATGAAATTTAGTTTACATAATCGTTTATTTTTTTATTTTATTTTTTTTCATTGCAATTGGCATCTTTCATTGTTCATTATCTTCAATCTTCTCTGAAACAACTGGTTTAAGTGAACTCAAACATGGGGAAAAAAAAAACAGGAATCTTCATTTAATTGACTTCTAAGTTTGTCATTATCTTTCAATTTGGAAGTTCGACATGGTTGCCAATGGTTGCCAGTGCCAAAAATATATTCTCTGATTGGCTGAATTTTTCAAAGATCTTCTTGTCAGAAACCACACTGCCTATGGAATTGTTACAATGTGGGAATGATCTTAGGATGGTACTCTACCAAATTTGTGCTGTTGGCATAACAACATAGTTTTGATATTTTGTGTGTGCAGATTTGTCTGCTTTGAATATGTTTTTTACTCCACATAGCAAATTTATGACATGTGGGTTTTAATTTTTCCAAAGCGAAAAATCATCTGGATTGCTTTTAATTTGTAATTTGAAGATTACATTTAAATTAAATGGAATTATAGCATTTTCTACTTGATGAAGATATTCTTGAGTTTCATGAAGTTGTGCAATGGAGTTTGTGATCAATTCATGTAAATTTTATTGCTATACAAAATGAAACCTGCCTAAACCATTGAGACTGACTCTTTTTTTATGGTGATACACAGGTACTAGATTTCCACTTATTCCATTTACAAAGATTTCAAAGATTGTGACTAAAATTTATGTACAGTTTACACAAGCTTCAGATTTATTCAGGCTTCGGCTTAGACAGGTTCTACTGTAGTTCTGTCTCATTTTCATGTACAGTCAAACCTGTCCATGAGGTCACCTCTATTAAGCAGTCACCTGTATGAAAAGCTCACCTTTTTCTTGTCCTGTCATAGAAAATTTCATATGAATTGATCCTCTTTTAAGAGGTCACCTGTCTTATAAGGCCACTTTTTCTTTGTCCCAAAGATGACCTCTTAATACAGGTTTGACTGTATTTTATTTGTCATTGTCTTTACAGGTGGTATCATCATTTACGGTGCATTATGGTTGTTTGAAGATGACTTCGTACATGTTGTGTCAATCACATTTACCTCCCTTATTTTGACCGAGTTGTTAATGGTTGGTCTGACTGTCAGGACGTGGCACTATTTTATGATCATTGCTGAGATATTTAGCTTATGTATGTATATAGCATCCCTGGCAGTTTTGTCATATTTTGGTAAGTATATTATATTATTTATTTCAATAGATATCTTGCTACCAGAACCAATTCTCTGATTCCCTTCGTAAATATGTTCAATCTTTTAACAAGTTTGTTGGACTAAATGCAAGATAAAATGTCCTAATTGTGTAAAAGTAAGTTAGCAAAATTATTAAACCTTGAAGGAAGAAGCCTTTTGTTGATGTATACCAGAACTCAGCTGGAAGCACATATTTATGTCTGCACCCAATTTTCTAAGATGATATGGAACATTGCTGCTGTCATATTATGATCTCTAGGCTGAAGCCTTTTATTTAGTTTGAATATTGCAGAATAATTTGATACATTGTGTCTGCCATACAAGTGAGCAAATTTACCTTTCAATGATATGAAGATAATATCTGCTTTGTACTATATTATAGACCTACATGCTGATTTGGATTTTATAGTGCTAGCTCACTGAAGCAACAGTCTGCGGGTTGACATGTCGTTCCACTTGGACACATTATCCTGAAACCAATTTTCCATATATTACACAGGAGCTGCTTACCATTTTTGAATAACTGGTCACAAACCATTTTCTTATGGTAGTTTATGTTGTCCAAGGCTCTTGTTGTTTGGTTTCTTTTATTTTGTGTTTGCACTGTTGTTTTTGTATGCTGGTTGTCCCTTTGTTCAAAATTATCTTCGTATATGCTGGCTATCACTTTGTTCAAAATTATCTTTTTGTATGCTGGTTATCCCTTTGTTCAATATTATCTTTTTATATGCTGGCTATCCCTTTGTTCAAAGTTATCTTTTTGTATGCTGGCTATCCCTTTGTTCAAAATTATCTTTTTGTATGCTGGTTGTCCCTTTGTTCAAAATTATCGTCTGACTTTTATACTCTATATTTATCATATAATAATGCGTCTTGAATTAATGTATTTATTCTCTGTCTTTCAGATACAACATTTTTAAAGTCATGGGACTTCATTTGGAAAGTGTTAGTGATAACATCAGTCAGTTGTATACCACTGTACATTCTCAAGTTCATACGGAAGAAGTTCTCTCCCCCTGTTTATGCCAAACTGACATGATAAATCTATTTTCATATTTGACATAATAAATACATTTTATTGTATGACATAATAATTCCATTTTCAAAGGCAGACAAAATAAATTGTTTGTATGAATTTTCATAAATTGTCAAAGACTGCTAGACTTACCCAATCCCCATGGAGACAGAAAATTTACTTCAAAAAGAAAAAGAAGAATCTTACTGGGGTATTAAATGCAAAAACAGGGAAAAAAAACTTGATTTGATACACAGCTTTGTTACCCAGAGGTTTCGTGATAGATGTTATCAGAAGTAATAGGCAGTTCAGAAAAAACTTTTTTTTCCAGAATTTATGAACCATACAAGCTATTTATTTTGTATTGCCTTATGTATGATCATTTTACAATATTTATTACATAGTAGTTCAATATTTATTTTTCTAAATTTAAGATATATCAGTAATGTAGTATTAATAGGTCATCTCATGTATTAATAGGTCATCTCATGTATTAATGGGTCATCTCATGAGTAGTCATCAACATTCATAATTCTAATGTAGTTGTTTCATATTCCTGGTTTGTGATTGGACAATGCTGTAATTTTTAAGGTATCAATTCCACGGTTGAAATAGCATGAGATATTTTTAGAATTTGAGCCAATTACCGCTTACATCATCTTGTCAATAATGTGGCAATACACATTTATACACATGATTACATTAGAATGGAGATAACTATTGTATTTGAACATTTCACAGCATTGATTATCAATTTAATGGTGTAATTTACACGGTATCAATTTCACGGTTGAAATAGCATGAAATATTTTTAGAATTTTAACTGATTACCGCTTACGTCATCTTGTCAATAATATGGCAATACACATCTATACACATGATTACATTAGAATGGAGATAACTACATTGTATTTGAAAATTTCACAGCATCAATTGTCGATTTCATGATCACAAATATCCGTTTACTGGCTCCGCAATCGCATCACCAGTAAAATCAGTTTGCGACCATCAACAAATCTCCAATTGATGCTGTAAAATTTTCAAATAAAATCTCTGAATTTCTGATATTATTTGTTTTTTAAAGTCTAGTTAATTTCTCTAAAACATCCCAAAAACAGATAAAGACCATTCAGGTTTAATATATCATTGTAGGTACACATTTAATCTTATATACTCTGCACTTTTATTATTAAAGTAAGAGAAAAATGAAATTATTAGTGTGAGTTAAAATAGAGGACACAAGATCATTGGTAAATACATTGAGGATTGTCCTGGGGGTTAAAAAAAACTTCTTTCCAAGACAAATTATAAATATTATAAGGAAAAAAATGAAAAATGATACTTAAAAATAACTTGGAAAATCCTCCCCCTATTCTTCATAAGAACCCTCTTTTTTTTGTAAATTCTGAGGATAATGTTCTTGTATGTACTTAGATGAGAAAAGTCATCCTGATTTTTCATTAATTGGTCTTGGGTGTTTTATATAAATCAAACATGCTTTCCTTGTAGTGCTTTATTGTTAGTTCATCTATCACTTGGCGTCCGTGTTCGTCTGCCGTAAGTTGTTAACTTTTTCAGAAAATCTTCTCGTCTGAAAACACTGGACCAAATTTTACCTAACTTGACCTGAATTATGCTTATGGTATCTAGTTTCAAAAGTGTACCACATGATAAAGCAAATCATCCAACATGGCTGCTGTTACTATAAATAGTTCTAAAAGGATGAACAGACCCAAATAGCTTGTAAAGGCATATTTTCCACAAAATAAGCTGAAATTTGAACAGTATTTCCATTTTAATGAAAGATATGATATATGTTATGGGTTTTGCTGAAACTTAATGGTTTGCTAATTTTTTTGTCAAAAATATGCAAATTAGGCTGACGTTGACAAAAATTAATTTGCAAATCTTCTACACTGAAACCACTCAGAGCCAACTAGGAAGTGATAGTAATACACCTTTCCATTCTCTTGTCAATCATCAGTAGATTAACCAATCACAGCTGGTATATTTAACACGTGAGTAAACAGCTGATA
Organism: Gigantidas platifrons; assembly: GCA_002080005.1. Taxonomy (NCBI): domain Eukaryota; kingdom Metazoa; phylum Mollusca; class Bivalvia; order Mytilida; family Modiolidae; genus Gigantidas; species Gigantidas platifrons. The sequence continues at coordinate 767,787 of MJUT01062439.1, read as the reverse complement.
GCAACACATGTGGTCAGTCAAACATTCTTATCTAGGAGAATTCTGCAAGTTTTTACCAAAAATTGGTTAAAAGATGCTGCTGGGGGCATGTAATTCAGATACCAGGTATCCAGAAAGAGTCCAAAATGTCAGCTTTATTCCATTCCCGAAACCAAAGACAAATTTTTATTTTTGTCTGAGATCAAATATTTATTTGCATTCATACATTGTATTAAGATGTAAACATTATAATTGAACTGCTATTTTCTTTATAGTTACATTTGTAAATGTTTTCATGATTAAAGTATTATTATTAATATCCATCCATAAAAATTGAAAACAAAGTACTTAAAATAAACATAAAATATGAATTATATATATTTTTTAGCATTTTGGTCAGTGGGCAATCCTCTGATCAATAAAATATGAAGAAGAAAAATAATGAAAATAAATATAAAATATTTTTGTTTATATTTTAGCATTTTGTAAATGGGCAACCCTCTGATCAATATCCTGACTCATGTCCTGCCACAGGTGGACTTAGTATTTGAGGCTAAGAGAAGGCCTAAAAAAACTAGTGCCAGAATTCTCCTATACACTTAACTGTTTAGATAAGAATGTTTGACTGAGGTTATGACTGACCACATGTGTTGCTATCAGCTGGAACTTCTTTTAAATTTAAGTTCTGATAAGACTACCCCAACAACATGTGAACATGTTCCTGATAACTTGAAAAATACCAAAAAGGATATATTATAAATAGTTAAATAAATAAAAACAATCAAAATAAAATATTTTCGTTAATAACCCTTTCAATTGTTTGCATATATTTATACAGAAAATAACTGGCCTATTGCAAAATAATAATTTTATTTATTGTATTATAATTAATTAACTGATAAAGTGCACAGCAGTGTATTCATTATCTTATCTAATATAAAGTTCTAGAACACATGTTAAATGGTTACATGTTGGAACCATGGTGTGCTTGTGTACATTGTATACAGTCCAAATTCTGTCAGCATTTCCACACTTGATTAAACACAGAATTTACCAGAAGCTACAAAATATCAATAAATAAATACATTTATATTTCATAC
>MJUT01062439.1:724514-740460 GCA_002080005.1 Gigantidas platifrons | reverse complement strand
AAAGCAAAACGAAACGAAACAACGACAAAAACATAAGACAAAACAAACAAAACAATCTTTAAAAAAAACAATAAAAAACATAGAAGAAAAATGCCTTATAAGACCAGATAAATTCTGTTGCAACATATAAACATATCCAAATAGCTAAATTGATTGTTGTGATTGAATGGCAGAAATTAAAACTGTTTGAAACAACAGTGACAATATGCATCAATCAAAATATCATAAATCGATGATGATATTCTCTTGGCATTAGTACCATGGAGTCCCATTGGATGGATAGATTACGGTAAATGTTAAATCCCTTACCATAGTTATAAAATGTCCTGTCAAATGGCATCAATGTTACCCCAAATTTTCTCCTGTTTATTTTATAATTTTCATACATCTCTCTTTTCTTACAGTTAAACCTCCGTGTGTCGAAATCGAAGGATCGATGATTTAAATTAAAAATAGGAGTAGTCCATTTATTCGTGATGCTTTAAGCTACACGCTTCTACGAACCCTTGTATGTAGATTTATATCTTTCATTTATCACCGACAAGACTTTGACCCGACTTGAATACTAGTAACACGACGGTTGCCTTATAAGAAACAGGAACTGCTTACCTTTCGAGAGCACATGGTTTTAACCCCGGGTTTCTTTGTTGGGTCCGTGTTGCTTATCATTTTAATTTTCTGTGTTGTGTTTTTGTTTTCTTTGTCTTCGTTCTGTGTCTTGTGCCTAAGATTTTCTTTGTCTCTGGGTTGTCTATTTTTGATTTCCCTTTCGGTTTATCTAACGTTTATTTTCGAGTAATGATATATCCGAAGTCGAGATAACAAGATTCGACAGTATAAATAAACTCTTAGTCGAGTAGATAATCTGTTCCATATTGCTTTAATATGTAGAACTGCCACTAGAGGAGCAGTAATTGCAAACCCTTCCAGAGTACCTGAGTTCACCCCCGGTTCTTAGTGGGGTTCGTGTTACTCGATCTTTAGTTTTATGTGTAATGTTTTGTAGATCGTTGCTTGTCCTTTTATATTTTTTCTGTTGGTCATTGTGTTGTCTATCCTTCGATTTACAGATCCTGATTACCCCTTTGGTATATTCAAACTCTTCTGAATGAATTCAATACCATTTTAAAGAAATACCCATCTACACCCTCCAAAGTAACAACAGAAATTGCGACACGTGATTAAAAATTCATCCATAGATTATTAATTTTCTATTTCTAGCATATCTCGTAACAAAGAAGACTATTAAATATAATTGAAAACTATAAATAATTAGAGGCTCCCATCTCTAGACAATGTTGTTGGGCCTACCTTATAGAAGCAAATAATTTTCAAATAAATCTATAAGCAAAGTTGTCAGAGAATATATTGGATATTTATTGTTATTTACCATTGCTCCTTTAGCACAGAATTGTATTATATATGTAATATACTAGTGTATATGAACAGTTAGTTTCTAATCACCTGCAACTGAAAGAGAATGGTTTACATTTTGATACTTCATCGCTGTGTTACCGGGTATTATTAATGTTGGAGTTACTTTTCTATTGTCACACCATCAAATGCCCCGTTCGACCCCAAATCAAACGAATATAATCTGTTAAGTTTTGTGAAGAGAAGATTGCTTCCTTTGTGATCTTGTGTAAACATTTACAAGTACGGTATGCATTTGTATTTTGCCTTTTATTTCCTCTATATAGTAAAGACAGTAAAGACAGCCATGTTGGTTATCAGGTTGGGTCGTCGGGTACTGATTTGACACTATACTGTAGATGCCTTAATGATAATTCAGACAAGATGATTTGGTTTAAATTGACGTAATGGTTCCAGGGAATGAATAAATATATGAATATAGCTGAAATACTATACTGAACATCCAAACAGTCAATTAATATAATGATAGTACTAGACATATGATTTGTATTGGTTGGTAGAAGAACCATTATGTGTATCTTACACACGCAGTGTTGTTTAAAGTAGCAGAATCTGTGTTTGTTTGCTGGAGGGTTCTCAAACATGAATTAAAACACACTAAAGATGGGTCTGGTTATTGTTTTAATTCACTTTGTGGTTTCAGATGAGAAGACTTTTTTTAATTGCTAACGGAGGGAAATATATTAAGTGATTAGAATCTATCACATTTTGAATACTGCAACACGAACAAAAATTGCTTGAGTAAATGCAGGTAGTAGAATCATTGAGGCATGTTAGCTGCAACAGATTTAGAAGATGAATTAATATACAAAGAATTTCCTGTACATATTGAAATGTTCTTCGACTAATTAAACATCTATCTCCAATTCTTTATGGCTCTATATATGTAATACCGCCCCTAGAAAACTGTTTCCTATGGCAGCTGTTATCGAATTTGCGACTGTATGCGTCAGAAACAAAAATGGGATTGTATAGATTTATCTTCTTGTCCTTCTTTTCTAGTTCATACTATCTGATAAGTAACAATAATATGTCACATTTATTCGTCCTTATGGCTGTTTTTTCTCTATTTACAGCCAGTTTTCATTTATATACAACAATATCATGCAATGTGCTGGCTATGAAATGTTTTCATTTTGCCAATGGAGTCAATGTTCTTTAATTCGCAGAATAACATGTTTATTGTACAGCTTGGATTAATATTTCAACATTTTTAAGATTAGCTGTGATATCTTCACATTGCTGAATTAACTTAAAGTGCCATTGAAAAGAAACAATGTGTAGTAGAACGTAGATAGATGCTTACCCTTAGCGAGCGGCTAGGTTCACCCCCGGTTTTTTGTGGGGTCCGTGGTGCTCATGTTTTTTTCATTTCTGTGTTGTGTTTTTGTTTGGTTTGTCTTGGTACCTATGATGCTAGTTTCTCTGGATTGTCAATTCTTTATTATCCCTTCGCTTTTCTCTAACGTGTATTTAGTGCGCACGTACAGGATTATATTTTGATATTTCTTACTTGCAATATTTTTCAGTATTTTTTTCAAACTATAATTTCTTGCCCCAAAAGGCTTTTAAATTATTTTCCAATCATTTGAATTTGAGCATGCTTGATAGAGGTTATTCCAGAAACTCGTCATGCGAATCAAATATATATTTGTATGGATACATCTATAAAACTGAAACTACAACCACGCCAAGTTATCGATGAGACCACCCACTTCTCCTATTTCGACTTAATAGAGTATTCCAATTTTCCAATATAGACAAAGCTTAATACAATTAAAAGGGGTGTTAATTTACTGATTTAGTAAAGAGTTTATATACATTTGTATGTAGGAATGCTTTCTTTCATTCTCGTTCTTTAACGGAAGTTTGTAATAATAAATAGACACAATGACAGCTAAATAATAATATACAGCTTGTTATCAACATTTGCAAGTCTCTGAACACATTGTGCTTACTTATTGTTAATGATCGAAATAATACTTTAAGACAATTGGGTAAAGCATCTGAGTTCACCCCCGATTTTTAGTGGGGTTCGTGTTGCTCGATCTTTGGTTTTGTGTGTAATGTTTTGTAGATCGTTGTTTGTACTTTTATCCCTTTTCTCTTGGACATTGTGTTGTCTGTTCTTCTTCTCTTGGACATTGTGTTGTCTGTTCTTTTTCTCTTGGACATTGTGTTGTCTGTTCTTCTTCTCTTGGACATTGTGTTGTCTGTTCTTCTTCTCTTGGACATTGTGTTGTCTGTTCTTCTATGATTTATACGGGTTCTGATTCCCCTTTTGTTATCTTCAAACTATTTTTCATAATTATTTATGAACTTGTGGTCTTTTGGACAACTAGTTAAACAGAGTGTTGTATTCTCCTTATAGACTTAGCACTGTGACAGTATTGTGTATGACCAAGGTTGGCGTCTTTCTTGTAACATTCCCATTGTAATGTACGGTGGGTCTGAATAATTGTGAAATAATTATCATTTAGATTGGGAAACTGCATATTTTTATTGTTAAGAACAAAAGTCGTTTGAAAACAGAAAAAAAAATAATCTTAAAGCATTTAAATACTGCCCAGACGAACTTTACAGACGTAAGCTTTCTCATGTCATCTGTTTACTAGTATATCTCGCATGAAACACGAAATTCCTGCTAATGCTTAGCAATCAATAAGGAAAATATTTGCACAAGCAATTGCCTTCAGTGAATTAACATTAAATGGAAAAGAAATAATATCTTAGCACGAAACGAAAGCACACTGTGTAAACTCTGTGCGGTATAAAATGGCTAAGCAAGTCGACTGCACTGTTTAAAAGTTCATTTATCTACTTGAAGGATGTTGACAGAGGTGATAGTGTGCCTTTCTTTTGATTTGAAGTGTATGAATGTGTAAATAGTAAATGATAGCATCAGTAATTATATTAGATTCATCATGAAAGGTGACTTCGTGGTTGTTGGAGAGTCGAAGTGTAGTTTGTCTCTTAGTCTATTTTTGTTGTGCTATGTAACATAACATGACAAATCAAGTAGATATATAAAATAAAAATACCCACAATTTTTTCAAATATACATGTTTTTAGGGTTGTTATTACGGTGATTAACGTCACTTTCAATACTATTGTCTGTTATATAGTGGCGGTCAATTTTATTGGTTGAGGAAACCGGAGTACTTTAAGAAAACCACTGACGTGTGGCAATTCACTGACAAACTTTATTACATAATCTGGTATCGAGTACACCTCGCCATGAGCGGGATTCGAATTCACAACTTTAGTGGTGATAGGCACTGATTGCACAATGAGTTGTAAATCCAACTACCGTACGACCACGACGTCCACAATATCATGCAAATGTAATTACTCTAACTTAGATCTTTAATTAATCTAATGAGTGAATTGTCTTCTCCTCCATGGAGACTGAATATCAACTTGTAAGTTACAATGTCAGTAACATTTTCATTGTCTTTACAGTTCAAGTTTGTATTTGCTTCTGTTCATTTCATTTTAAACAAGATTATTATTTTCACTTCCATGTGTAAAGATATCATTTTGCCACCAGTCTGGCTGTTTGTTAAAAGTATGTTTGGTACAACAAATATATTCTTGATGTATTTCTGGCAATAAATAAAAACGTTCTGGAGTGCTAATGTTCCATTTTGACGATTTTCTCCTAAAATAAAACTCTGAAAGTGATACATCAAAAATGTTCGAGTTTTTGATTTACAGTACATTGTATATTTGCTATGTTTATGGACGTGTTCATCAACAGACAGTCGGAATTCCTATGGGTACCAACTGTGCTCAAGAAAAACGAAAAAAGCTATCCCGATTCTTTAATTTCACGTTCCGCTATTTAGATGAAATACTTAAACTAAATGATTCTAAGTTTGATTATTTCGTTGGTCGCATATGTAAAGTTAGGGTCGGTTCAGAACGAAATTTTACGACAAAAGAGATGATTGCGATTTTCGCCTTTGGGAACTTACTATATGTATGTAGCAATATCCCAGTAGCTCCTGCATATACAGTTTATATCTTTCAATTGATACGATAGTTCAGAGCGTGTAGTTCACATCATGACCTGTTCGTAGGAGGGTTCATGTCTTATTTGCGTTGGTTGTGCTTGTTTGCGTTTAGTGGGGGTCCAGCATGTGTTGGTTTGTGTCTTTGTTTTGTTTTTCTTCGTCTTATGTGCCCTGTGTTGACAGTTTCTCTGGATTGTTCGTTTTTGATTGCCTCTTCGGTATTCTATAACGTTTATTTTCCTTGATAGATGGTTGTTTTAAAAGGAAACTACTGAACCAATAGTTCCTAGTGATTATGTTATATTACACACAATGGGTTTTATTCGCAAATGCTTGAAGAAAAATTATTTTAAAATTGCTGCATGACACTGTATAATATTCTGCTTTAATGCTATAATGTAATTTTGTAACATAAATACGTATTTTTCCTTTGATGTTTTTTATGCAGTAATCTACTTAAAAATAGTTAACTTTTACAAACCATGGTCTAACATGAATATCTTGATGTTATTCCATGATTTTGACGTCACATGAGAATAATAGTTAAGTTTCTATGGAAGTGGGAGGAACTTAAGTCATGGTTTAATATAAAGATCTACATGTTATTACATGGTTAACGCGGACCTTGACGAAAGCACCCAATTATTGATTTCTGTTACAAACCATATATACCATGGATCTTACTCATGAACTTATTTAAAACAACTCATCCTTCGGATTCGTTGGTTTAAATAAGTTAATTCGTAAGATCCATGGTATATATAATACAAAACGTGACAAGAAACAAATTTTAAAGATGAACACATGTTGGTTTTTTTTTTCGATTTACCTACTTTTGGCACGACACTGTACCTAACTGTATAAAACCTCTTACACGTTTCCCTTCGTATATTTTATCACATTTAACAGTGGCAACAGCTTTCACTTTATTAATGTCATTACTTTTATCTGTTGCACCACAGAACTGAAATATAAACAAAATTCTAAAGACTGCTCGCTCGAACTCAATATTTTTTTCGCCAGAGAACTTCCTTAAATTTATAATTTATTTCGATCTATATTAATAAGTTCCTTTCAAGTTCACTATTTATGATTAACATATTCTCTAAAGCATATTATTTTTATATTCCATTGAAAAATCCTCCGAATAAACAACCCTTCCTCATATAATATAATGAAAAACAAAAAATACCAATCTGTCAGAACAGTTCCATAATCAAATATCAAAATAGTAGAAAGAGAAAACATCAATACCCCATTTGTTCCAGTATTTTTATAAATACTGTTATAGTGACAGCCGGAACCTTTGAACCGTAATGATAGCAGGAGGTTTGGTGCTGTAAAATCTGATTCAACCCACCATTTCTTTGGAAATGCCTGTACCAAGTCAGGGTCATTACGGTTTTCCCAGTTTTCCGGTTGTTGACTGATTTTGTCTGTGTATTGATTTATGAGTTTTGGCTTTCCCTTTAGAAGATTGCTCTGTGTTTATTGATTTATGAGTTTTGACTTTCCCTTTAGAAGATTGCTCTGTGTTTATTGATTCACGAGTTTTTACTTTCCCTTTAGAAGATTGCTCTGTGTTTATTGATTCACGAGTTTTGACTTTCCCTTTAGAAGATTGCTCTGTGTTTGTTGATTTATGAGTTTTTACTTTCCCTTTAGAAGATTGCTCTGTGTTTGTTGATTTATGAGTTTTTACTTTCCCTTTAGAAGATTGCTCTGTGTTCAGTAATTTTGTTATTACCCTTACTTATATAACACACAAACACATGACTGCTTACTTTCCAAGCTTGATACGGGCACTCCAATACAAAGTGGAGGGGGTTAAACTAGTTTTGTGGGCCCAAACATCCTCTCTTAGTGCATAAATACCAGATAAAGCACGTGGATTCTCTAATCAGAGTTTGAAGATACCAAAGGAGCAATCAGAATCCGTACATCGAAGAAGAAGAAGAACAGACAACACAATGGCCATAAAAGGAAAAGCACAAATAGACAAACAACGATCAACAAAACACACATACAAACCAAAAGATCGAGTAACACGAACCCCACTAAAAAACCGGGGGTGAACTCAGGTGCTCCGGAAGGGTAAGCAGTTCATGCTCCACTAGTGACATCCGTCGTGTTAATCTAGTTACAAACCCGCTGATAAGTCATGAACGAGGAAAGGACCGGGAAGTGCTTACGACAAGAGGAACATATCCGTGGTCATTTGTGACACAGATATTCTATAGCGATCAACCAAGTCAAATCAGTGTATGGTTACTTTATTATTTAGCTTCCAATCTTTCGACGTTGAGAGTATCTGATGAAGGTTATTCCAGAAACGTACCTTACGCACTAACTTTGATATCTACATTTTTATTTCGATAAATATCGGGAATAACACTCTATATATGGAATAAATGTTACCACACACACACACACACCGTACACACACAAGTATTTCGATACTACTTATAAGTATTTCGATATTATTTATAAGTACATGTATGTCGATACTATTTATACGTTTTCGCGATACTATTTATAAGTATTTCGATATCATTTATAAATATTTCGATACTATTTATAAGTGTTCCGATACTATTTAAGTCTTTGGATTGTTTCACTTTCTATCTGGCTGCTCATTGAAAGTATGCTAATGCATACTGAAAGTATCGGTATGTCTTCAATAAGTATCGGGATAATTCCAATAAACATCGGTCCGCGGCCGGGTAGACATGTCGCTCCACTCGGATGCATTAACCCGATTTCGAGCCAACCCGCCTTGGCTCTTACACTAAATACCACGTGCTTAGTGGAGAAGCCACAAATACCAATTGTATAGTATTTTGGTTTTACCCGAGCAAGACTCGAACACATGATCGACCACACTCGAGGAGAGCACACTTACCACTACACCAACGAGGTTTTCCATACATTGTAGGATTATAAAACCAATTAATCACACATTTCTTTGTTTTACAGTAAGTTTCATTGTGATTGTTATTTAAACCAGAGACACGTGTCTCAATCAAAATGGCGTGTTTCATTAAATCTCATGGCTGCGGGAATTAGCGGCATTATGATCAGCTGTTTGTTTCTTGATTTTACATGTCTCAGTTTAATTTGCTATTGTGTCAGGTGAACTAAAAGGATTTCATTTTTGAGGAAAATAAATTGCAAGGTATATTATGTGTATTCTCTTAATTAATTCGTAGATGGATATTTTTTTCATTTCCATTAGAAATGATTTGGTCTTGGGATCCAAACGAGCTTTAGTATAAGATACAATAGACGTTGGAGTATTTTAATTTACATGTATATCAGATATGCAATTATGTCCTCGTTAATCACCATTAAATATTGCTTTTGTTATGCATATTTTTTCATTTGTACTAGAGACCTATAATTACTATGTCTCTGTTTTCAATAAACGTTTTATATTTACTGCGATGATATTATCCTATTATAATGTAGTATCGTAAATTATTATTAGCTTCAAGTTGTATTGAAAACAAAAAGTCAATTAGTAATGGTCTAAGATATAACCAGCCTCAACACTAGGAACAATCCCCCTCCGGTATAGCAAATCCTTAACACAGAAGTGACAACGAAATCTCCTAGCTTGTGATTATCAACAGATGTATGGCGGGCTTAAATCGGTTAATGGGACCGCGGCCACCTCTTTATATATTATGTTATCTATCGGCAAAGCAGCTATAAACAAAAGTTAAATTAATAATTGCGTAGACACGCTTCTATCTTGGAGTATAACTCCAGTCTTCAATTAATGTTCTTGTCAAGGTTTGAAATTTGTCTAGTATCTGCAGTTCATATCCAATAAGTATTTTTAAAGACTTATATAAATCACAATGAACAAACCGGTCATTAGCAGGAAATAACAGAGGGATTTTGTAATATTGTCCTAAAGACACACAGAGCTAACAAAGATGTTACTGATTGTCGTGTTTCATGCACTGGTTTCATGGGTTTCAGTTATTTTCTGTTGAGTTGGGCTACAATTTACTGTTACCTGTTTAAATATTTGTACTGTTCCTCTTTTGTACTGACAAAGAAATATGTTGTGCTATTGGACGTTTAACAGCTAACTGACCACTCTATAATAAATATTTCATATGAAAATTAAGCCCATATGGGTTGAGTAAGTTACAAGTATAAGAACGTAACACATACAATAGAACAAGACATCAAAAGGCAGTATCCAATATTAATTATATATGCATAGATCAATATTTGACCCGCTTGAATCTTGTCTAAATTCTAAGAAATGTTTGAAGATAGAAACCATAGATCGAAGGCCAGACAATACAATTACAACAAAGAAAAAGAACGAAATGACCAATAATGATCTACAAATCAATGCACTGAAAGACAAAAGGTTGGGCAACCTGACCTAAACAATCAACCAGGGGTTTAAATTCTGTTTAAAGGGCACATATTGCCATGAAAGGTTTGGTTTTTGAGTAAGAAGACATTGTATTTTGCTCAAGGGTGACAAATCGTGAAATAGAGGAAAATCTAGTTCAATAGTTCTTATGGGATCGTATTCATATTTACTGGCAACATAAAACAGAGATGATATTCGTCTTCTATCACAATACATTTGATGTATATATTTCTTGTTGTTGGGGGTAATATTTTTACAACTCCTTAAACAACTGAGGATTAAAAAGCGATAATCAAGAATTACGGTGACATCAATTATATTAAAAAGCAATTTAGTCGTTCTAAATAGCTATGGCATTCAATTTAGTCGTTCTAAATAGCTATGGCATTCAATTTAGTCGTTCTAAATAGCTATGGCATTCCTTTTAGTCATTCTAAATAGCTATGGCATTCCTTTTAAGTGCATGGTATCATTATTTAGTCGTTCTAAATAGCTATGGCATTCCTTTTAAGTGCATGGTATCATTATTTAGTCGTTCTAAATAGCTATGGCATTCCTTCTAAGTGCATGGTATCATTTCCTATGTAATGTGCATTATAAGAACTTTTCCTTTAATTCATGGCATGTTATTTATAGAATGCAAGATTTTTCAAGATTTGTACCTTTAATTCATGGCATGTTATTTATAGAATGCAAGATTTTTCAAGATTTGTACCTATTCACTTTTGTTGCTATCTAGGAACGTTATTAACAACATCTTTATTCGTGTACACGAATTAGTAGTACATGTACTTAACTCTTTGAATCAAAGGTTTTGTATGTAATTTTGTCCAGTCAGAATTAGGGACAGACATCACATCAAACAATAATTTACATTTGCTGTTTATGACGTGGTATTATTTCTATTTATTATGATACATTTTGTACCGCGGGTAACCACAATAACCAAATGGTCAGCCACACACACTAGAGCTTATTTGATGATTAATTCCACAAGATACCATAATTTGGAAGAAAACATTGTCAATGGGGAAAGGAGAAAGAGTGCTTCATATGCAAAAATCTACAAAAAGGTTAATATTTTCGTGAACAGTTTCCATTTTTAAAATTGCAATATATCTGGATGTAGGACTAATGTTTTTGTCGGGTCCCATGATTTATTGTTTAGCCGACAAGTATGCATCGGTACAAGTCACCTTTTTCATGGTGCTGATGATGTCGCACTTTCATCTGTGAGACTGTCATGTCCTTGCTAATCGTATATACAACTATTCAAATGGTGTAACAAGTAAGACAGCACAGATGATTCCATATGTAGGGATTGCTAATAAAATATAGTATTCTTTAAATGGAACTAGCAAATAAATATACACATGTACAATAACATTTCAGTTTCACTAATTTCGCTTACACCACATTTACCCCGATAATAAAATGAAAAACAAAATGGCGGGACAATTCCAAAATCAAATATCAAAATCGCAGAAAGAGGCAAAATCGACACAAATATACGACCACTCACTTTCCTTGTTTGATACAGGCACCTTAATAAACAGTGGCGGGGTTAAACTAGTTTTATGGGCCCAAACCTTCCCTCTAACAGTGAAATGATGCGCTCACACAAGTACTTTCCGCATGTGAGTAAAATGCCAACATTCATATATAATTGAGCTAATAGCGTTATTATAAAGATTCTTATATTTTCTTGAACATTATACATATACAGAAGTTGTCATATGTAAAATATTAGTTCTATTTAAAGAGAGCACGTGGTATCAACTGTCATCTAAGTATTACATAGTGTACAAAGCCGTCGTAAGACGTAATATGTTGAAGCAATAGTCAACTTTGAAACAACATCCAATTGCCAATACCATTTTTCGTCATCTGTACACAAGTGACAGAATATTTTTCAACAAGGTGTTGATATCTTCCTTGATTTAATAGCTTAATACTTAGAATACGGAGACGAGTGTGAAATCAGACATGTATGAGCCCTGACAAAAATGGATTGTTCCGATGTGTAATAAATAATGGGGCCCAAAAAATCAATAGGTAACCGCGTAGCCGTGTGCATCGCAATTTTGTTTATGTGAAAACCGTCTACGGAAATATAAACTGATTAGTTTACATTTTTGCCGATTTTTAGCATCCTTTCTCTCCGATTGCATGCCTATAGTGTTCAATATTATATCACATTCTCTACAACAACGCAATTCGCCAGGATATATACTATGAGGTTTGGCATCTTACCCACATGTGAAAAACACTTGCAAAATGACCGCATAATTTCACTAAAAGGGGAGGCTTGGGCCAATAATACCATAACACCGTCATTTCTTATATTGAAGTGTCTGTATCAATCCATGAGAGGTGGGTGGTCGTATATATTTATGTGTGAGGGTATCGATTTTTCCTCTTTCTACGATTTTTCTGTTTGATTTTGGAACTGTTCCGACAGTGTGGTATTTTTATACGCCCGTCTTTAAGGTGAAATTTCAATTGTTCATTCCAGAGTTATGGGACTTTATTCATCAAATTGTAGGCGATTTTTCGTATGTCGCGGTGTAAATTGAGAACCCCTTGGCCAATTCACTTCAAACTTTGCAAAGTTATTGGAATTGATAGTCTTATGGTCTGTATACTTTATGGTGAAATTTCAATTTTTCATTCCAGAGTTATGGGACTTTATTCATCAAATTGTAGGCGATTTTTCGTATGTCGCGGTGTAAATTGAGAACCCCTTGGCCAATTCACTTCAAACTTTGCACAGTTATTGGAATTGATAGTCTTTACTACTCAACGATTGATGGCACATCCTGACCATTAGATTATTTGGATTTGTTTGCAATATATGTGCATAGTTGTTGTTTTTTTGTCAATACAAAAGGTATGTCAAACTATTTATAGTGTTTTATTTCAACATAAATATTGTATAAATGTTCCAATTCATGTTTATGGTGCAGCTGTTGGTGAAATTTAGATTTTTCATTCAAGAGTTATGGGAAAGAAAGCCTTTACAAATATTGTATGAATGTTGACGACGGGCGTATCATGCGCTCTTGGCGCAGCTGTTTATTTGTTTTTCATATTATTGACACTATTTTCTTCTCGTTAATCATATGGAATTGATATTGATATATAACGTCTGTATGCCTGTGAACCAACATACTATATGATTGTAGACCATATGTATACACATGACTATATGTTGATCGTCTTCAATATATTTTCAGTGTTTTGTTTAAGAAATAATTCATGGAAGCCAGAGCGATAGCGAGGGATAAAATGCAACGAAAATAATGTTACCCATGTTAAAACGTGATACAAACTCTGGCTTCCATGAATTATTTCGATTCTAGTAGGAAAAATCTAACTTTTTTTTTTAAGTGGAAGTCAGTAATGGAAATGCATTTCATAACAAAATTCACTAACCTTCATGTTTACAGTTGTTTTTCTTTGATGTATAAATAGACTGTGATGCTATGAAGTTACTGATATTTTCCAATTTAATGGCATTTTGAATTTAGCAACTTAAACCAATAAAATGCTCACAAAATATTAAAATAAATCAGTAACCATGTGTTTCAATGTCAGCGTTCCTTGTAAACGACTTGCGGAATATGTTAAATTTCAAAAGTTAAAGTCCATTGATGGTTGTCTTAAGTATTTATTCCGAAAAAATATAGGTAAAAACAATACGGGCATTTTTATGTTTGTTATGCACCACAGTACTGTATGAATACATAAATTCACTAGGGAATTATATTTGTAATTTGTTCGTCAATACGCATGAGCGAATTAAAATATATCGTGAGTTTTATCACTGTATTATTTATATAGCCAATGAAGGACGTCATGTTAGAATTAGTAATTTATCTATCATTGTTTTCATTGTTGGCCTTTGATTTACTTTGGCTATTGTATTATCTGCCCTTCCTTTGATTTACTTTGGCTATTGTATTATCTGCCCTTCTTCGAATAACAGTGTGGCTTATGATTACCCCTTTGATATCTTCAAACATTTCATAATGATTCACAAGAGTTATTTTGTGTGTCTGGAGAGTGATATTTTTGATTGATTTAATATTAATTAATTAATTAATTGATTGATTGATTGATTGATTGATTGATTGATTGATTGAATAGAGCACGCTTACAAACAATGACACACGTAGACAAATGTACGTCCCAAACAAACTAGGAGGATTTGATGAACCTCTTGGTGTATAAACCATGTCGTATGTCTATGCCCATTATTTCTTTGTACGTATTGTTTTGTAATATATATTTTATCCTAGCATAATTATACATTCGTGACATTGTGTGTTGATTATATATGTTTATTATTGCATTTGCCAGGCCTGTAAAATGTGGTTATTATTAAAACTAAGGTTCACCTCCGTCAGGGAGAGGTAGCCTTATCTAACCTTCAGGGAGAGGTAGCCTTATCTAAATTTGGTTATCATGTTTAAATCCATTTGGCTTTTGCTTGACTTTCAAATGAGGATACAAGGTGATTATTTTATAAATACATTAAATTATATATCTATATTTTTATTAACAGGTCTTGATGCACAACATAATCGTGTAGGGAAGCAGTACATCCGACTGCAGTTCAACAATAGATAATTACAAGATGCACGTCCATATTTAAAAATACAGGGGTTTTCTTTGTATCAGAAACGTGATTAATTTATGAAAAGAAATTTTAAACAGTGTTTGGTGAAAAATGCCACCAATATCAACAAAAAGAACACCCGCAAATCATAACAAGCTATTGAACACAACAAAGACCATGAAATATGACGTTGTAAATCCAGGTCATGACTTGGTACAGGCACAAATATGGCGAGGCTTAACCGGTTAAAGGAAATTACTCATAGAACAAAACAATGTATATATGTGTTACAGATTTGATATCACATATTCGTAAGTATATTAAAATCTTTGGTTTTCGTGAGAGACCAGAGAAAAAAATGTCATCAGTTTGTAGGAATTAAACATAAAATAATAATAAAATGTAGAATGAAACAAAATAAATGTATTGATTTAATTGGTTGTTGGACTTTTGGTTGTAACAGCACATTGTATATATTTTTAGCAATGAAACTCTGCATTAAAGTGTCGATTCTGGTTTCTAACTCATAGCCTTTGCGAATAAAATTTTACTGCGATTCTAAACTTTCAGATGTGTCAGATGTTAACTTTCTGTGCTTTGTTAATTACGTCACCATAGAAACATGAGGCAGAAACACCCTTTTTGATCAGATATTTTAGTGCATAGGTGTATTTATATACAAGAACTTTATTACGGTATTAAAATTCAGTTTTCACGAGAATTCGGTCAAAGGAAATTTTATTGAAATTATTTCAACAATAAAAACAAATCATTGCTGTGTTATTTATTATTTTCTTTAGAATCTTTAATTTTCTCTTCTCGTCGGACTGCAATCGTCTCTTTTTTACACTTTTATTTATCAGGCAAATGGTATATAATTATGTCTTAGCTGTGCATGGTTACCAAATCCAGGTTTATGAAACAATTGTCTTTTGATCTAGTTTCAGGACACTTTGTATAATATTGCGGAGGTTAGAAACAGGGCAAAAGGTAGACCACAAGTTAAGGACAAATCACATTCTACAAAAGTGCATTATAGAAAGACTACATTCTACAAAAAGTACATTATAGAAAGACTACATGCTGCAAAATGTACATGATAGAAAAACTACATTCTACAAAAACTACGTTCTACAAAATGTACATTCAGAAATTTGAATTAAAGTAAAATATTTTTTTGGTTCTTAACGACCAGAAAATATGACTTTTGTATAGTGGGTGAGTGAGTTCATGTTGTAACCCACGATCTACCACACTCACGGCGATCGCGGAGAACACCTAATATAGAGTGTTAATAAGTAATGTCTTCTTCGTTTTCATTTTCATTTTCATATATAATGAATCCTTAATAAGCCAGAATCCCGTATAAATCGAACATTAAATACAGTCCCAATGTAGGAAATCTTTGTAAATTTAACCTGCAATAAACTGAACGCCTGTCTATTACGAACACAAAACTTTTCTCAAGGAGGTTAG
>MJUT01062439.1:694273-708547 GCA_002080005.1 Gigantidas platifrons | reverse complement strand
CTATACATATCACAATCTATTAAAAAATATACTTCATCTTCTACTGTAAAATGGACAAGTCCTCTCGTTGAGGGGTATCGATGGTTTATTGAATCGACCAGTTTCGATCACTAACGGTAATGATGTCCCACATCTAAGTTTACATATATAGCTGCGCAGGTGACGAGGCATAGAATTTAAAACATAATGTTCTGGAACAAGATCCTTCTTGAAATTTCTATAAAGTCTTAGTTTATTGCCATTGACACTTGGATTGTCTTTCCAAATTTTGGTAAACCATCATTGTTCATCACAGATACGAATTTTACGTTCACTTCAATCATACAAAGTTGTTTGCTTAATCCCGCATCTAGCAATGGTTCCAATGATAAGTCAGATAGAAGTTTATGTACTTTAAAGTCCCAGGATCTACGTGTACGTTTTGACCACACTTTAATTTTATGTAAAATACGATGTTGTTCTATGTTATATAGTTTATAATTAAATAGAATAACTTCGAGTTTCTGCTTAGACAGACAGGACATCCAACCTAAATCTCCATGCACTGCCACGTTACTTGTGCGTTTAGAAGCTCCTAGAAATCTTAGCAGCACGGTTATGAACGTTCCCCACTCTGACCTAGCTTGAGGTTAACTGTCTACTGATAAGGTTTAAACTCCACCTCCATTGACCAGACGTGAACCACTAATTATAACAGGAATCACATGAAACCTTAGTTTGCTCATTATGTGTATTCTTCCCTTTTAGTTGGATTTTACTAAATGAAAATTATACATTAGATATTTTGAAATAAATTCCATTGCAAATAACTAATTTATTTCTTTTGGTATTGATGAAAAGTTAGCTACATCCATGCTGCTTTCCCCTTCATTTAATGGAATCACCTCTTATCTCAAGTATTACTGGCCAGTGGTCATAAAACTATCAAATTATCCAATAGATAAACAATTAAGGACCGCCCACTTGTTTTTATCATCTCTTATTCAAGCACATGTGTTTGTTTATAAAACACACTAAAAGTAATGCTCATTAATGGTACATCATATCTGCATTATTTTTTCACCTGTGTATCAAGAATATTATAATAAAATACAAATTGATTAAAAACAATTTTGATGAAAATATATCAATTTTTTTATAGTGCTACCTTAACACAAATGATGACAAGTTTATCCCTCTACCTGTAATTCTTAAGTTAACAATTATCTGTTGGTAATCTGACATTTATCACACCTTGCAGTAAGCACATTCAACCGTACATCCGTCAATTAATGATAGCTTGGATTATGATAATTTAAATGGGTTCTTATTACATTCGGTTTACATCTTGATGAAAAATATGCAAACCAAATGTATTCCTTATTTACCTTGTAAATTTTCAAAACTGTGCTGCAATAAAAAAAAAAAGTCACTATGGTTTCAAAGCATACGTTATCCAAATATCCGTATACCGTTAGCTAACTGGGCAATATGTTGCTTACATACTAATAAGTTAAAAAAGCTTTTTTTTCATAAATTTAATGCTTTGGCAGATATTAGTAAATTGTATCCCTCACTTCTGGTTCGGTATAAAATACTCTGCCAATCCATGGTAAAACTCAAAACACATTCTGGCTTCCATGATTTATTTCTTAAACTTATTCGGTATAATTAAATTAACATTGGGTTTTATAATATAAAAAAGTTAAATTATTTTCCATTTTGGAACTAAAAACTCAATTTCATTTTTATTATAATATAGCAACAATACGCCGTCAGAGCAATGATAAATATCAATCATTATATTATATAATATATATATAGTTTTAAAGACATTTAATAAACTCAGTTTCATCTTTACCAAATTCATATGTGAATATTAGCATGTTTTTTTATGAACTTAGCTGTGAATGTGAAAAAANTGTGAAAAATAAGTTATTTAAATCTCAAGTATATTAGTAAATCTTCCTTGTTTTCAACAGTACACCAGGAAATGTTTTTTCCGCTTTAGTAAGTAAAACATACTCGACAGTACTAGTAGGCACTCATAATTGATGGTGACTTAAAACACACACAAGAGATGACGTGGATTAAAGGATTTTAAGTAGCATAACCCCGCTATTTTATATGGAAGTGTATTTATCAAGCCAGTAGATTGATTAATCATGTATATATATATGCAAGCACATTCAACGTACATATCTGTCAATTAAATTGCGATGTTCGAGTTTGACATGGTAAAACTCGTGATTTTATTATTGACGGGACCATGAGTTCGACTGTTCAAGGTATCGGTGTTCGAGCGAAAGAGGTTTTTTTTTACTTAAAAAGATATGGAAAATTTACCGGACTTTCAAATAAGTTCGAACCATCCATGGTATTCGACCCATCCGAGTTCGAGGGACCGAGGTTTGACTTGTATATATGTAAAATGCTAATTTCTATTTTTTTCATGGTTTTGTCATACTATATTTAAAGATTTGACTGAACAGATTTTATATCCAAAATGCAACAGAATGGACCATTTTGCGTCCTTCTGAACATAAATTTCTGGGGGAGAAGGGGGCAAACCCCAGACCCTCTACCGCTTTTAGTCTCCCGAGGGTTGGCATGTATGTCTTAATGAAACCTACTTCCATAGACAACTACGTATTAAACTGATTAACACTGTTAGGAAGTGAGCAAACGTTTCATTTAAGATTTTGTTTTATCAAGTGAGCTTTTAATTCCAATAATGTGTTCAAGTATGAAAAATACAGTGTATTAAAATGCCATGCTATTCATTGTCACCTAACCTGTCCTTTCTGTATAGGCCCTTGGGTCTTCTTGCTCCCAAAGATTTTAAAATACTTATTTGTCTTTTCAATCTTTTGTCTGTGAGCTTAACTGATGTAGGTTATTCAAGAAATCCGTCGTGCTCACTAAATTTAGATAACTACAAATTTATTGGTTTGTTGACATCCATGCTTACTGTCTTTCATCTTCACGCAGAATATAGTGGTCATATATACCATAATATGCGACCCTGTGTTTCCTCCATAGTTTGAGTTGTTGCTCTTTGTCAAAAATGTCGCATCACTGTTTTATATTACGTATCTGTTAATGTTGTTCATCCTTTTGGAGAGAAGTCAGATGATATTATCACATTTCTATAATTATGGATAGCTTTTATGTTGTTATGTACATTTGTAAGAAGAGTTTGAAGATACCAAAGGGGTAATCAGAAATCCTAAATCGACGAAGGACAGACAACACAATGGTCAAAAAGGACAAACAACGATCTACAAAACACTACACAGTAAATCAAAGACCAATCGAGCAACACGAACCCCATTAAAACCCAGGGTGAAATCAGGTGCTCCGGAAAGGCAAGCAGTTCTTGGTCGACTAGTGCCACCCGTTGTGCTACTCTAGTAACAAACCCGGCTGTAGTTCATGAATGAATAAGGACATGGAACTGCTTCCCACAAATGTGTATTATATCGTATCTTTTTTTTGTCAGAAACCCTGGCCATCACCTCAAGAGACAATGTCGAGTGCATTCAACAAAAAACGACACGGTATAATTCACAAAACTCCGAAACTTTATACAAAAAGATGGGATATCTTATTCAACATATTGTGCTGTAAAATTGTTATATTGGCTATGATTTTATTACAATCTAAAATTATTCTATAAAAAATCTTTTATTCCCATTTTTAGCTTTACAATTTAAGCCTCCTCCTTCATTTTCTCACAACACACGAACTTCTTAAACGACGATAACCCAGTTAGACATGCAGGTATTCGTCAAGGATGGACGCAATGATAATGGCTACGACACAGAAACAAAAATTGCTATAAGTACTAGATGTTCTTGGCATGGTGTGCGATGAAGAAAACGGATATCTGCTGGTGGAATATTAGCCAGTGAGGTTATTACCCACCTAGTATTTAGTCCTTCAGTACTCACATGGTTTATCAGATATATTTATGTGTGAAATTTACAGTTCCTAATTAATGTAATTTATTAAGTTCAATTTAAGGCATAGGTAACTTTAATATAGTTTAGCCATCCTGCTTAGACCCTTTGGTTTACTTACTCCTGTAGACTTTTAAATTAATTGGCTTTCCAGTAGTACGACTATGAGCAATCCTACCTTAAGACTATGAGCATTTCTACTTTAAGAATAAGAGCGTTCCCGATGAAGTCTATTATAGAAACGCGTCATGTCCACTAAATTAGATAGCTATATTTTCATTGGTCTGATGTGAAACGAATTATTGGCTATAATGAGGGAACATTTTTAAGATACCCCAGAATGCTTCTTCTTCTTCTTCTTCTTCTTCGGGTGTCAAGCTTGGTTCCACGCATCGACTGCTTCTTTTGAAAATGATTGTCAAATTTCACGATCATAAGACTTTTGAATCAGCTCTGCAGCATTGTTGTTGTTGTTAGTGTGTTGTTTCAGATAAGTCAGTCGTTGTCTTCCTGGAGCACGTTTTCCGTCGATCTTTCCAGTGAAGGAGATGTGTTCTAGTTTCCCTTGTCGCAGCACGTGTCCTACGAATTTAAGTTGCCTTCTCTTGATGTTTTTCGGCAGGCTTCTGGTTTGATGTAGAACTTCTTCGTTGGTTTTTCTGGTTGTCAATGATATCCTTTGCATTCTGCGGAGAGCCCACATCTCAAAAGCGTTAATTCTTTCAGCTATTCTTTTGTGAATTGACCACGATTCTGAATTGTATTAAAAAACAGAATAAATGTAGCATTTTAGGACTCTGTATCTGGTGGAAAAGGGGATGTTCTTATTACACAGTACTGACTTCATTTGCTGGAAAGTGGCCTTTGCTTGAGCGATTCGTATATTAAATTCTTTGTCATCTTTAGCATCACAATTTATTGTTGTCCTAAGATATTTAAAGCTCTTAACTTGCTTTAGAGTTGTTCCATTCACTATAATTTGGCAAATTGGAATTTCACCTTCTTTCTTCTTTGTGATGACCATGGTTTCAGTTTTCTTTTCTTTTGTGTTGTCTGCATTCTGTCTGCATTCAATGAAAAAAAACTGAATGCAGACAACACAAAATGCATAATACATTTTGTATTAGATTTTGTCCGGAATCGATCCAAACGGAAAAGTAATTAAACAATTTGGAATATAGGTGTGTGGTAGCGAAAGTATGAATATAAGTCTTTCTATATAGTAAATAACAACAAACTTTATTACTTTTTACATATATTTCATTATCAAAAGTAACAAAAATACAATTTTTATAATTGTTGATAAATAATTGATCACACATTAAAACACATTAACACCGGGTGTAAACATAATTTGATTGAAACATACAACCGGTAAAAAGACAATGGGACCAATATATCTACACAAGTTCATAAGTTCAGCTAGCTTAGTAACCGTTACTATGGCGACAGCTCTAATTCTGGAAGATCATTAGAGTGGTATTTCAGCAGTTACACCACATACATATATATGTACATTGTCATGGAAACGTAATTTTAATTAAACTTGACAAAGATCACAGTAATATATTTGTATATATATTTTTAACATCAGATATATTAAGAATATAATGTTAATGTAAGTAAAAAATAAATAAACGTATTTCATTTTAATCCTGTAGTTCCTTGTATCTATATTTTAACATTTTGATGAAAAATCAACTTCACCATACAAACGTGTACTAGCGTTTCACCAACCGGAGTCTTTTTGACATGAAATGAATGCCTTGTGCTGACTGGCTGAAAATTATATCATCGTACAAGGGACGTAACTGACAAAATCCAGCAGACGGCAATTATTACGAAATCACAGCTAACGCGGCCTAGGATGAAGAGAGAGGGAGGTGTGATCATAACCACAGGCTCGCTACGATATCTTTCTGTTTAAAAGTACCATTTAAATGAAATAAGTATTGGTATTGCTAATTCATAGAATCGAACGTAATGATAGTTTAAATTCTGCTCATATATAAAATTAAGATAATTTTTTATATTTCCTGATAATATATTTTAGCTTAAAAATCATATTTCATAGAAAACTGTGCATATGGAACATTAAAATAGTTTTATTTTGATATACCCTGATGATATATATACTTTGGTTTCAAATTCGTATTTCTTAGATTTAAATTTCTGTAATTGATAAAAAAAACAAAAACTAAAACAAAAAAAAACGTACCATTTTTGACTTCTAAAAATATCAAAATTGGTTATTTTGAAGTATATGAAAGTGTAAATCGTAAAATAAATCGGTAACCATGTGTTTTAATGTTGTGTAGCGTAGCAGGAACGACAACTCTGGATAGAGAATGCAGCGTTCCTTGTAAACGACTTCACCGGAAGATGTTAAATTTCAAAAGTCAAAGTCCATTGATGGTTGTTTTAAGTATTTATTCCGGAAAAATATAGGTAAAAACAATATGTGCATTTTTATGTTTGTTATGCACCACAGTGCTGTATGAATACACACATTCACTAGGGAATGATGTTTGTAATTTGTTCGTCAATACGCACGAGCGAATTAAAATATATCGTGAGTTTTATCATTGTATTATTTATATAGCCAATGAAGGACGTCATGTTAGAATTATATATAAATCTTATGTTATTTGGTTTTATGTTAATGTAAAACGATATATTTATTTGATTGATGTGACAATGGAGTAAACAAGTCCTGACAATCGAGTAAACAAGGCATACTCACTTAAACAGACGTCAAGTTACATTAGTACGAAAGAGGTGTTAATAGAGATTAGAACAGTGTACGTTAATCATACTTGGTCATTCGTGAAATTCATTCTGTAGAATATGAAGTAGAACGAGTGCAGTGTACCAATAAAATCAGTTGAGACATCCAATTAAGCGGACGATTCGGAAGTAGAAAAGGCAACACTTAAAACACAAAGTAAAAAGGGGTATGAAGAACACGAACTCCCACAAAAACTGATAGACGGAATTGAACACACAAGATAAACTTTTAAAATCAGACTCTCGGATGTATGCNATTAAGATAGTTTACTTACATTAACAACAACAAAACATCAAATTTAGCAAGATAATAACCTAATGTTTATAACAATTAATGTAAAATGTTAATTGTATATTTTGATAAATATTATCACATGTTTGCTTCTATATTCTGACTATTGCATAAATAATTTTCAAGCCAATGTATTCTTTCTCATTTTGAAAAAAAAATATGAAAATTTACAGTGCAGTAGTTGTTTGAAATGTTTGGCATTCAATTTTAATACTGTTCAATACTTAAAATTCTTAAATTCAATATTGTAATTAAAAATATATCATTCTTGCATATTCATGCTCTAAAAATCGCACGAATTAAAATTTCGCGAAATGTTGTTGACGAATTTGGAACATTAACAACATGACGTCATATGAAGACTTCCAGTTTAATACGTAAAGATCAGGCGTCATTTGGTTTCGTGTACGCTTCAATTTATTTAATTAATTCAGAGATATTATCCTCCGTAATGTCAACAAACGCCATGACGAGCGCTTGGCGGTTTATTGTCGTCTGGTGATAACGGAAATGATGAGGAAATAAGAATCGGTAAACCTCGGCCGGAGCGGGTGTTAATTTGTCTGGATCGGCAAACTTCGGGCTCAGCGGGTGTTAATTTTAGGCATTAACACCCGTTGCTAATATTATCACATGTTGCTATGGATGGGCGGGGCTTATGAAAGGTTAGTGAAAATTAACAAATGCCGCTTGTCCAATGAAATGAATGGATAATGCAAGAAATTTGCATAAAGTATAATAATAGAGATTAGAACAGTGTACGTTAATCATACTTGGTCATTTGTGAAATTCATTCTGTAGAATATGAAGTAGAACGAGTGCAGTGTACCAATAAAATCAGTTGAGATATCCAATTAAGCGGACGATTCGGAAGTAGAAAAGGCAACACTTAAAACACAAAGTAAAAAGGGGTAGGAAGAACACGAACTCCCACAAAAACTGATAGACGGAATTTAACACACAAGAAAAACTTTTAAAATCAGACTCTCGGATGTATGCTCTCTCTCTCTCTCTCCAAAAATCTAATCCTATGGCTCCGGAATGATTAATATTTTTCTGCCCCTTATACGATACACGTCATGCTGTCATGTCAGCAAAGACCGGTTTATGATACAACTATCAGTCCTATTCATGGAAAACCTTTCATGCAATCAGAAAACACCATAGTTCCGTATATGAATCACCAAATTCACGATGGTCATCATATTCAGCATGGTTTTGGTTTCTCATAACATTTGGTTGAGTGATCTTTCCAAAGTAAGAAGAATTTAATATGTTACAGACATGTGTACTAGGTTTACAAATTGTAGGAAAAATGTAATTTCAGCTTTACACATTTTATCTTTCATTTATTGAGTGAATAGTGATTGTTGTTTAACGCCAAAGTGAGAAATTTGTCACATATGTCATGGTGAGAACAAGTTATTCTTGGGTGAGATGATGATGATTCCTGTTTTGTACTATACCAACACACTAATCTGGATTGTTACAGAGCTAGTTCACCGAAACAACACTTCGATGTATTCGCTCTAAGTCTACCAGTCTTTGTTCTTGCTACTTAACGCTGCATACTTAGTAGATTAGCAAATAATAATTTTATAACCTTTGGCTCGATTCGAATAAGATTGAAGTTATTTTTTTATATAGCACACATGTGCAAACTATTACAACTAGATATACAATATGGGCTCAATAAACCCCGTTCACAACAAGATGTTATCGATACAATATTATGTGATACAGTTTGTCAGTGACTTCCGAAAGGTCTGTGGATTTCTCTGGTTTCCTCCACCAATACAACTGACCGCCACGATACAACTGAAATATTGTTGAAAGTGGCGTTAAACATCATAAAACCAACCAAACAAATCAATAAACATTTAAAAAAAAGTGTATGGGTAACCATAACAACACCAACTAAACATAAAATCATAAAATGGTAAGCATAAGAGATACAAAGCAAACATATATCGTCATGTACTCATGGTAAGCATTACAAATATCAAACAAACATTAATCTTCATATACTGATGGTAGCAGAGCATTTATAGTATACATATATGTTCATCTATATTTTGTGGTGGAAACTTTGCCCGTTTCCATCGTCTTTGGCTTAGAGTTGGAACTGCTCTGAACAAGTTGTCTTGTTTGTTTGTTGTACATATCATTCTATATCAGTTCACATTGTCATTTCGATATCTTTAACTAATAAATATTTCCTATTAATTTTGGTTTGGTTTCCGTAGAAATATTCCAGTTCTTGTCGGGGGGATCAGTGACAGTATCTTCATCTGTTATATTGTATTTTATTTGAACGCCCTCTTGGTCTGATTTAATGTCGTCTGCAGACGTAATGTTGCCATTTCCGCAACATACTGAGTGTTTACCATAGCTTCCTCAATAACCATATGACTTGTAGTAGTGATTGTTCCTCCTCTGTATTGATGGTCACTGCACCAGACCAGTCTTGACGTTTATTGAGGTAAACTTGTCTATGCTTATCCTGGCGATCTTCCTCCTGGTGAGGAATGTACTGGCGTCCTTCATATCTTTCCTGGATCTTTATTTTATCATTACCATATGTGACCCTTTCATACCACCGGTTACTGACCAGTCAGTAGATATTTTGACATGGATATGATTTCTACTGATTATTGTCTATTCCGTTTCGGATTTTCATGCTATTTTCATTGATCTATATTAACACAGAATATTGACTTATTCTTGGGAGTCAAACAGAGAGTTTGTACTCTCTCTGTACATCTTTGCTATCATAATAGGAATAATTGAAATTCAGAAGGGAGTCATAATCCCATAAATGATTAATATAAGATACTAAATACATGTAGATAGTATTTCGATATCTAGACTTGGAGTTCAAAGAATGTCAAGCACAATATCTTTATTTGCTAAACAACAAAAACGTAATTAATATACAATATAAACAAACAATATAATAAATGACAAAGCTGCACATAAACATATAAATCAGAAATACGTTGTATAATCCACATCAGTTATACATACCTTCCTTTCCTCGTTTTTAATGACTTTGATAAAAGAAACCAATGTCTTAATATCTTCAGGTGTCGATAGATTTACTAAATCATTACAGCACTTATAGTGAAACGTTACGATAAGAGAGATTATGTCAATTTTCCCATTGTGAACATCCCAGCGGCGTCTATACGGAGTATATGGAGTATATGTCTCTCAGTTATGAAGTATTTCATAGCATGGAATTTCGTGACTAATGGTTACTGTTAACGATGAAGCTACTAATCAAGGGTTCCTAGTAGTTAAGTTGAAGTCGTCACTTTGAAAGTTCTACGGTCGCCATCTTCACATGTTCAATTTTGTTGTTTCACAATTCTGTACTCTTTTATGAGTTATCATCGCAGTTGTATTTAGAGTAACACGACATGTGCCACTAGTGGAGCAGAAACTGCTTACCATTCTATTGCACCGGTCTCAACATCGCCTTTAAGCGATATTCGTATTGCTCAATCATTAAATTTCTGTGTCATGTTTTGTTGGTAATATTTTTGTCTTTCTGTTCTTCTTCGTTATGCCATTGTTTGTGCCTGTCTTTCTTCGACTTGCGCCTTCTGGTTACCCCTTTGGTATCTTCAACCTTGTCTTAATGATAGCTTATCATATTTGAGAGTATGATTATAGTGGACTCATAGTTGATCGTGTTTGATTGATTGATTGATTGATTGATTGATTGATCGGTGTTTAACACCAACTTTAGCATTATTTCATCTATATCGATCATGTTTGAAGACAAATCTCATTTGCATTTATATATTTCTTCATTCAATATTGCAAAATAGAAGTGAAAATGTGAGTCAAAGTTGTGAATTTCTTATTCCAAGGAACAATGTAATAGCTATAGAAATGACAAAATTATTATACAGTTAAAGACCGGTTGTGAGGGAAGTAGCAAGTTTATTGTCCCCCGAAACACAAACTATTTCCCGACGCGAAGCAGAGGGAAATAGTTTGTGTTGAGGGGGACAATAAACTTGCTACTTCCCGAAATAACCGGTTTTTAACTGTAGTATACTTTAACAATTGAAGAACAACAATAAAAGGCTTTTTTCTCTGTGATATGATTATTTCTAGGTTATTAAACTCATACTGATGAAGAATAGCAAAATAAGGCATATTACCTCAATATTGTGTTCATAGTTGTGTCACTTCAAAAAAACCGGGAAATGTGAACGTGCAAAATTGGGGATAGGGAAATAGTCTCAGGGAAATAGTTAACTTCTGGGGAAATAGTCTTTAAGGGGAAATTAGCAAATCTATGACTGTTAATTTATATAGTAAAAATACTGTGCTTCATTTTATTATCAATACCTATATATGGCTACATTTTAGCATTGCAATCAACGCATTTACAAGTAATATCTGGTGTCTTATCCATTTGTTATTATGAACAATAAAATGTTTAAAGGGGCATTATCTGCCAAATCGTAATTTTTTGTTACCCATAATAACATATCAGATATGATGGATGTCTTAATAAAACGTGTTTCTGTAAATTATAAATGTTATGAAATGTATGCGCATCGGGGAGAAAAACATGCAACCGCTGGTGTTTTGAGATCGATCAAGAAATGGACACCATCTGATTAATTATCGACACTGTTTACGGAGTTTGTCGAATCGTCATTAAATCAATACAACAATGCACTTATTTCTTTCTTTTTTGGGGGGGGGGAATCTGCTTTTAGTCGGTGTTAATAACGGACAAAGAACCATGCAAGTTGGCAGTTAATAAGCGACAAAATACAAATTATTCGTTTTTACCTGTCACTAGTAAGGTCAATCGCATACGGAAAAAGCCAGGTCAAATTATTTGCTTGCAAGCAAATAAGTAATCGATGGTAAATTTCGTTCTCAAAAGGCGGAAAGTGGTTCGATAAGCTGTTTAATGTGAAATATTTACCTTTATCTCATCATTTTAAAGCTATTTACAAATTTCCAAAACATATAATTTTGTTGGTCAAAATCGTAGCTAATGCCCCTTTAAATTAAAATACAAGTAATATTATTACACAATTAAATATTGAGTGGGTGAGTGAGTGAGTGAGTGAGCATTGTTCAACACCAAGTGAGCAATTATGTCCAGCTACGTATATCATGGTGAGAACAATCTACATTCGATGGGATGATGACAATGCCCGCTTTATACTAGACCAACACACATAGTAGGATTTTTATAATGCTAGCTCACTGAAACAACAGTCCGCGGGTAGACATGTTATTCTGATTCAAAGACATCCAGTGTTTGCTCTTACTTCATAATATTACGTGCTTGGTAATGGAGGAGAAGAAACAAATACCAATAGTCTAACTCTTAAACTCTTAAGAGTTACAATCAAACAAATATCACCCAAATATACTCAAATGCACGTATATCTGTTGAATAATATCACATCACAGAAACCTGTAATCAATGTAATATACCCGTTTCTATTCACACTCTGCATGTCAATAAATTGAAGAAGAAACACTCTAGGCCATATTTGACATGATAATTGGTATCGTTCATATTGAAAAGTCGTCTTCGAAAAGGTACGGTTGTGCTTATTATTTAAAACCTTCGTATATAAATATTTTTTTTATTACAAAATTACTTTCTGTGAAGTAAATGTTTACAAGAGATGTTTGTTTTTGAAAACAAAATACGTTCGGAATATATTGATACAAATTAAGCGAAGCATATTTTTTTTTTTTTGCAATATAATAGAATTCCACCTATTTTCTGAACTACAGAAATAAATGACCAGTAAATTAAACCAAAAAAAAAAATTTCTAGCAAGAATTAATTTATTTTTGTGCCTAATGCCATGGTTACTGATTTCTCTAAAATAAGATTATCTCTTATATTCATTTGCATCTTTATTCTGTGTTTCTTTTAATCTATATTAATAATTGACACCTATAGACATATGACAATTTTTTTTTTTTAGAGAATTAACACTTTACTTTTAAAATTCTCAATTAAATAACGTATGTACATTATTTGTTGTCCCTTAATCTGTCATAAATCCTTAGGGTGATGAGTGTCATTTTCTTTTTCATACCATGATACCCCATGTTGTCGGAAACATTTATAAGGTAATTTAAAATATTTTATGATTAAAGATCAAAATTGATGTCTGTTGAACTTAATTTGTTTCTGTCAAAATTATAAGCCATTGCATACCTTTTGGCATACTGTAGTATCTTTATTTCTCATAACCAATTTTACAAAGGTACAGAGAACACATATTATTACATTTAAAGGAAGATAGAAGGTGGATCATCCTGGAGGACATACCCTCATATTTACAATTCCGATATATTTACACATATTACATAAAACCCAGGGGCGGATTCAAGGGGGGCGCACCCGGCGCGCGCCACCCCCCCCCTAAAATTGGAAAAAATATGATTTTTTTTGCGTAAAATCGTGATTTTTCACACGAAATACCCCCAAAATTTTCGCGCCTCCCTCCGCGCGGCGCGATTTTTTTTAAGTGCACCCCCCTAACTTGAAATCCTGAATCCGCTCCTGAAATCCTAACTGATTTTGAATTCATCAGATTACAAAACTTGAGTATATTTGGTCAAGAATTTATACAGTAAGACCTATATAAATCCTTGATTTGGTCTACTTGCAAATTGCAGAAAGTCTCAGCAAAAGTATACTTGGCTTCATCTATGCGCTTGTTCTTGTGGCATAAGGAATTTACATGCTATATTTATCGGCTAGTACTTGTCAGAATTAATTTCAGCTTCTGGTGATTAAAAAAAATAATTCCCATTATGACCATTGTTGACCATCACTGTTTAAACTTTGTTTTCGACATTTTCTCTCATTCACAGTTACAGACCATTGCAATTTCTTAATAGAGTGGAAGTAATCAAGTTACAAGTACACTTTGCACTTATCCGGGCCGTTCAGACCACGGACGATTGTGCAGGGCTCCAACTTCCAAGAGTAATTGTACAAGGCGGAACAAAACTGCTTTGGTGCCCCGGGTACAGACTGAGACTTCTATCAAAATCTAGGATTTGAGGTCCAATAAAACCGGTGGTAAGCTTAATTCATAAGTTGAATGATGATCAACAACCAGATTTCAGAAGTCTTGAATTTTACATAATTATTTTTTTTTAAAACTAAAAATAGTTGAAAATACCAACAAAAAAAAAGAAAAAAAAGAAGAAAAAATCAAAATAAAACGTCTATGCCTCAGG
>MJUT01062439.1:682408-694194 GCA_002080005.1 Gigantidas platifrons | reverse complement strand
CCCCCCCCCCCCTCTCATAGGCTCTGTGGTTGTGACACCATATGCGGAGGTTACTAGGGGTGTATTTTTTGTAACTCCTAGCTTGGAATTAGCCCTCCCCTATTTAACTTTTTGTTTTCATATTTATTTTCAAAAAATGTCTTTACTATTTCGATACAATTTCATGGCTAAAGAGCAGCTTACGTGTGCCGTGGGCCATTGTTGTCATAAGAATAAAGAGGGTTGGCTCGTCCGTCTTGAAACAGTTGCTCCGCACGTACTATATATCACAAATGTGCCCCACTGAATTTTTTCAATAACCAGGTAACACATTAAACACAAGCGACCGGGACCAAGTCCCTGTGCTTGAAGATACTGTATAAAGCGAATCCAATCGTATTTTTATTTTCTATTTTTCTTTTGTTCATATCACGTTTTTGCAAGAAAGAATCGAACATTCAATATTTAATCATGAGTTGAAAGGCATATTTATTTTATTACATTGGATAATACAAAACAAACAAACATTGTAATAATAAAAATATTCAAAATAAAAAAAACCCCAATATATAAATAAATAATATAGTATGAGTAGTTTAAACAATCACGGAAAATTTGTCATTGATTTATGATTCATTCTGTATATTTTATTGCGGGTAGATTAGGCGCATGAATATTTTGTTGACGTTTGGCTGGTTTTTTGCTCATTTGTATTACCGAATATTTGTATCAAAATGTTGGTAAAGTATTTCGTCTAATGGAAACAAGTGATTAGAAGAATTCTTTACTTTAACAAGAAACTATTTTATCACGCGGATGAAACAAGCACTTGCTGAGTAATCAGGCTCAATCTTATTCTTACGAACGCTTATGACATAGTGGACATTGGTTGTGTTTAGTTGGAGATTGCGTAAAATTTAAATTATCACAATCACACTGGGATATTAAGTGATAATGAAATCTGAACTATTTGTGATAGTTTATATATGTTCGTTATATATATTTTTCACAGGTAGGTAAAACAATAATGTCGTTTGAGAACCGCTGTTGACAGTATAGTGTGCATGATCATGATGATAATAATATTATGTTTTCAATGTTGCCACCAAAAACTCTAAGAATTGGTTTAAATTTGGTGTGTATTCACAAATTACCAGGCCAGTTGGTATTGTTTAATGTTTATTGATGAGATTAGATAAGTAATTGATATTACACACGTCGATCTGATAAGACAATTAACAAAAACCAAGGGCTAATTTTGAATAGGTTTTTGTAGTGTAGTGTTTTCCTATTATTCATATGCATCAGGATTGATCACATTCATTGATAACACTCCCTATTGTGTTGTTTGGTCGTTATTGTTTAAAATATTTCCTCAAATCTCAGTTTATTGTTAAATGGATGCTGGATTTGAATCCAAAATGATATGATAAGTATTGGATTACAAATACAGGGCATTTTAATGACTGATGAGCATTTAGGGGTCCTATCAAGGATTATTTAGATTATAATGACACTTGAAAATCTATAACAAATGTATGAGTTAATTGCTGGAACACATAATTAAATTTTAAATAAATTATATGTACATTGTATATATAAAGGTTAAAATATGTGCATACACAGCAAAACATTTAAAATGCCTGAAATCTCGGCTATATTTTTTGAATTATTTGAAAAGGGATGGTACAATGTAGGTGAAAAATTGAAATAATTGAAAAGGGTATCTCACTATAACCATGCCATTTTCATTATTTCAAAGTAACAGAATCTGTGTGTTCTTCGTTAAAAATGGTGTACAAGTAAAAATGAAAATCAGTGAATGTAAACCAACCAAACCCACCCTTTTTTTTTGTAAATTTCAATGTCTGGCGTTTGGTGCAAATGGTATGAAAATCGCTCAGGACATGCATAAGGGTGAAACTTTTATATGAAACTACTAGCGACATTTTTAGCTATGATATAAATCATTCAAAATCTGCTTTGCTGTAACTGAACTTCATATTGCAATTTTTTGTTGTATTTGTGTATACTGTTGAGTCCGATATGTTGGCGTGGATTTGGATTTGGTGCACTATGGTTTACAGCAACACTTTTAAACAATAAACCTATCTATGTACAATACAACCTGTAATATGTTTGTTTAAACTGTTTTCTATTTGTGTTGTCAATTTGTATTTATTTACTGTTGAGAGTACTACCTAAATTTTAATAAATAATTATGACACTGTTGTGGGTATTGTCTATATTTCAATGAATGATCTTACCAATTCAGTATATCATAGCTAAAAATGTCGCTAGTAGTTTCATATATAAGTTTCGTCCTTATGCATGACTAGAGCAATTTTCATACCATGTGCACCAACACACCAGACATTGAAAGTTACCAAAAAAAAAAAGGGTGGGTTTGGTTGGTTTACATTCACTGATTCAGTGTACCCTGTTCTGGTAAAAATGTGCAGTGAAGCCTGTCTAAACCAAAAATCTGCTTAAACCAGACTTTACAGTCCCAGATCTACTAAATATCTATGTAATTTGAACCTGTGTAAACCAGACAGACTTTACAGTCCCAGATCTACTAAATATCTATGTAATTTGAGCCTGTGTAAACCAGACAGACTGTACAGTCCCAGATCTACTAAATATCTATGTAATTTGAACCTGTGTAAACCAAGCACCTGTTTAAACTGAACAAATTATTCAGTTTAAAATTTTCATTTTCTTTACATAAATATACCCTGTGTATATCGGAACGAGTCCATTGAACCCTTAGGTATACTAACGCACCAGACAGCTCTGTATACCTTGTGCATCTATGTATACAGTGACCTGTACATCTCTATCTTACATTTTTTGTATGTACATTCAGAAAAAAAGCCAATTGAAAGGAATTCCATTGAATAAAAAACAGCAATGAAAAACTATCAGACAGAATATAATTTAAGCGAAATATTCATATAACCTATATACACTACATGTACAGGGGTTGAAAATTCCTCAAGTCCGACGCCCAGGACTATAAAATTGAAACTTCGGGCTTGCCGTTTTTCCATGGAAAAAGCCCGTCGGGCATGCCTTTAAAAAAATAAAAACTCCACTTTTTTCTAAACGTCTTCTTTTCAATTCAAATCACATGCAAGTTTTTGTCAATCGTCTCCTTTCACTGTAAATAAGTACTAAAAAGCTATTTTAAGAACGGTAATACACATCCTGGATGGATCGATATTCCTCATGAATATTAATGAGTTCCGAATCACCTATACGCTTCCCACATAGGTCTATGTAAAGTCAAGCGTCGGAATAACATTGATCAATCGTATGTTTATGTTGACAACTTTTGAGAAAAATGTTGCTGCTTAATTTTAATTTTACAGTCAAAAAAGCGGAAAAACGGAAAGCGGATGACGAGCCAACTGATCCTGAAACTCCCAGTAATAAAGATCTTAAGTATGATAGGGAGAAACGAACGAGAACATTTCAAAACTCATGGATAGATAAATTTCCTTGGGTCGTCTTTGACGAGAATGCTCAGGAAATGTACTGCAAGTACTGTAGAAAATTTCCACACTTGTCAGATAGGAACGATGCCCTTACTCGGGGAACTAAAAATGTACGCATTTATGGACTTAAGTTACATGATAAACACCAGGAGCACTTGTTATGTGTCAAGCATTGGTTTAAGGAACTTGATGATCCCCAGGCAGCTGCCGGCCCTTCACAGGCCTTTGTTAACTTTATCCTGGCTACAAATTGGGACTTGGCAAATCACTGACCGGGCTTGAGTTAAAAAAGTTGAAAAAGCCCTGGGCTTGGGCCTGCCCAAAATAATTTTCAACCCCTGATGTATATGATATATTAGCAATATCTTTGTTAATTAGAGGAGCTTTATTTTTTACGAATTGTAATACACATCTTATTGTAAATTTTCACATGCATCTGTGAAACCTTATAACTTGTAACAATGATTCATTATGAGTAAAAATCAAAGAGGAAGAGATGGCCTTGATCCAGAGGAGGAGATTATTTGGAAAGTAAAATTTTTCACATGCATGCAATTAAGATAGCTCTCAGCAACAGATGCCCTCTTTCTTTCTTAATTGGAAATTTTTAAAGGAAAGATATGACAGATGATGAAAACATGTTTTGATTATATGTATAATGAGGAATTCATGGTTAAAGTTGACTGAGCCCATTATACTTATCTAAAACCTTATCATCTAATCTCTCATGTGACA
This sequence comes from Gigantidas platifrons, assembly GCA_002080005.1. Lineage (NCBI taxonomy): Eukaryota > Metazoa > Mollusca > Bivalvia > Mytilida > Modiolidae > Gigantidas > Gigantidas platifrons. Next base: position 689,980 of record MJUT01062439.1, on the reverse strand, counting down.
TCCATAAAATATATTTGTTTTGTAACCCAAACCACCCACCAAAAATGTTCATACCACATCATACTTGCCAACCCTACCGATTTACGCGGTAAACTACCGATTTTTAATCTGTTCTACCGCCTACCGATTTTGAATAATATTCTACAGGTTTTGTAAAACAGTACTGCTAAAAAAATTATACATTAAAAATTATGACAATCTGTACAAAATATTTTTGCCGACCTAAAAATAAACATGAAGTCCCATTTAAAACTGGTCTCCAAATTGCCTTCGTCTGTCAAGTACGATGCATATATGACAAACTTTGTAAGAGTTATTTCCCTTGGTTAAGTGTAAAGTAGTTAAACCAATGAAAACGTTCTTTTCTCTGTTATTTGAAAAAGTTGTATGAAAACGGAGGTATCAATTAAAACAAAACGTAGACTAATCCGCATTTACGAAAACACAAACACAGAAAGTACGTTATCGATAATCAAAACAAGAACTACAGACATATATTGATATAAAATGACAGAAACTGTATGGTAGTTTTTCAACCCCAAATGTTCTGAGTGAGAACCATTTTGCATCTATTCGTCACTAAAAGCCTACCGCTTTTGGAACAATAAGGGTTGGCATGTATGCCACATATTGTATACATGTATCAACAAATTGAATTCCAAACATGCCAAGGAAATAAAAAAAAACATTTTTTTTGTTAAGCTAAGCCTTTTCAGATATTTCAGTGAAAAAAAATCACCATTTCTGTATTTTAGTTTTATAAGAGTTTTTGACTAGTGGAGCAGGAACTGCTTACCCTTCCGGAGCACATGAGTTCACCCCCAGTTTTTAGTGTGTTTCGTGTTACTCAATCTTTAGTTTTATATGCTTGTTTTATAGAACGTTGTTTGTCCTTTTGTCTTTTTTCTTTTGGTCATTGTGTTCTCTGTTCTTCAATATACAGATTCTGATTACCCCTTTGGTATCTTCAAACTCTTCTTTTATCCAAATCCATTTCTGTATCTGTCAACGTCCCATGACAGGGTCTAGATTTCAATCTGTTTCTGTTGCTGTGTATGTTGTGTAGTTGAACAAAAGAAGTGATTCTTGTTGTATTTTAGATTCTTAAATATCGCAACTTGAACAATATCAAGTGTGTGTTATACTTAATTTTAGGAATGTAATGAGATTGATTTGATCTGGTTTGTTTATTGGATATAAATGTTTATTGAACTGTATTAATTGGAATTAGGATATTTCATCTTGATTATTATTAATCTTAGAAATATTAGATTTATGCAAATGAGGAACAAAGATAACTGTTTAAACTGACACAGGTCTTTGTTTTCCTTTTATAGTAATAATTCCTTCGATTCATGTCCATTTTCATAAAACATTCTCACGTAATTAAATACAATATATCTGACCAGATGGCCTACACAAATGAAACTAATTTGAATTTAATAGTCCTACTAGCTACCCAGCACATAATAATAGGGGTTTTGTATTAGTCCATGCCCAAGGTCATGATTTTATCCAATTCCCAGTATTCCAATTAACTGTTCATCAATTTTACTACTCATAAACATGGATGTTACCAATCACCAATCATGTAGTCTAAAAAATGAAGCTTGATATAGATAAATCTCATGTCTTGATTTCAACCAGTTTTATCAATGACATCATAATGCAAGTTACAGAATATGAATAATTCCGTTTAAGATGACCTCATCATGTTTTCTATAGGTGTCTGATATTGATTTAAGGTGACTTCATAATGCACCTTGATGGATGCAGCAGGAATTAAAATGAAAGATACCTTTAATTGAATGCTGCAGAAAGTAATCAATAATTTACAAGTCAGATGGGTGTTGGTATGGGTGTGTGAGTCACTTGCAACAAATTTTTAGTCGTACCTTTGATATGGAATTGTTGAATTGTGTGTGGAAAAGGGGGGGGGGGTGTGTGTTAAAAAATGGTATAAAAAAATACACCCGGCCTTAAGTCACTGACACACTAACCAAAAGTTGTTTCAAGTACCGGTAATGCCTCGCCACAGACAGGAATCACCAGGATTTAGATGGTGATATGCACTGATAGCATACTACTAGGCAGATGTAAATCCATCTACCATACACTGGTACATTCGTATTGGAATGTGCAGCCACAGCGTCAGCCCCTGAAAATTTGAAAAGCAGGGCTTTCAATATTTTTCAAGTCGACGAGTACTTCACTCTTCTTATTAAAATTTGAACAATTTTCAGGAATATCTTGTACAACACTCTTTAAAATCAGGAGGTACCAAAGACCATTTTAGGCAGATAAAAGTGCCTAGTACCACTCCTTATTGATAGGACTGGGAAAGTTAGGTTTAATATGGCCAATTATTAAAGTATTGTATAAATTTACAATAATATTTATGAAAAGAAAAGTGAAACAGTGATTATCAATAATTCCATCGCTTCAACTTCAACGAAATCCAGTACAAATATACATTTGTAACTGCAATATCTGTATGAAATTAAAATTATGGCTCTTTTTGATTGAGCCTAACATTCAAACTGTGTAAAAATCTTCATAAATTCCTTTTCAAATACAAAAATGAAAATAGCATGAATCAATACATCTAGACCAAAGTCTTACTGTTTTTAAAGATCAATGGCAGAACCAATAATCTATGTATGCAGTCGTAAAAATAATGTTAAAAATGCTGACAAAATAAAATACAATGTTCATTTATTTAAAATGCTATTGCCTTTATGCAAAAATGAATTCCTATGTGAGATTATTCTCCAATAATATAGACCATTTGGGAATTCTTGTATTGCATATGGCAGAAACTCTCATTTGAATATCTTGGGAGACTTGACCTGATTGTATCTAATAGGAATGAACCGAAGTAGGATTCAGTGATATGTTGATCAGATCTAAATAGTAATGATATACAAGGTTTCTGTTGTTTGACAGTATTGCATTCTGACTCAGTTTAGATATTGATTTTGTCTCTAGGTTGGAAATCCATTTCAGAAAATTTCCCCACTCAGGAATATAAACACATAATCAATTTGTGTTTTTCAAAAATTCCAATATATATATCGGTGTTTCGTGTAATATTTGTTGCAAGTATTGCAAGGTGACTTGTCGTGTGATTGTGCTTCACTGCACGCATTACACATATTGCCTTAATGTTAAATAATAAAATCAATTAACTAAAGTAAGTTGCATATTTAATCAATTACAAATGTAATAGTGAATAAAATTTCATTTAACTAGATGTAAATTACTGGCTGAAAATATATAATTTCTCCCTGAAGTAAAGTGTAGGAGTATGCGTTTTAATTTGTTAAACATAAAAATTGTACCATTATTATTTGGGTAGATAATTTTTTATGTGAAATTATTGCAGTGGCAAGTCGATTTTATTTCCTATTTACACAAGGTACCATATTTTTGGACTGTAATATTGGTCAAGACTTATTTAGTTTAAAGAAAGACTTGTCCCATTTTTCCTACCTTTTTTGTATGTTTAACACAAAAGGATGTTGATGAATGGAATAATATTCCATCCAAAACGAAGACCATAAAAGTAAAAAAAAATAATACAACTTTTGTGCTTTTATTGTTTATAGACTTGGTAGACCAAAAAATTGATTTGCATTCAGTCTGTGTCAAAAACCACCAGCCCTATGCCCTAGTCTAGTAAAAATTGGTTCAGGCCAGTAAATAGTGCATAAATTTGCTTAATTTATCAAATAGAATAAATTCTTCTAAAATGCTGTTCTGGCTAGTTTGTCAAAATGTTTTTGGGCACAGTCTGTGCATTGCATTTTGACTTGATTATGATTGGTGGTTTTAAACTGCATTGCATTTTGACTTGATGATTAGGATGGTTTTTTTTAACATCCTTGATTATTGCCTATCTATAGCTATTCTAGATACGATAACGTAACCCTCATTCCGCTTGTGCTCCATTTAGGGTTACGAATCGATCTCATTCAACGTATGGGATCAAATTAAAATTTTCGTTCCGTGAATATTTCAACTTTCTTTTTGCATATCTGGTCATATCTTATTATTCCCAACAATTTTTAAGTAATGGTGATACGAAATAAGTGTTACAATCCCTGTTTCTATCTTCTAGACCGGTTTCGTATTTGAAAATTGTTACTTGTCCGCCATAACACCTTACGTAGACTCTCGCAATGGGCGGAGCCTATCCATATATGCCAAATATGGAAAACTGTTACTACGTTAAAGTCGATTTTACTATAAAATTGATCCAAATAAGGATATCTCAAAAACGAGGCAAGTGCACATGAACTAGCAACTTGTAAACAAAATGTCGGACAGAAAGAAGATTTTATGCATTCAAATTTTCAGATGGATATAAGTCTACCATGGATTGCTGCAGCAATTATTTAACACCTCAAGGTTTACCTAAATATATTTATCTTTCACCCCCGTTGATTTTTCCAACCACTTAAAACGGAATTGGGACAAAAAACCGCCCGGTGTGAATCACTCCGGGCACTGCTCCCATACGTTGAATGGGATCGATTCGTAACCCTAAATGGAGCACAAGCGGAATGAGGGTTACCTTATCCTATCTATAGCTATTCATGGTCTTGCATACATGTATATACATATGTACTTGGATGGTCTGACTTGACATCTGTGGAGATATAATTACCATCACGGAGTCAGTCATTTCCTGTCCAGAGACATATGTAGAATACAACAAAGAATGGTGCCATCTTCATAACTTTTGTCAATTATCACATGGATGTAATTAAAGAAGACTGATGGTCAATGTATGCTTCATGTGGAATGGTATCTGTAGTTTTATCATGCCTGACTGACCACATACAACGAATGCTTTCTTTTGCTTGATAAGCATCTCTCAGCAGGTGCTAGTTCTAACACCATGGGTTAATGGTATTTATCAGATGTTTGTCCACAAGTGATGTTAATTGATACAGATGTAAATAAACATGCTTTTGTATATTAACCTGGACAAACACAATTGCCAGAGCATTTGTAATCCATCTCTTCAGTCTAAATTGATTTATGCATATTGAATGATGTAGGGAGTTCTAAATATCAAAATATGTTAAACATCTTTCAATGATTATAAAATCAGAGATTGTGAGTTTCTAGGAAGGCTATTAATATTCTGTAATTTAGAAGATGCTCTGGTAATATTTCTGTAAAATAAATCAAGGGTTATTAATTAGAATTGGTAATATAATCATTATATATTAATATTATACACTTGTAGTATCAATTTGCCTCTTTAAGAAAAGCTTAGTTAAAGTATGTTTCTTGGAATTAACAGTATTTTTTTTGGTGGTATATATTTTGGTTTTATAGTAAGGAAAAGTTTGTACAATATTTACAACATTTGGCTAACACAATTTCTGTTCTTTGTATTGACTTCTAAATTTTGATACCTTGGGTTCGCACTCGGCTAAATTACAAAATAGGGTGCACTCGACTCGCAGCCTCAAGTGATAAAGTTTACCAGTTGCTTGCCCATGGTCAGTGGTTCTCTCCGGCTTCTTCCACCACTAAAACTGGTTGCCATGATATAGCTGAAATATTGCTGAAAGTGGTGCTAAGCACATTCAAAATCATATCAAAATTTAATTCAGTAATGAGTTAATGCATGCATGTACATGTAGGTAGGTATATGTACATTTTACATAGGTATCTCCCCCCTTTAAAGGATATGGGTGTTAGTGGTGTTTTGTAGATCATTGTTGTATTGGGCATTGTATTGTATGTCCTTTTTCAATTTTGTCTGTTTTTTTTTTTTTATTGATGCATGGTTTATGTATTAAATAAAGATTATAATTCCAATGCATGGTTTACATCTTGACTAAGAAAATGTAGATGTTTAATGTACAGGTTTCTGGAAAGGATTTTTTTAGATCCTTGTATAGTTTTGCAATATATATTCTTGTTCAAATAAAAACTCCAAAAAATAATTATTAATTATTATGCACAAAAGGGGAGACAATGCATTATATAATACATATATTTTGTACATGTATCATAGTTCACTATATACTAAAATGTACATGTTTGTATACTCCAGTTAGCATTTCATAAAATAATGTGCCATCTATTTTGAAGTGATACCTTGTACCTTGCATATTGTTCTGGTCTTGAGTTAAAAGACTATATTTACATGTACATTGTAAACTAGCTATATTTCTACCAGCTTGTATTGTGTATATATAACTTAAGTCTTTCAATTAAATCATATTCTTTGTAATCCAGTTATTGGTACCGCAGGCCATATTCTGGTAAAACAGTATAAAAAGTTCAAGGAAAAAGCTTAATAAACGTTAGAGAATACAGAAGGGGCTTTAGATAGCAACCAGAATTCTGTTGACTGGTTATTATTTCAGTGTTTGTTGCATAATTGAGGTTTGCCAGAGATGTGTTGTGGTTGATTACATGGGTATATTGTAGATCATTAATCACCTTGTACTGTGAAACTTTTCATTTTGAAGAATTTTATGTACATTTGTATATATATATACAATGTCATGGTTTATAAAATTAATTTTAGTCTGGTTTGTTTCAACTGTGTAAAGTGATACAGAAGGGAAATATTCGGTTTCCTATCTGACTCTGCAAATAAGAGAAAATATGTGAAAAAATTTGATTGAAAGAGAGATAAGATTGAAATCGTTTGTTAAGAAAAATATGTGAAAAAATTTGATTGAAAGAGAGATAAGATTGAAATCGTTTGTTAAGAAATGCTATAAACATGATTTAATCCTTACATCAAATATATACATGTACATGTATAATATACTAGTATTTATAGATACAACCTGTATTTAAATGATTTTGTGGAAAGTTTGTGGGTTTTTTTCAATAGAAAGTCTATTGTAGCCACCTACATGTATTATTAGGACACTGTCACACTAATATAACATACACATGTATAACCCAGTGATTGGGATTAGAGGGGGCCATGCACCATTTATCACATTCCATCTGAAAATGTCCCATTGAAATCAGAAATATTTACAAAGAATGTTAAACAATGGCCCATTGAAATTCTGAATGTCAACAGAAAATGTCCCATTATTAGCTCACCTGACCCGAAGCTATTGCTACCACTGGGCGTTCGTCCGTCTGTCGTTAGCTTTTTGCATTTTAATCAACTCCTCTAAAACCACTGGGCCAATTTAAACCAAACTTTGGTGGCATGGTCCTTGGATGGCCCCCTTCCAAATTGTGTCCGGTGATCCCGACTTCCAACCAAGATGGCCACCAATCTAAAAATAGAAAAAAAGGGGGGATGAAATTTTAATTGTCCATTGCTGCTTTAGTATAAGTCAAAATGAGCTCAAATTTTAAATGCAGCTACATGGCAAGGAGTAGTTTAACAGATATTCCGGGTTTTTCTGTGAAATTCTTCTTTCAGCCGATTTATACCGATTATGCAAATTAGGCATATTTTGATAAAAGATCACATTTAAATCAACTCATCTGAAATCGCTGAACCAAATTAAACCAAACCTGGCAGGGATGGTCCCTGGATGGGTCCCTTTCAAAATTGTGTCCGACAGCCCC
>MJUT01062439.1:654701-676621 GCA_002080005.1 Gigantidas platifrons | reverse complement strand
AGATTCATTTGCAACAAAAATGACATTTTTATCTATGTTTATTATATATCTGGAGACTATGTTAGGAAAACTTAGTCAAAAATACAAAAATATATAACGATTCAACACTTTTAAATTAACTTAAATTTTTCTGCCAGTATTTGTCCGATTTTCTTCAAATAAACTGCAAAAGAAAGCTGGAAAAATCTATTTGAAACTACAAACAATTAATTTACACATACTTCTCACATGTTTCTTTCTGCAGCAATTCAATTTGTCCTATTTTACCAGTGTTACAGTATAACACAGAAAATACACATTTTTAACACCCATTTGTCTCAAATTTTCAAAGATACGAAAACATTTACTTGTCAGATTTTTTTTTAACCTGAACATGACATCCTTACTTATAATTTAACCAACTGAAAGTTAAATTTTATTATGTATTTATTTTTTTTCATCCATATAACATCACTTAATGTGTTTTGTCACATTTATTGTGAAACAGCCCTTTAATATCTTCCTCTCAGGAAGAACATACTCAGCCATTTGTAGTGCAGTAATCATGATAGTAATTGTCTTTTGACTAGGAATAAATTGAAAGTAATGTTTAAGGACCTATACCAGATGTTTAAAATATGTAGATTGTTCCTAGTACAATATGTACCAGACAAGATGACTTATTATCATAGGAAATCTTGTGTGTATATATCTATGTGGTTTGTAAAAAGTTGGCTAGACTTTTATCAGCTAATTGTATAATCTGGTGATAATTAGAATGAACAATAATGAAAATGTCTGAAGTGACTCCTTTACCAACAATCTCCTTCTTTCCAAAGCTACTACGACCGACCGCAAAACATTTTGCATTCATATTATGTTCTAGTCAATGGGATCCTTCTGAATTTCGATCACAATGATCCTTGGTACTTTATAAAGGCTGGAGTGGTGTATATTTGGGGTATCTTAGTTAAACCTACCTGTTTCCAAACAAGAGGCATGAAGGTGCAAAAATTGATGTTTCTGTTATTTGTTCATGAAGCATTTATTTTTCATCTGATTTTGATGCCAGTTTCTTTTTTTTAATGAATTCCTAGCTTATATCCCATCAAGAAAAATGCATATACAGGTAGTACTATTATGCAACTATTGCACTTTTGAAGCCTCATACACATTTAATCTAGATATTAATGGGGCTTTCAATATTTTTCAAGTGTACCAGTACTTCACTATTTACAGGTGGTACCTTTTCTTAAAATTTGAACAATTTTGCATGAATATCTTATACAACACTCTTTGAAATTGGGAGGTACCAATTACCATTTTAAGTGGGTAAATGTATGGGGTCAGGTCATTATTTCGACAGCCCATTGCTCCGACAGCACATTTCTCCGACAACCCATTATTCCGTCAAAAATGGTCAAAAGTAGTATAATTATCTTAAAACCTGCTGTTTTTCTTCTATACCTAACGGATGACTGACTTTAATCTTTATACTCACTGGGCGGATTGTTTCTGTATTAAACTGAAGGGTAAATATGGGGTCAAATGTCATGGTGCTAGCAGATTCCTTACATCATGACGACAGGAGAAATCTCAGTACCAATTTCGGATGGTCTAACTCTTTTACATTTTGGATTTAATCATGAAAAGTTTACACTGCCACCGTTATGCGAGACGACATAAAAATTATTGGAGGGAGAGGGGAGGGGGTTAATTTCTTGCCCTGATTTTTACCGAAAAAAAATGTCCGGACGAAAATCCCAGCCCCCGCCCCCTAGCCTTCTCCCATCCAAAAAATCAAATGGTCCGTGCCTAAATTGCATGAAATTTTAATATTATTTTGAAATTTTGAAATAAATTAAACGAAAATGGAAAATGAATTATAATTCGAAGGTAAAAATGTGGGAAGGGAGCAAATTCGTGTCTGAAAATAAAATCTATTTGGCCTAAAAATCACATTTGAGTTCTCGATCATGCAACAAACAAAGTAGCCAATTTCAGTTCAGAGGTTTTTAATAGCAAATTATTATTTACCATAAATGTAAACCTTTACCTCCACTGCTGCCGAGTGACCATTTTGAATATCTGTTTACCACCAATGCAGTAAAGGACATTCATGTACTGGAAGATATATGTCACGCTTGGTTTTGATTCCTCAAGCCAATTTTCAGAAAATGTTTTCGAAGTTAAGCCATGGATTTGTGGATTGAGTTCTATTTTATATTGTCGGAAAAATGGGCCGTTGGAGTAATGGGCTGTCGGAATAATGGATTGTCGGAGTAATGGGCTGTTGGAGTAATGGGTTGTCGGAGTAATGGGCTGTCAGAGTTATAGGCTGTCAGAATAATGCTAAGCACCCAAATGTACCTGGTACCACCACTTATTGAAAGGCCTGTATTAAGACACTGCACTAATATTACATACATGTACTGTACATGTATACATGTGTACCAGTATTAATTAAATGACTAAATATAGAAAGTATACGAATTAAAATGTATTTCATGACAATAATGGGTCTATAATATACTCTTAAGAGGTTTTGAACCATCAGTCATCAATATAAATATGACTTTTATCAAGTATTATGTTGGAGTCAGACATCTGAGTTTTCTGATGAAGATAGTGTTTAGTGAAGATTATGTAAGAAGTGCACCTGCTCAGCATGATAATTATTACACTGTAATACCTCTCAATTAGATCATGTTGCAGTTGCAGTTGTAAATATACAACTGAAACATCAGATATAAATAGTTAAAAATTGTTTTCAATTTATGTACAATGACACTGAAGATGTACATTTTTTTTACGTGTATTGAATATGTATACTGTAGGTACAAAACAGGTATTTTTTTGTTGTTATAAATTAAATTTCTTTATGACAGGATTTATTTAAACTAATAATAATAATGTGAGAATATCATACATTTTGTTTTTTAATGCTTTGGATGTAACTAGATGTACCTGGTTAAATGTACTTTAGATGTAACTAGATGTACTTGGATGTAACTAGATGTACTTGGGTGTAACTAGATGTAATTGGATGTACTTGGATGTAACTAGATGTTACTAGATGTACTTGGATGTAACTAGATGTACAAAAAATGTACTTGGATGTAACTAGATGTACTTGGATTTAACTAGAGATATATACCTGGATGTAACTAGATGTACCTGGATGTAGCTAGATGTACCCAGATGTAACTAGATGTACATGTATGGTTGATGAACTTGCTGTACCAACATATTTATATGTCTTGTGCCATCGACATGTACATGTAGATATACACAATACTGTTACTCCTCTTGTCACACTGGGTGGAAATTTAACCAAACCTTAACCACATCCCTTCTCATATAATTAAAAATGTATAGCCATTAACCTATACATTTATATGTTTTATTTTCCCTGAAATTGAATGTTTCAGACATTTCCACATGATTTCCTGAAATAACATGGATAAGGCTTAGCTAGTTATAGCCTCTTTTTCAACTTTGTTGTACATCCTTTGGTCATTGAGTGACAGGCGAAATACAAATGTGGAAATGCAAATATCTTACATGTATATTTAATACACTTCAAGTACAGCACGATAAGTTGCGAGTTTGAATCCTGCTCATCACTGAGATGTACTTGATACAACTCTATGTGATAGAGTTTGTCAGTGACCTGCGGCAGGTCGGTAGTTTTTTCCTGGTACTACAGTTTCCTCCACCAATAAAACTTACTGCCACGATATAACTGAAATATTGTTGAAAGTGGCGTTAAGACCCTATAAACCAAATGATAGTGTACATTATACTTCATGTTCAGCAAGATTAAGGTAGAGATACAATGTACATGATACTTCATGTTCAGCAAGATTAAGGTAGAGATACAATGTACATGATACTTCATGTTCAGCAAGATTAAGGTAGAGATACAATGTACATGAATACCTTGGTACATTTTGTTCATACAAATTGTCTTTGAATTCTGTTTATTCTGTAACACCTGTTATTAGATCATGGTAAGCTATTTGTTACCTACATTTTACAGTAGTTTTTATAGATAAAAATGAAGTGGTACATGTCAGTGGGAAGGGTTTCATTTGATAACAGCTTACATAAAGAATCTATCTTATAACTATTTGTTATAACACAGCTTTTTCTTAGACAAAGGATTTTTATAAGTTTTACCCTTTGTACAATAGATATTATTTTCAACAGATGATCTTTGAAGTTCAGGCCAATGAAAAACTTTAAGATTGATTTTCCTGAGGAATGTTACGTTTGTGTAACTACTTGCTTTTAAGCTCAAAGGCAAGTCTATACAATAACTAGGTGGTATATAATATACTATTTCTGTAAATTACATTATAGACATAAAAAAGATAGCATTCTTGGGAGAATCTGGGTGTTAAAGTAATTGTGTAAGAAGTGTTAGATTAGTTATATTGATCTTGTTGTTGTGATGCTCTGAAATGAAGGACAGGGCCAAAACTTAGATGTAAAAAAGTCATGTCTGGGGGTTGTGTAATTAATACCAGCTTGAGACACACAGAAAATTATTGTTTGTATTTTAAGATTAATCAATAATTTTGATTTTCATCTATCTTGTTGTCTTTCAACATTTTTTTAGGTTGAGAAAATTGAATCTTAAGTAATATTGATCATTAATGTAAATACTCTGTTGAATAATTGCCTTTTTAGCTCATCTGACCTACTGGTATTGTCATTATTGGACTGTTTGCTTGTTGCTGTCTATTGCTGTTCACATTTCAATCTTGTTCTCCAAAACCACTTGGCCTATTTAAACCAAAGTTGACATCAATTGTCCTTCAAAGATTTAGTTTTAACAACAGACCCTGTGGGGAAATATAAATTGTCTTCTTATTTAATTATCTACAAAGCTTTATTAGATCCAGCAAACTCTTGGACGAAGTCATTACTAGCATTTTGGTACAGTTCAGAAATTCAAAATTTATAAAAGGCCCGGGTGGCTCAGTGAGTTAGGTAGGTAGTTGGATAACCTAACAACTCATACAAGCCTATCACTAATACGGCATGGGTTCGCACCTGCTTTGTAAATTACAAAAAGGTGCACTCGACTTGCACCCACAAGTGATAAAATTTACCAGTTGCTTGCCCATGGTCGGTGGTTCTCTCCGGGTACTTTGGCTTCTTCCACCACTAAAACTGGTCGCCAAGATATAGCTGAAATATTGCTGAAAGTGGCATTAAACACAATAAATCAGATCAAATCAAAATTGTTCAAGAATTAAATACAACCATTAATCCTATAATATAGTATAGGATCCTATGTGAAAATAGTTGAAAAAAATAAATCTTATTCTATATCAAAGCAAAGTGTGCTTAAAAGATCAAATGGATGAAAGTTTGAAAAATCAAGAATAGTAACGATATTGTACATAGTGATTTCAAGTCAGGTTAGAGAAATACACCCCAGAGAGCCTCTTGTAAACCAATTCTCTTGATTTTTAACATATTATCCTTTACTTTAATTTTAATATAAATGGTTGTATATGGTTCAAAAAATGAAATTTAGGTACATATATATTTCTAACTCTGAACAATGATATATCATCATACATGATAAATGAACCATTGGAATTCTTTGGTATTCTCGTAAATATCACTGCATTGTAAGAAAACAAACAATACATGTACATGTACTATGTAAGTATTACCTCTCCAACCTCATACCTCTTTGATGATGCATATATATGTCTACAGAATTGTCCTGGGTCATCTCATTTACTTAAGTAGTAACATTTGTATAATGAATTTTTAAGATGTACAATTTGTAAATTATCAATGTTGAACGATAGATTTAGTGCAGCATGTAGTTTGAGTTGTTTTTAATCAAACAAAATCCAATCCACGACAAAAACAATTTATACAAGTGTATGTAGGAGGAATATTTGTTAGAATCACACGAATGAAGGAATGAAGTTGTCCATCTGTGATGGAATAGCATACTGATACAAACTAATGTTATCTCCCCTCCCAAGTCTAATTTGAGAGTACAGGGATGAGATCTTTTTTAACACATTAAATTATTTATACATATATATGTTTGCTACTTATAAGAATATAATTTTTTTGCAGGTTTGTGAGAATGTCAGTGTCATATATCCTCCTTTATTTATTTTTTTTATTTAATTCGTGGTTCAGAATCCCCTACTCAAATTACTATTTTCAAGTTATGCTTTAATTTCACATTTAATGATATTTATGCATATATACATTGTATATGTCAAAAGACAGATAATTATTTAACAATTCATAATATATATAACAGTTGCATTAGTTAAATGGAAATTTCATAAACTTTTGATTATTTTTACTTGAAATATAAGAATCTACAGGTAAATTGTGTTTTGCAGACCATGCATTTTATACATCACTGAATCCCAATAAATACATGTACATGTAACTGACTTGGAATTGCCTTAATAAAACTTTTTAGCTTGCTTCCTCCCAATAAGAAATATTGATTACCGTAAGCTTAGATGGAATAGCACTATAGCAGCCAGTATTGAAAAGTTTCCATATTATACCCATAGTGCCAAGACTTTTGGTTAGTTAATTACTGTAGCATTATATGAGGAACCAGGTAGAAAAAGGTATACATTGTCATGAGATCTGTATAAAAAAAAATAGGGCCCTTTGAATGGTTGTTGAAGCTGCAAATATGAATATTAACATGGGTAATATTAACAAGAAAAAAGATGGGAAGAGAAATGTGAACAAAATTAAAGATGAAGAACAGAAAGTCATTTTGTAAAAGCACTGTTACTTTAAGATATTCCAGTATATACAAAAAATGTACATGTACATTGTATGTACATGTACACCCACTCCATACATGTATATATCAGGATCCTTCCCCCAAAGTTTGGTGCACTGAATCAAAGACAAAGCTTTTATATTAAAAAATATTCTAGTTGATAATTTAATTAAAAAGTTTTCTCTTTGAACCCCACTCTCTCTGTTGTATCACCAAATTAAACACAGCTATTTCAGATTTTTGTTTTGTTCTTTGCCCATTTAAGTTAAATTCTGGCTTTTCACTACCATGGGCTGTATGAGAATGTATTTGAGATATAATTTTCTAATTTATACTCCTACACAAGACTTGGTTTTTCTGATGTCAGCAGTATTATTGATCTAGCATAGAGATCTGTAGAAGTAATGCATGGCAACAATGCTCATTATATAATACAAATTATTTATGCATCTAAATCAAGACTTTTTTTTATAACCAATGCAGAAATAGATTTCAAGAGACAAGATACTGTAGATCTCTTTCTTGCTGATTTTAACATGAATTGTTCTACTGTTCCATGACAATGAATCGGAGATATATAGGTACATGCAAGTCGTATATGCGAGTCCATGGACTCATGACTTTTGTTTGGGACTCACACCATTTGGTAAAAAAAAGTGTTTACAAAAAATGCACTAGTGGAATTTGTGTCTTTTGAATGGGACTTGTCAAAACTTTATTCTATTATGATCTCTAATGTGCTATGTATTTTTTAGTTGTTTCCAATGATCTAAACATGTACAATGTAGATACAAAATGTACCACTGTGATAGCTGGCTAATATCTGATCAGAGTTTTGGTCTTTCTTAGTTACATGTAGATGTCTGTTCTTGTACATGTACATGTAACTGATGATTAAGGTTTATGATATAAGGGGAGTTGAAAGCCACTTTCAACAATATGTTTGTTATATCTTGGTCAGTTTGATAAGTGAAAGAAAGCAGTCTACCCATGAAATCTACTGACCTTAAGCTTGTAAAACACTGAGAACATATATTTATCACATGAGGATGTATCAAGTACACCTCATTTAAGGTTGAAGTAGAACTCTATAAAACCTTAGTTGTGGTAAGGACTGGCTTCATAGGTAGATGTATATTGAAATAACTACCATATGATCAAACAGATCAAGGCCAGAAATGCTCATAAAGAATATAATTTTGATATTCGTGGAATGATGTACATTGTATGCATATCTAATATAATTCATCCATTGTCAAAGATACTGAATGGTTTTTGTTTTTATTTTTGGAAAAGAGGATTGAACTTGAGGGGGCTACATGTATAATACTGATGGTGCTTGAGTATGTATGTATTGTGGTCAGAGATGGGGTAATTGTAATTGTAATCATTAATCAGCTGTAATCGATTACATTTTTTCGAGTAATCATTGTATTCATTAATCATCCCAAAATCTGATTACATTTAATTTAATTTAATCAATTACTTTTCAAAATACCCTGTAATCATGATTACTTTTTGATTACATTCTGATTACAATGGAAATAAATCTCAAATTGTGTCTATGGATAATATATTAATATATTATGTCCAAAAAGAGTTATTTTAGTGTTCACATCTAATAAGTATGCTTCTTGTAAATGGTGCTTTTTTCTTTCTTAATTTTATATATCACAATTTCACAACATATGAATACAATGCTAACAAAAAATATTCTAATGAAAAAAAAAGTTTGTGAGAACTATCAAAGAACCCATACTGATATGTTTTAATAAATAATATAAGTACAAAGTAAAACTCAATTATGAATTAATTTAAAATTCATTGTAATCAGATGTAATCATGATTACTTTACCAATGTAATCATTAATTTAATCAATTACTTTCAGAAATGCTGTAATCATTAATTTAACTTAATCGCACATTTGGCAAAGTAATTGTAATTTAATCAATTACATTGAAAGTAATCGGACCCATCTCTGATTGTGGTTGTCAGTACTACTGTACAAGCTACATGCATATGTATATTGGTGAAAGAAATTGGTCAAGTACCTGGAGAAAATAAATTGTGCATAGACTGTAAATACATTGTTGTATCCAATCAGTACATGTACATCTTGCCTCTGTCTGCAGGATTCAACCGTGCAATACCTTTGTGGTGATTATATACATGTACATCAGTAGGTACTGATTGAAAATATACAATATAGTTATATGTACATTTGTATACATTTAGATGTATCCTACTGCCATATACATGTATATACCATCATGCCCATGTCAGCTCCTGTTTATTCTTTTAAATATGTGTACACATGTAAATGTACCATGTACATTTGTACATGCATTTGAAATCACAAAAGTGGACTTAAAAATCGTTGACATTGATTGAATGGTAAAAGAATACTGTTACAATCATTGTTTTGTATACTGCACTGTAGTTGTGTCTGTATATTTTTCAGAGAATTGATTTTGTATTCCCCAAGAGGCTAATACATCCTATGATATATCATTTAACTTGACTGTTTTTGACCACAGGTCAATTCTGCAGACTTATTTGATAATTTAACAAGCAGATGGAAACATCTATGATGAATTAAGTAAGATATTATTGGTTATTTGATAAAAAATAAATGAGTGGTATTGATTGAAAAACGTTTTAGCTAAAATGTAAATGACTATTAGGTAATATGTAGTGCAGACTAATCAATTGTTGTTGAAAGAAGTTTTAATTGCTTTGAAATAATTTGAAAGTAAGTACTACAGCCTTGAAATGTGGAATCTGGAATATCATTACCGGTACTACATTTATTATTCTTGGATTTGCAGCTTCTGATTAGCCCTTCTGTATCATCAAACTTTACTGATTAATATTGTTGATGAGAATGTCTTGTGTAATGGTTAACATGTTTGCTTTCAGGTGCCAATTTCAAAGATTGTGTGTTTTTCCAGGTCTGTTCAAATCAAGGTCAATATGAGATTAGTATGTGCTGTTTTTCTGCCAAACATGCATCTTTAAAGAATAAAAAGAAAGAGCAAATATTGATTTGAGTGTGACAGATACATGTACATACATGTATATATATTGTTGTCTGTTAAAGGGCATGCATTTCTTACAAAAATGTAAACCAGCACCCTGACACTCACCATGAGAGTGCTCAGATTTCCAGACACATACAAATGTACCACAGGTCCAGTGTTCAAACTGTTGTACCAACTTCCTTCTCCAACAAGGTTGGTCGTCATGTGCCTGATATAGTTAAAAACTTGTTGAAAGTGACGGTAAACAGCCAACCCAAAAAATGTAAATAATAGATGGATGCATTTGAGGCTTTTGGTGTGGATATGTGTGTCCAATGGTTGATTTGATGTTCTCATGGATTTTGGTGTGGATATGTGTGTCCAATGGTTGATTTGATGTTCTCATGGATTTTGGCAACCCTAATACATTACAGTAATTCCATCATATAAGTTATAAGGCCACCCTCAGTCATTCCCCAGGTCCGTCGGACATGTGGCAATGTCCAGTAAAATTGGTTTGGTCCAGTAAAAGGTTATTCATTACTGGACCAAATGACCAGTAGGAATCTGAGCACCTCCTCTGTGGAGTATGTGAATGTCCTGTAAAATTGATGCTGGGTCCAGTAATTCGTACTCCTTTAATGGACCGAATGTCCATTCAACTTCAATTTACCTGCACCCTTCTGCAATGGAATAGTGGCCTTATAAGAGGCTTTGAAGGGATGATCTCTCTTGAGGACATTGTAGTAGTATCTTACTATCTGTAATCTGACCTGAGAAGAGAGGTGGCCTTTGGTGGGAGGAACTTTATAAGAAGGGGACTGGTCCTGTTCTTTCATTATGTCAGGCAGTTCACCCCCGGTTTTTAGTGGGATTCGTGTTACTCAATCTTAAGTTTTATGTGTATGTTTAGTAGATCTTTGTTTGTCCTTTTGTACTTATTATTGTGGCAATTGTGTTTTCAGTTCTTCTTCGATATACGGATTCTGATTACTCTTTTGGTACATTTTTTTTGTACATGTATCTTCAAACTCTTCTTGTCACTATATAATAGCTATAAACAATGCTTCTCTGTACATGTTCTTGTATAATAGATCACATTTTGAGCAATATACTGGAACCAATTGTATATCATTTTGACTTGGAAAGGTGTTTCCTGAAACAACTTTATGTGAAGAAGTTTGTTTATGACTTGTGAGAGGTCGGTGGTTTTCTTTTTGGAGAATTACCATTTACTCTTGTCCACAGAGAATAAACAGAGTAAAGAAATAAAATATTTATCAATAGTTGATCAATGTGAAAATAAAACAAAATAATGAAATGATATATGTAGTTCATATTGTTAACAATACATGTACATTGTACTAGTGATTAATATTATTCTATTATTGTCTACTCCTGAGGGAACTGTTTTCCTATAGTGTTGTCTGGTGCGGTATAGTGCCTGAGCCAACAGCCGAGGGCACTATACCTCACCAGACAACACTATAGGAAAACTGTTCTCGAGGGAGAAGACAATAATATATTTAGTACATAACATCCCATTATAGACATAAAGTAAAAACACATTCAAATTCAACATTATAATAATAATAATTACAAAATTTACAATGTATTATATTTGCATTGCCAAACCTAGCCATGTTGACAACAGACTACTGCACGAGTCTATTTTAAGGGAGATAAATCTTGACAAAAATATATAAAAATTACGCAGGAAAATCTATACCAGAGGTATAGTCCCCGCAGGAAATTGTTTGAAACTGGTATAGTTCCTGTCACTAGGTATAGTCTCCCGTTGTCAAGTGTACTGTTAAAAAATAGTACACACTGTTTATCCAATCAAAATACAGCATTTTCGTATATTGTGTACTAAATAACCATAGATATCT
Organism: Gigantidas platifrons; assembly: GCA_002080005.1. Taxonomy (NCBI): domain Eukaryota; kingdom Metazoa; phylum Mollusca; class Bivalvia; order Mytilida; family Modiolidae; genus Gigantidas; species Gigantidas platifrons. The sequence continues at coordinate 664,933 of MJUT01062439.1, read as the reverse complement.
TTCTGACAAATGTAGAAAGTCTTTCATAAATATACCTTTCAGACAAATAGAGATCAAAAGTCTTTGTTAGTTGTCTATGGTTACATATAGTTTAGATAAAACACATGTAATTAACAAACAGTTGCTTCCTAAACCATATGTGTCTTTGTATTCTTCTTTTAGAAGTTCAATGAATTTGATATTCACCTTTGCAGCCTTCATATATCCATTGATTATAGGGTTGTATGCAGGTTGAAGCTGACATTCTGTTGTAGATTTTCAAAATCCAGGAAATGGCTACTTTTTCTTTTAAATATTCTATATTTATTATTCTGTTAAATATAAAATATCTTATTTAAAAAAAAAAAGTTTTAAGTGTGATATGAAGTTATTAACAATCAGCTTTTGTCAAGGTGTATCCACTTCTACATATATATATTTATATACAGCAAATTTGCTACATGTAATATCTATTTCAACATGAATTGGTAAAAATAAAAAGCTGACTTCACAAAAACGTTAAAGTAAAATATTAATCAATTTCACACTGCCACTTTTTTATGCTTGTCCCAAAGCAGGACCTAGATTACCATTTCCTTCTAATTTCTGGGTTTGTGGGTTTGAGGTTTGATAGACGAGTGTTCTACATGTACACATACATGTACATGTATATTGCTGTGTTTGGTTAGAATTACATGTATTGCAGACCATTACTGTTTCACTTGATCTTGTAATTTGGAATTTATTTATTTGCATAATTACTCTAGTTATACTCATCTGATACATTTGTGTAATGCTATTCATGTACATTGTATGATCTAATACTATCTGTATGACTACAAGTTTAATGCTGAAAAATTTATGTAGAAAATAGAGCCAGTTCATTCATGTCAGACCTATATCGCTACATTGTATTAAATTAATTTGTTAAATTAGTTATGTCTAATTTTTTTTATATATAATTTATGTTAACAAATAGTCCTGTTATCTATAATTATAATTAAAATTACCAGATGGTGTAATTTATTTATTTTTTTTATCTTGTGAACCTTTATGGATTCCAAATGGAAAGAGAAATAAATAAAACAGATCGAACACACATCTAAATTTAATTAAATTGGTTGGCCTAGCTATATACTGAATTTTTCATGCTAAAAACTCAAAAAAAAAAAAAACCATTATGAAGTATGTGATTCAATGGAGCGAGAAGAGCATGAATGTAAAAAGATTACAACAAATATGACTCATTTATAACACAACAATGAAGTGGACATTGATTTTTTCATCATCATGACAGATCTCAGAGGCTGATCTACAATTAAGGGGTAAAACTGCATCTGTTGACACAGAATGAATAACAACTGGTTGAAATGGATCACTTGTGATTTCATATCTCTTTGTGAAAAAACCAAACATTTATGTAAATTAAGGGCAGATGGTTCATCCATGTCAGTGTGTTTGTCATTATTAGTCAGTGAGGTTTTGATTTCAATCATCAAACTTTTAAGTATTTTTGAATGGGGTATGAATAAAAGCAATGTTATATGAGACTGGACATTGCTAATACATGTACATACAAGCCCATTGCAGTTGTCCAATGTACTTTGTCATCACAAATTTAGCCAGTAGATTGAAACCAGTCTAAAGAGACCACCATTTGATTTTTCAAGACAAGCTGTCTGACAGAATTGGTTTATGTAGCATAAATAATGAAGAGTTGTGACATTTTGAAGTGGTCTAAAATCACTTTTGTAAATTATATCTCAAGATGGGTTCCATTGTATTTTATTGGGGAAATGGACAAACTTAATTATGAAAGGGAAATTGATTAGACTTTTGGATAAACTGACAATGAATTCATCAGCAGACAGGTCATTTCAACCAGAATATTTTATTTGTTAAGGAATAGGAAAGTTATGAAAAGAAAGATATTCTTTACCCAAGTTTACATACAATGTCCATGTACATATTGTATATTGTGTATTTGTTATCAAAAGTTTATACAAATATACAAATGTACATGTAACATACAAATGTAATACTGGTAATTGATCTTGCACAGTAATTGTCTGTTTCTTAACAATGAGGATAGAAACTTCTGTCTCAAGACAGCTTAGAGTAATGAAACAATAAAAGGGATCTGTTATTTGGTCTCTCCTAGATATTGTAGTAATACAATGTAGTTTACTGTGGTAAACCAGGTTTCACAATCATAGAAGTTGGCCGGACCTTGTAATAATGGAAATGGAACAGGCCTTGTAGCCTTAAAAGTGGACCTGTAGGAATGAAATTGTACCAGGCTTTTTAGTAACTTAGCTAAGCTTATTCTAAGCAGGGGACCCGGGTGGTTCAATGAGTTAGGTTGCTGGATCTAGCAACTCATACAAGCCTATCACCAATACAGCGTGGGTTCGCGCCCGGCTTTGTAAATTACAAGAAAGGGTGCACTCGACTCACAGCCGCAAGTGATAAAGTTTACCAGTTTCTTGCCCATGGTCGGTGGTTCTCTGTGGGTACTCCCGACTTCCTCCACCACTAAAACTGGTCGCTATGATATAGCTGAAATATTGTTGAAAGTGGCGTTAAAACACCAAAAATCTAAATGTTATTCTAAGCTTAACCTTTAGCAATAACAAGTTGAAAATGAGTGCTAATGCTTTGTATATTGTAAACAAAATAAAGGTAAAGACAAGTTTCTGTTCAATGTTACACAATTATCTGTTGATGCCAACTCATGAGTTTCTACTGGTAAATTGAAAGTTTAAACAGTGATTAGCCAGAGATATCCAGTAAAATTGTTTCATTATTTATATGCTGACAAGATTATAACTGATTGCTATATTTGATATCTTACTTCTTTTTGAGCTGATTTTTCAGTATTATTTTTATGTAATTGATTTAACAGTATCTTCTGTTATAAACCATTTATTTTTATGATACTCCATGGTAACTCATTAGATTATATATGATAAAACAAGGGAGATCATCTGATTAAAACAAAATTAGCATAATATATATGTAAAATTATATTCCTTTCTGCAAGCAAAGATGTGCATGTGTAAATTCATGAATACATACAATGTAATATATTTAATGCATAAAGCAATATATTATTAATTGTTTTATTTGTTTATCTAATCTTCATGACACAGAATCTAAGTTGTATGTAAATTGAAAATTTTACTTTATGTTGTGCTACCTGATCATGATATGGCATGAGTGACTGGCATATAAGCAGCTGGCTTGCACTTAGTTTGGTTTATAAAGATTTGGTTTATTCAGGGTTCAGTTCGGTTCATAATAGATTCTGGTTTATTCAGGGTTCGATTCATAGTTCGGTTCATAAAGGAATCTGGTTTATTCAGGGTTTGGTTCATTCACTGTAATTCAAACAGTGGATCTATTTTTCACCTTTTGCCTGTCTGGCTATAGCTAGAACTGTACAAACAATGCTTCTCTTACTTCCACACAGATACATGCTAAAAAAATCAATCAAATATAAAATTAGACTTTTGTTGGATCTTGGTTATTTTTGTATAATTATTTGGCGGAGTTTAAATTGATCTCTAGATAAAAATTAAAAAAAGAAATACATGTGTACATCTAATTTTAATTTAAAAAAAGTAACAGCATGTTCAAGGTTGAATGAGAATTTATGTAAGAATTACTCCATTAAATTTGACTGGTTGACTGGGAGTGTATACAATATAATGAGTTCATCAGCTTATCATCACATTAAATAGAAATATAACAATTATGTTATTAGCCCTCCTCAGCAGTTGATAGTCTGAATGATTAACGACAGACCATCTTTCTATGAACATTTGTCAAAATATTTCTGAAAATGATGGCTGCAATCTGGAGGCCATGTTTTTCTATTTTTATACATTCTTGTACTTGTATTAATATTTGCCATCCTGTCAACTTTGTACCAGTTGTTTTTTTAATGGTCTAAGATCTAGGTTAACTGAGGCAAAGCCCTGCAGTTATTTTATTGTTTGGCAGAATGGGACAACTGTAAATTCATAATATGATTGAGGAAATTGTTTGACCTGTCAGAATAATGAGGTGTTGATGCTTCTTAGATATATATAATGACCATGTGATGAAAAGTCAACATCCTGTCGTGCACTATGAATCTCCATAGATTTCATTTACTTAATAAGCACAATAGGAATACATATATTTATATAATAATATATACAACACTGTGTAATGATTGAAATAGTAAGTAAGTGTGGGTCTGTATAAATTCCTCTCTAAAGGTTTGGAGATTTCAGGTTTTTTTTTCAATAGAATAAATATATGGTATTATATTAATAATTTGAAAAGTGACCTTTCCCCACTGAAAGTTTCAGTCAAGGTCGGGATGTGGGTGTATCAAATGTAATTAAATGTAGAAAATGATGTTATTTTGGCTATTTACATATTGACGATTCATTTAAAATGTGAAACAATGAAATCTATTTACAATGCAAGTTTTGACTATTGCATATCCAAAGAAAGTTGTGGAACCACCATGTTTTATCTTGTCTGGTGATATGCCAAGTGAGCTTTTACTATCATTAGTCATCTGTCCTTCCTCATTAAATTTTGACAGGTACATGTATGCAAAATAGCCTACTAGGCTCTTTTAAGCCTCTAATTTTCAGACAGAGCCACCAAAATCCTGTTTTTGTGACATGAGCGAGACTGTTGTGAAATCGTTCAATCTCCCTTGTAACATTCTGTAACATTATGTACATGGATAACATCAGATGTACTAGAACAAAATAAATAGTAGAAATATTATGACATTCTTTGTTTATACATGACATTGATGGTATTCCATACAACACATTGTTTGTTTTCACAACATTCTCTGTCATGTCTGGGTTATTTAAACAGGAAGATGCACTTTTACTAAGATTGAAATAACACAAATATGTCAAAACTCATTATGAAAACTAATTGTTTTTGGTGTTAAATTTCCAGAATAAGGACATAGTAAACATTAGTCATTAGTGAATGTAAATTGTAAAATACATTGTTTTCGTAGAATACATTTTTTTTTTTTGAAGGATTGGTCTTCATTCACGATCAGCTGTCAACATGTTTCTGTTGTCTTGGGTTGATCCCTGTACTGGTATATTTATCACAGAGACAGCAGTCCACATGTCATCATACTATCAAATTCCTGTTGGATCCCCTCCTAAGATTAGAATGTATTCAGTGATTGACTGATTGCTGTTTAGCACTGAACATTTCATATCTTTATGACAAGAACAAGTTTACACCCAATAAATCATGGAAGTATGATGATGGACCTGTGTGCAGATGTTTAGAATGCCACACATATTATAAGGGGAGATAATTTATATCACTGAAAATTTGTATCACTAACAACTACCTTTGACAATCTGTTTCTCATCATGCGAGATGATGTTTGGTTTCTGTTACATGTATGTGCAAAGAGTGTGGCATTCTCCAGTCGGGGAAAAGTTGTTCTTGAACAAGCCATAATGTAGAGCCCTGTCTGCCATTGGATGTGTAATGTCGATTCTTTTTATATGCGTAGCACCCTGCAATGGCAAAACAAGGCCCAGTTTCAAATGAAATTATTTCATGAGAAATCTCCAAGCCTTTAACATCTTGGTGGCCCAGTGGTTATTTAGGTAGTTAACTTCTTATCACAAGCCTTTACACTACTTACTCAAAGTGGTGGGGGAGGGGGGAATGGAATTCGCTAGATCATTTAAATTGACTTGTCTTGTTTACCCGAATAATTATGATAGTCATGGTATAGTTATCACCGAAAAATTGCTGTTTGTGATCAAAAACTCATCCAATTTACTTCTCACTTCTCAATTCTGATGTAATGCAACAAGAAATACATAGTTTACTTAATTACAGCATAACCAGCAATAAAAACAAAGGGAATTAATTATAGGAGGGTAAGCAATAATATACATGTATGATTGACTCTTATTAATTAGGTGCACTACATGTATACATGTGTAAGGGGCCATCATGGTCATGATTGTATGGTAGTTGGATTTACAACTACCTGTGCAACCAGTGCTTATCACCACTAAAGTTATGAGGTCGAATCCCACTCAGACAAGGTGTACTTGATACAACATTATGTTATAAAGTTTGTCAGTTACTTGCGACAGGTCAGTGGTTTTTTCCGGCTACTCTGTTTTCCTCCACCAATAACTCTGACCGCCACGATATATAACTGAAATATTGTTGAAAATGGTGTTAAACATCATAAACCTAAACCTAGCTGTATACATGTGAGAAATGTTTATCTCTTTGAAATAATTTTGAAGATGTGAGATTAATATACAGATGACCATGTCTTAAAGCATTGCCCAATGGTGTCTGCTGCAGGAGTTAAACAAACTGGATAAAAACCACAGATTTTTGTTTTTGTTTTCTTTTTCTAGAAAATTTATGAAGAGAAAATCAATTTATTTTATAATAATCCTCTCTATCAGAATCTCATTAGTTTCCAGAGGAGATGACCTTGATCTGTATTTCTTCAACTAGTCATTAGATGGCCCTATCTTGGCAGGTGTAATATTATTCTGGTCAACATTCCCTGGAGCAAAGTGTCAATTCTAGTAAAATAGCTCTTTGGTCTAATGCGAAAAACATATCCACAAAAACCATGGCAGCTTGACTACCTTTGATGAACAGTGGTATTGACAATATTCATACAAATAAGCATGTACAGTTTGTTTGGATTTTTTAACCATTTCAAGCTTGTTTTGTGGTAGTTCGATGTTTTGTATATCAACATCAATGTTTATTCCCCCAGTGGGCCTTTTAATGGCCAATAAATTATCAGTTTATCATCCCTGATATTTTGTACTTGTATTTGATATTCAAAAATAAATATACAAAAAAAGTACATCTGATAAATATTATATAATGATTGGAAAACTTCCCTCTATAATTATCTTTGTTTTTATTGCTGGTGATACAAATTATGTATATTGTTGTTATTAAGAAGACTATGTATTTCTTGTTGTATTTTAAGGGGCCTGGGTGGCTCAATGAGTTAGGTCGTTGGATCTAACAACTCATACAAGCCTATCATCAATACGGTGTGGGTTTGCACCCAGCTTTATAAATTACGAAAAAGGGTGTACTCGACTTGCAGCCGCAAGTGATGAAGTTTACCAGTTGCTTGCCCAGGGTCAGTGGTTCTCTCCGGGTACTCCGGCTTCCTCCACCACTAAAACTGGTCACCACTATATAACTGAAATATTGCTGAAAGTGGCATTAAGCACCAAAAATTCCAATTCCAATTCAAATTAATTTGTTGTATATTTGTATTTAACATCGAAACTGTATTTTATGGTAATACATTGTCCGTTATAAGAGGTTTCAAGGAAATTAAACACATACATGGACATGTATCAATAAATTAAATATAATGAGATTTTGATAAAGTAGAAGTTTTAGTGAACAAAATATAACATTATAAAATGAATGAACTTGATTTTATAATAACATTTGGAGGGGCAGTCACGGTCCTGATCACATGGTAGTTGAATTTACAACTACCTATGCAATCCATGCTTATCACCACTCAAGTTGTGAGTTAGAATCCTGCTCATGGCAAGGTGTATTCGATACAACATTATGTGATTAAGTTTGTCAGTGACCTGCGACAGGTTGGTGGTTTTCTTCCTCCGGGTACTCCGGTTTCCTCTACCAATAAAAGCTGCAGCCATGATATAGCTGAAATATTGGTGAAAGTGGTGTTAAATATACCATGACTGTAACTCTTATTTCAGCTGGAAATGAAAGTTCTCTTCTTTTGTGCTTAAATCACATTATTATGACCTTTTTGTCATAGAAACCTAATTTTGTCCAATACTATAAGTATGTCATGCTAGTGTCAAACTGGGATGTGATATAAAAATAAGTAGATTTACTAGTGGTATTAAAAAAAAGATCTTTATAAACCTGACCTATGTAGTAACTAGACTGCAGTGCTATGATGTCACAAAAATATTATCCAACTGTAAATAAGTATTGGCAAACAGCAGCCACTCTTAAATACAATATTAACATTGTTCGCTCATTCGCTTAAAACTCAAACAGCTCGCTGCTAATATTTGAAAATTATATTTATTATTGATTCAGACTAGAAATGTCATTTAGATAAAAAAAAAAAAATAACCAAGCCGATTCTATAATTTTGATTTTTCTCCAGAGAAGTGTTAAAGCTATTGAAAAGGGAATTAAGTAGATAGGGATATATAAAGAAGAAATAATCAATATGAACAAATGCCATTGATGGCTGATATACATGGCTGATACAGCCATAGTAAAAGGTGAAGAAAATCGATTGAGTGTATGAAGTCAGGTTAAGTTAGCTACTCTGTTATATATCTTGTTCCTTCTCTGACTTGTCATTTTATTTAAAATAGATTTGGTTATAATTAGATTGTCTTTGTTGTACATTGTACATTGTTTTTGAATACCATATGTTAGAAGTGTAATACCACTAAATCTGCCCAGGAACCAGTCAAAAGGATGTACATTTATGATAAAGTAGTACGTAAAATACAAAATGAATCCCTACACTGTTAGATAAAAAATGAACCCTAGTAGATAATGTAAAATACTGAATGTCAGCAGAAACCTACAGATTTCAGGATCATCTTTAACCCATATTTTATGACCTTGTGGTCTTAAATAAAAATGTTGCTAGCATTGGAAAGTAAACACCTGAATATGGGTTAAAGCAAAAGTGAAAGTAGGATTTTCAAGGGTTGACAACTTCAAGCAGACAATTTTTTCTTATATGCCATTAAATGTATGTTGATTTTCGGAGGCAAGTTTGCAATTAGGTACTCCTTCCATGAGATATGAGTGTCGTTTATATTAAACTTCCAGTGAAACCTGTATAAAAGCCAAATTTATTTTTGTTTAACATATAGAATGCCATTTAGTGGTATTACTCCTTAGATAGTGGCTACCTGTACATGTACAAGTGATTGTTCAATGGAACTTGTCAACTAAAATAAAAGATGTGTGATTATAGGATGTTACAAGTTACAATAACATTATTTTATTGTACATATTTACACCATACATAAATTTGTGATTTAATTCACAGGTCTGTTAATTGGCACCGTCCCTTGGTGCTCCCTGCTTGATGACCACCCACGATATGAATACTTCATTTTATTATTGAAATAGAGTTAGGGATTCCATGTGCTGGCCATCCTGCGGAGAGCACAAGACTTTCAGACTTGTGATTATATTGGGTCACAGGTCTGCTAACTGGCACCGTCCCTTGGTGCTCCCTGCTTGATGGCCACCCCGTGATGTAAATACCTTACCTTATTTTTGTTTGTTTATTTAATTTTTTTCGATAATTTGAATTATGGAATGATGAATCCACGGGCTGGCCATCTTGCGGAGAGCACAAGATTTTCAGACTTGTGATTATATTGGGTCACAGGTCTGTTAACTGGCACCGTCCCTTGGTTCTCCCTGTTTGATGGCCACCCTATGAAATGAACGAATTTTAATATATTTTGTAATCAATATTTTTTATTGTTGGCTTTTTGATACTGTTACTACATTGTATAGTCACAAAACTGGCGTGGCCTATAAATTCATCCTAATGGCATGGACCCTTGGTGCTTCAAGTAGTCATACTAATTCTTTATTTTAAGATGCATTTTATCTCCACCTCAATTGTTACAGGGATCAATACACACCTAGGACTTTGCTCTAAACTAGTGGTGAAAACATTATTGCTGTTTTTTGTTTATGTTGTAAAACAATTATATTTTGATATGCTCATATATCGAGGGGTTAATGCCAGAAGGTTGTAAGTGACAATTTCGTCATTTTTGACTTTCTTGCAAAATCTGGTGTAAAATCTTATATTCTTTGTTGTGACAAAAAATCTAAGATCTATTTTAAATATGAATAAAGTTATGAATGAAAGACTACATATCTTAAGTGCACTAATACCAATCAGTCAATTCCATAAAGTCATATAGTCACTTAAGACTTTTGGTTTTCATTATAATATAAGCAGTTACTAATTCTTATTAATCGTAAGTGCACATACTTCCTCCTGTAATTTTAAGTTTGGGATAAAAATGTATGTATTTTTGTCATAAGTGCACTTAATATTTTATGGTTGATGAAAATAGATTCTAAATAGACAAGTTTAAAAATATTAAGAACACATAAGACTTTTTGAAATGACATTTTGCAAATAATGTAACATG
>MJUT01062439.1:622238-636772 GCA_002080005.1 Gigantidas platifrons | reverse complement strand
TTCACAAATTACACATTTTTTTCTCATTAATTCCAAGATACGAAAATGATACCTAAAATTATAACAGCAACTGATCATGTAATGGAAACAATATTATTGTGAAAATACAAAATGCAAAATATATACTTTTTCATTGGTAATCGACAACTGTTCTTACCAAATTTGATGGCAGTAAACCAAGCTCTACTACACCCCTTTTATAGCCTAATGATATACCAAGCTCTACTACACTCCTTTTATAGCCTAATGATATACCCTTATTATTTAATTTGACTAGAAATCGTTTTTTTACGGTTTCCTCATGCTCATCCTTCACACCTTTTTTCAACAATTGTTTTAGACTATCCATGATGACATGTGACACATTAGTATTTGATTAAAATGAGCATGAATTTGTTTAATATTATTGCAAAAATGTTAGTTTAGAAAATTGAATTATTCAATATTTTTATACTCTTTAACAATTAAGGTATTAATTAAAAACTAATATTGGAAGAACTTTGGTTCTATAAACAAAATTCCATTTAAGTATTATGTTCTTTGAAACATAACAAATTGAAATGTCATCTTTTATTTTTTAACAGTACCACCAAAAATAACAAGACCCCCTACAGGACAGAGTATATCAGTTGGAGAAGCAGTTAGATTTGAATGTATTGCAACTGCAAAACCAAAACCTACGTACCAATGGTTTAAGGTGAGAGCTGTTTTATAACCAACATGATAACCATATTGAAAAATATATTTTTTTCATTTCTCCCTATCCTCAATTTCAAACCTCTGTAGGTAGAGTTTTTATACCCCCGCTTCACCGGAGAGGGGGGGGGGTGTATACTCTTTTACCTCTGTCCGTCCGTCCGTCCAAGATATTTTTCGTCACATTTTCTCAGCAACTATTGATGGCAGAAATCTGATATTTGGTCACAAAATTCATATAGGTATGCCATATTGTTGGAAGCGTTCTTGGACCCGTCAGCTTCCTACTTCCTGATTGCCGACTTGGTTGGTTTTTATTCACATTGAACATATGTGCGGGGGTATCATAAGTGAGCATTAGCTCGCAGTTCATCTTGTTTTTTCTGCAGACGACTATGATCTTAGATCCAAATGCTAACAATGTGAAAAATTAAACCAAGAAAGATTTTCCTTAAAAGAGTCAATAATGGAAATGCAATTATGGATGGCGTAAACAATCATTTTGATACACAGATATCAAGCTTGCACAAATGAAGACCTCCAAGGGTCTGTGGGGTCCAAGTATTAGGATCCAAAGCTTTACATTAATAGCTGCAATGAATAAAAAAAAAAAAAAAACACAAAGAAAAACAGTATGCTTAAGAACCAGCTATAGAAATGTAATTGTATTTAAAACACATGCAGCAATAAAAAGGTTAGTCTCTAGTATACTCTTGGCATCTCAAACACATTATAAGCTAACTACAGTGGAACTTGTGCACTCCGACACACAAGTTTTCTGACATCCTGTGACATCCGACAAAAATTTATGATCCCAAAGTATTAATGTTAACTAAAGTAAAACCTGAGTATTCAGACATCCTATAAAATCTGACATATTTCTCTGATCCCTTGGTGTGTCGGATTAGGCAGGTTCTACTGAACATGTATCTATGCTAAATGAGATATTCATTGCTGTATTTGTAGAGGATAGATATGAACCTACTATTATATACAGTCAAACCTACTCGTGGGGTCACCTATATTTGTAGAGGATAGATAAGAACCTACTATTATATACAGTCAAACCTACTCGTGGAGTTACCTATATTTGTAGAGGATAGATATGAACCTACTATTATATACAGTCAAACCTACTCGTGGGGTCACCTATATTTGTAGAGGATAGATAAGAACCTACTATTATATACAGTCAAACCTACTCGTGGAGTTACCTATATTTGTAGAGGATAGATATGAACCTACTATTATATACAGTCAAACCTACTCGTGGAGTCACCTATATTTGTAGAGGATAGATATGAACCTACTATTATATACAGTCAAACCTACTCGTGGAGTTACCTATATTTGTAGAGGATAAATATGAACCTACTATTATATATAGTCAAACCTACTCGTGGAGTCACCTATATTTGTAGAGGATAGATATGAACCTACTATTATATACAGCAAACCTACTCGTGGAGTCACCTATATTTGTAGAGGATAGATATGAACCTACTATTATATACAGTCAAACCTACTCGTGGAGTCACCTATATTTGTAGAGGATAGATATGAACCTACTATTATATACAGCAAACCTACTCGTGGAGTCACCTATATTTGTAGAGGATAGATATGAACCTACTATTATATACAGTCAAACCTACTCGTGAGGTCAACTATATTGTATTTGTAGAGGATAGATATGAACCTACTATTATATACAGTCAAACCTACTCGTGGAGTCACCTATATTTGTAGAGGATAGATATGAACCTACTATTATATACAGTCAAACCTACTCGTGGAGTTACCTATATTTGTAGAGGATAAATATGAACCTACTATTATATATAGTCAAACCTACTCGTGGAGTCACCTATATTTGTAGAGGATAGATATGAACCTACTATTATATACAGCAAACCTACTCGTGGAGTCACCTATATTTGTAGAGGATAGATATGAACCTACTATTATATACAGCAATCCTACTCATGGAGTCACCTATATTTGTAGAGGATAGATATGAACCTACTATTATATACAGCAAACCTACTCGTGGAGTCACCTATATTTGTAGAGGATAGATATGAACCTACTATTATATACAGCACACCTACTCGTGGGGTCAACTATATTTGTAGAGGATAGATATGAACCTACTATTATATACAGCAAACCTACCCGTGGAGTCACCAATATTTGTAGAGGATAGATATGAACCTACTATTATATACAGCAAACCTACTCGTGGAGTCACCTATATTTGTAGAGGATAGATATGAACCTACTATTATATACAGTCAAACCTACTCGTGAGGTCAACTATATTGATCAATCACCTGTATTAAAACTTTACATTTTTACTTGTCTTGTCATAGAAAATTCCATATAAATTGAAGCTTTTTTTAAGAGATCACGTCACTTTTTCTTTCTTTGTCTCAGAGCTGCTGTCTTAATACAGGTTTGATGGTACCATTTGAACCTTGACAGTTACAAATATTGATAGTATCAAGTCAGAGAAATTCTTTAAATCATCAAATATAATGCCATAATATAACTGAAATATTGCTAAAATTGCTGTGAAAACACCAATAAATCAATCAATCATCAAATATATTATCTTTATTTTTACACAGGATGATCAATCCATTGAGTTAGCTGGTTCACGTTATGAGATTGATGCAGATAATGGTATCTTAATCATTAAGAAAGTTATCAAAGATGACCAAGGAAACTACAGATGTAAAGCTTTTAGTGAAGGCAAATTTGACGAAAAAACTGCAGAGCTCAGAGTTTTAGGTATGGATATATATATATATATCTTAGTTTCTTTTTCAGACGATTTCACGAAACCATTCATATGTAACTCATAATGGTATGGCTGAGACTTCCATTTGTTCAAAACTGCTTTCCATATTTAAAATTTTCTGTTGTTGATATCTGATGTTCATGATATTTAAATACAAATATTACTGGTATTAGAATACAGTTCTCAATAAAATTATAGAGGTACTCAATTTTTCAAAGTCAAGTTCTTTTTTTTAGCCAAGTTGCAACGAAGTTGCAGTCGGCTTATGTTTTGGCGAAAGGCGGGCGGGCGGGCGTATAGATATCTTCGTTAACGCGATAGCGCTCTTAGTTTTTGGCCGATCAACATAATTTTTGGTAGGAAGCATTATTACACTATTATTTAGAGCGAGTTCGAAATTCAGATTAATCTATTGTTTTTTTCTTGTAAAATCATGCTTTTTTTATAGAAAAAGTACATATTTTGAGAATTATCTTCGTTAACGTGATAGCACTCTTAGTTTTTGTCCGATCAACGTAATTTTTGGTAGGAAGCATTATTACACTATTATGTAGAGCGAGTTCGAAATTCAGATTAATCTATTGTTTTTTTCTTGTAAATTCATGGTTTTTTATAGAAAAAGTACATATTTTGAGAATTACACATTTCTCTGAAACTACATAAGATAGAAACTTAATATGTGGTATGGGTGGAGATGCCAATGTGAAGTTGTGCATTCAGCATTTTTTATCCCCGGGGCTCAGCCCCACCCCACTGGGGAATCTGTTTTAAAAATGTGACCGAGATCCCCACCCTAAACCATATATATTTATGATCAGGGTGACTAGGCAAATTAAATGCCTTATAGCTCAGGCCCCAGGGGGTCATACCCCACCCCCTACCTGAAGTGAACTTTTTAATGGTTGAGATCCCCATCCCTAAACCATATATATTTATGATCACAAGACCAAATGATTTTGACTTGCAACTCGGCTGTTGCATCTCTGATGCTTTCTCGATTTTTTGTATATTCCAACTACATTTACTACTGTTCTTTAATGCCTGCAACAATAAAGGCAAGGCATACATTGCAGGTTTAGAGTTTAAGACGACAGGAGTAATAGTTGATGATTTAATATGATGAGATCACTTTTACAAATAATCGTTTAATATTAACAGTTGTGTCTGTATTTATAACACTAGATAATATCAAAATATGTCTGTACATTCATACTAGTAGTCTTCATTTGACCATTTATAGACACAGCATATACTTGCTTGAGTTCTAAGAATAGTATTTGAAGAAATGTATTTAGACTTTTGAAGGAAGCTGGGAAAGAATATTCTGTAATTATAGCAAGGATAGTAACTTGCAACAGGTCGATGGTTTTCTTCGGGTAGGTACTCTGCCTTCCTCCACCAATAAAACTGACTGCCACAATATAGCTGAAATATTGTTGAAAGTGGTGTTAAACACCATAACCCTAACTCACTGAAGTAGTATTTTGACAGTTTCTATTGATTTATAGACATCTAATATATTCTATATGTAATATTTCCCTTTAATAAAATCAATAGCAAGGTTTGTTTTGTATAATTTTACTGAAAATGGAGCCTTACTACTTCTGGTTAATTGTAGCCATCATAAAGTTTGTTTGTTCGTGTGATGGTGTTTAATGCCACTTTCAACAATATTTCAGTTATACTCCGGAACTATTTTATGGAATTCTTTACCTCCTAATTTAAAATTAGTTCAAAATATAGATCTGTTCAAAAAGAAATATACAGATTATTTAATGTCAAAACAAAATAACGAATGATTATATATAGATTCTCCTTCAGTTGCCCGTGGGTTACGATATTTCTCCACTCTCGAGAGTTAAATTTAACATTTTAACCGCTCGCCTGACGGCTTGTGGTTAAAATTTTAAATTTAACTCTCTTGATTGGAGAAATATCATAACCCACATGGGCAACTGAAGGAGAATTTGTTTCTCCCATTATTTAACACAAACTTTATTTCAAAATTTGAAATTAATGCGGGGAAAGGCACGAGACATTTTAATCCTCTAGAGGATTACAGATTTTTCCACCACTGGTTCAGCGGGGTTAAAACGCCATAATAATGGGAGAAAACATTATATTCATTATACTCAGATTGTGATATTTTGTTGTGAATATGTATGTATTGTTTGATTGTTTTGAGGGCCACAGGGAAGATTAGCTTATTGTTGCTAACTGTGTTACCCTCTTGAAATAAAGTCATTACTTACTTACTTATTTACTATATTGTGGCGGTCAGTTTTATTGATTCAGAAAACTGGAGGACTAGGAGAAAAAGAAAAAAAAAACACTGACCTGTCGCAAGTCACCGACAAACTTTATCACATAATGTTGTGCAACTCGCCTTAATCGAGATTCGAACTCACAGCATCAATGGTGATAGCCACTGATTGCATAGGTAGCTGTAAATCTAACTACCATACGATCACGGCCACGACGGCCCCTCCATCCCGAAGTACTGCTCCATAAGTGTATATCAAATAACAATAACTGAATATCTGTTTTGATTTTACAGTACCTCCATCAATTGTGAAGTTAGATGATGCTACTGGTGATGAAGGATCTGGTGGTATTATTAAATGTACAGCTAGTGGAGATCCTATTCCCAAGATTAAATGGCAAAAACAGGGAAATTCTCAAGATTTTACAGATGGAACACAAACAGTGAGATTTTATGTCATATCTTATTTTATATATACAATGTATATATCAAGTGATTGCTCTTTGGTTGCCTTGGTAACTATTAGCCACTTATATATGACATTTGTTCTGATATTTATAGATTATTACATGACATTTTTCATATCGGCCTGTATCATCAAGAGATATACATATCAGATTGAGGGCTTTAGTCTGAGGTCGGTCTGACTATTGATTGATGGATGATACCAGGGACGATATAGATAATGACATATAATGATCTGTTCTTCACATATTTCAAACTGGAAAGACTACAATGCTAAAATATATGAAAAATGCACAGTTGATACAATTTATTGAAATTGTACAACAGATATAGATTATAACATGGCCATTTCCATATCGGTCCCGGTATCATCCCGAGACTTCCATATCAGCCCAAGGCGTCAGCCGCGGGCTTGATATGGGTCGAGGGATGATACCAGGACCTATATGGAAAAGGTCATGTTATAATCTGTTTATCACATATTTAACCATGACTGAAATAAATAAATTGTAAATGAATAAATGAATTTATGTTTATTCATCAACATAACAACAAAATAAATAATGTGTAAAAATCAACAAAATAATTCACCGTATTTATCACAGGTATTGAACATAACTTTTCAATAATTATAAATCAGACTTCCAATTCTTATCATTTGTGTCATAAAAAATTATTGTCACATTTCCCTGGATATTTGAGTATGGGAATTGTGTTATTTTGGAGTTGGGCAAAATGGGAGCCAAAATGATAACGGTTTGCTTAATAGAGTTATTATTAATAACCGTTGACAGGACAGAGTTATTACTGATGAAAATTAGAGTAACTGTTTTATTTTCATAGTTCTCAATAGTCGATACGATGGCGTAAATATCAACATTGGCCATCACTGATATATCTACTGATGGAAGCTTGGATACATTTCAATGAATCGGGTTCGTAATCCTGTTTGAATTTCGTGCGCGCTGAAACAAAAAAACTTGCCTGGTGCATGTACATCTCCTCGACTCCAATTTATATTCAGGATTACGGTGTTCTCCCACTGTTGATAACCAATCCTTGAATATCCTTATGTTACTCTCCGCTCTCAGTTTTACGTTTTGTATTGATATTTTTCATCTCCGTTTTATCAGTTTTTTGTATGATGTTTGCTTACGTGTCACAATGACGTCATCGACGCAGGGCACAATAACCGGTTATTTGCCCCGGGCACTGATATGGATCGGGAACGTCTTCGTTTATCACACATGCAAAACGGTACGGATAACGTACAAATATGTGATAAAAATAATTATTGTAACTACTAACTATTCAATTTCTTTTAAAAAGGATTTAAGTCAGTGATTAAATGAAATTTAAATTATAAACAGCAGATAACAATTCCACTTTATTTCAAGGAATTGTTTTTATTCTTGTGTAAGGGTTTTTCATACCAACAAAAGCATGCATATTATTGTCCGTAGAGTTAAGAAATGCATTCTCTGCTATGAATGTTTTTGTAATGAAGTTGTAGACACTGGAAGTATGGAATGTGGGAGGGACTAATGCAGGTTTTGAATTAATATTTGCAGCTGTATCAGTCTGGAGCCTAATATGGAAAGGACCAATTCAACCATATTTTATATACAAAAAAAAAAGCATTTATCACTAAAATATGGGTCTAGGACAAAAGCCCCCCAATAATGAAAAGTATAAGTTAATGTTTTTTTTTGTGTTATATGTATATTTTTATTTCTGTTTCTTTGTTTAACTGTTTGGATATGTAAAATTTTCTTTGTATTTTATAACATGATTCAATACTTTTTTTTACCTCTGTATTTGACCTCAAACCATATTTATATATTTGTATCTTTGCACACATTTTTGGACTTATTGTACTGCTATTTATGGATTAACATTATTTTTCATGATGAGTTATTTTTGGAACTTGAAGATATCATAAACAATTGAAGCATTTGTTTAAGAATTACAATAACCCTCATCAAGAAAATAACTCACTGATTACTTTTAATAACTAAAAAGGTAATTATCAATTGTTTGTCAATAAAAACAATTCCTGATTAACTTTACATGAATTATTTTATTTTTTGTATTAATTCTTTAAGATATCTTTTATTGTGACCATTAATATAAAACAAATGTAATAAGATTATATCATTATTTCATTATTGGAGGGCTTTTTGTCAGGGGGCTTTTGTCCGGGGTTTTTTTGTTCAGTTCCCCTAAAATATGTATCAGATGATGCAATGATATAGCTGAAAAATTGCTGATTTGGTGTTAATCAACAATTACTCACTCTGTATCAGATGAATATCGATTGACTTTGATTGCTGGAATTACTTATTATCCCCTCTCCAACGAAGTTGCGAAGGGATATAGTAACGCTACCGTCCGTCCTTCTTGGTACATACCTAGTCCTTAAGAAAATCTGGAACCCTGTTGATTTTCAAGGTCATAGGTCAAAGGTCAAGGTCACTGGGTCAAATTTTTGAGACAATTTAGTATGCACTTTGTCATCGCAAATTCTCCTACATGATTGATCAGAAATTTATGAAACTTTGTACATTGCAAGATCCTAATATGAAGATGTGCACATTAGTAGGATATCCCAGTCCATTGAGTTTTACCCCTGTTATGCTTCTCTGGACTTGGAAATTTTGAAACAATTCAGTATGCACTTTGTCATCTCAAATTCTCCTACATGATTAATCAGAAGTTCATGAAACTTTGTACATTGCAAGATCCTAATATGAAGATGTGCACATTAGTAGGATATTGATTTTTGAGGTCACCGGGTCAATTTTTTTTTACCGCGTAACATCCTTGTGAACACTCTAGAATCAACATCCTTCAATGGATTTTGACCAAACTAGGTACATACTTAGTCCTTAGGAGAATTTGGAACCTATTGATTTTCAAGGTCAAAGGTCAAGGTCACCGGGTCAAATTTTTTACCTCATAACATCCTTGTGAACACTCTAGAATCAACATCCTTCAATGGATTTTGACCAAATTTGGTACAAATTTAGTCCTTAGGAGAGTCTAGGACCCTATTGATTTTCAAGGTCATAGGTCAAAGGGTTAGGGTCATAGGTCAAATTTTTAGGCGAGGGGATATGCCATGCTTTGCATTGCCCTTGTTAATACATTTCTTCGCTCCATTCAATTTCAAACCACAGACCTATTATTTAATGAGATTATTTGTTTACTTTCATAATAAAGGATGAGACCAGAATTTCCGTTTCCCATCAACAGAGACCAGATAGAATGGAAGTAGAAGGCAGATTAGATATCTCTAATTTAGTATCAAGTGATGCTGGTGTCTACATTTGTAAGGCAACTAACGAGGCCAAATCTGTTAACCAGACGGCAACGTTAACAGTACAGTGTAAGTGTAGTCTTTAGTACATGTGATGCTGGTGTCTACATTTGTAAGGCAACTAACGAGGCCAAATCTGTTGAACAGACGGCACAATTAACAGTACAGTGTAAGTGTAGTCTTTAGTACATGTGATGCTGGTGTCTACATTTGTAAGGCAACTAACGAGGCCAAATCTGTAGAACAGACGGCAACTTTAACAGTACAGTGTAAGTCACGTTATACTGATGAGTAGTTGACTACAACTCTAAGGCAAATTTAATAGAGAAAACAAACACATAACAAAATATTATTTATGATTCACCAAGATAACAATAATCAGCAAGGACAATCAATAAACAATCAGTTTGACATTGTACTTAATCACAGTACAATAATACATGCAGGGTTTCAGCTGGATTTTATTATACTAAGGTCAAATGACCTAACTCATATAAATTCCTCAGGCCTTTTGTCCTGAAAGGCACTTATTCACTAGGTCAATTGTGTCCTAATTTGCTTAAAACTTATAGGTCATTTAATGATATATTAAGGTGTGGTTTGATTCATTAAGATGCAGCTGGAGCTTAATTTAATATTCATTTGTTTCAAACATGCATACTTATTTTGATATTTGGAATTGACAACCAGACAGGTTTTCAGAGGTCACCATCTCTTTCCAAAAAAAAGTTAAGCTTAAGTGAAAATAAATAGAAATTAAAATCAAATTCCCCAATGAGGAATGAGTCAAAGACTTAAGAGAAAGCTGCCCTAAGGTTTTGATGTGGTCTGTAATTGAGGTCGTTCTGAAATTTGAATTCCCAATTGTAAATGAATTTGTTTTCTTGGCATTGAGACAAACACTGCATTTCATTAGTTCATTCTCGGCATCATAGACAAGCCATGGGTAAAGTGATATCCACTTTCCCTGAAATTTGCAATTCGGAATTGGGGGAGTAGGGACGGGAGGAGATTTCGCCTGATTTGCATCATTACTGATATTAGATGTATCAGGTTCAGAATCAGTCTGACCGGGACTGGGAGGCTGAGACTTTCCAAATCCCATTGATTTAAGCGTCGGCTGGTCTTCGGGCAATCGAAGTTTCTTCATTGGTGGTATGTTTCATAAAAATGACCTCGAACGTAATGCATCGGGCTATTTCATTGGTTGAAGTACAGTTAAAGAACCAATCAAACATGATTTAACGTATCAGGGTAAGGGAAAGATAAATTTTACTAGAGAATTTTCCGATTGGGTATTGAGGGGGGGGGGGGGGATCGACTAATCAAATTTATTGTTGCTAATAGTCAGCTTGCAATTCTCGCTTTGAACAATGAGTAGCGGATTCGGCCGAGGTTTGCCGATTGAGACAGCTAGTCACCAAAAATACTCGATCACGTGTCCGATGCATATGTAGAATGTATCGGTCTTTTTGGCCACTTATTTTGGAACAAACGGTCATTTTGCCAGCAATGTCAAATTATTTTCTGTCATATACGCAAATTATCGGCCGATGACCGACGCCAAACGGAAACCCTGTACATGGAGGCTGTCGTGGTCTTGATCGTATGATAGTTGGATTTACAACTACCTATGCATTCAGTGCCAATCACCACCAAAGATGTGTGTTCAAATCCCGCTCAGGCTAGGTGTACTCAATACAACATTATGTGATAAGGTTTGTCATTGACTTGTGGCAGGTCGGTGGTTTTCTCCTGGTACTCCTTCACCAATAAAAACTGAGCGCCATGATATAACTGAAATATTGTTGAAGGTGGTGAACACCATAACCCTAAGCCTAACCTCATGGTAGCTATTAGCCACTTATATATGACATCTGTTCTGATACATAGTTAAACATACAATAATACACAAATACAAGTTTTGCAAGTAGTACTGGAAGTATGAATTTAAAAAAAAAAATTGTTATAATACAAAATCGTGTTGAATATTTCCTAAGCTGTTTTGGATAAATAACCTTGACAGAGGAACACATGATGTCTATCTTTGTTTTCATAATGCCATATATGATATATGGACAGTAAACCTTGATTGCTCACCTCGCTGTGAAAACAGAATTCACAATGTGTTTCATACTTAGAAAGACGATAATGCAGCTACCAATATATTGTTATTTTTAGCTGAATTTAAGTGAAATTTTTCTCGGCTGATGAATAGAGTAAAGGACAGGGGGTTTCACATGTCAAATGTTGTTAGTACTCTAGTGTCTTTATTCCATGACAGATTCAAACCAAATCAAATTCACATAGAAAATATATTTAACAAATTTCGAAAACTATAATTTTTCGGAAAGAATGTAAGAGTTATCCACCTTGATAATTTAAAATGTGTGAAAGTGTTCTTGCTTGCAAACTAACAAATTATAGCCTTTTTTCCAACTGAATGATGAGCCCTTTTCATATTTTATTTGTTCTTTACAGACAAGCCAAACTTTTCAAAAGTAAAAGAGGATATATTGTACAGCTGGAGTGGTAAAAGAACAGTTATCACTTGTATTGCCAGTAGCGTGCCTCAATCTAACGTCACTTGGGAAAAGGATTTCCAACCAATCACTGCAGGAAATGACTACTCCATGAGTTCTGTTACCGTTGGTGATGATACTACTGGTACCCTCTCAGTAAGTTTATATGATGTGGATTTAATTACTGTTAGGGAAATTATAATTTATGTAACAACCAAAAACCAAATATGTAAACCATTTATTCATGGCATCATTCATAGTATAATAAAAAAAACATGACTAACACAATGAATTTGATTGAATATATTGTCAATCAGTATATGACACACAAAATGGATAGTTGACATGGTTGTTATCGTTCTTTTTCTACTTTTTTATACGCCTGTCTTGAGACGGGGCCGTATTATGTGATTGATGCGGTTGGGCGTCCACACAGGTTTCTGCACAATAACTTTAGTTCTGTATATCGGATCTTTACCAAACTTGGCCACATGATTCCCCTGTGGAAGGGGAAGAACCCTATTTATTTTGGGGTCATTAGGTCAAAGGTCAAGGTCACCGTTACTATAAACATAATTTTTGACAACAGGGTTATTTCCACACGATAACTTTAGTTCTGTATATTGGATCTTTAACAAACTTGACCACATGATTCCCCTGTGGAAGGGAAAGAACCCTATTTATTTTGGGATCATTGGGTCAAAGATCAAGGTCACCGTTACTATAAATATAATTTTTGACACCACGGTCGTTTCCACACGATAACTTTAGTTCTGTATATTGGATCTTGACCAAACTTGGCCACATGATTCCCCTATGGAAGGGGAAGAACCCTATTTATTTTGGGGTCACTAGGTCAAAGGTCAAGGTCACCATTACTATAAATGGAAGTTTTGACAACAAGGTCGTTTCCACACGATAACTTTAGTTCTGTATATTGGATCTTTAACAAACTTGGCCACATGATTCCCCTGTGGAAGGGGAAGAACCCTATTTATTTTGGGGTCATTAAGTCAAAGGTCAAGGTCACCGTTACTATAAAAAGAATTTTTGACAGCAGGATCGTTTCCGCACGATAACTTTAGTTCTGTATATTGGATCTTTACCAAACTTGGCCACATGATTCCCCTGTGGAAGGGGTAGAACCCTATATATTTTGGGGTGATTAGGTCAAAGGTCAAGGTCACCATTACTATAAATATAATTTCTGACAACAGGATCGTTTCTGCACAATAACTTTAGTTCTGTATATTGGATCTTGACCAAACTCGGCCACATGATTCCCCTGTGGAAGAGGGAAAACCCTATTTATATAGACGGCGTATTTTGTGATACACACATTTCTTGTTTGGTATTGAATAAATAAAGGTTATGTGTGTTTAATACAGCAATATTTCAGTTAAATAATTTATAGTTAGTATGAGGGAAAAATTTGCTATTGTTTTATGTTTTATTTTCCAAAATTCTATAAGGCTTGGCTTAGCTTGGCTTATGGTGTTTAATGCCACTTTCAACAATATTTCAGTTTTATCGTGGTGGTCAGTTTTTATTGGTGGAGGAAACCAGAGTACCCAGAGAAAACCACTGACCTGTCGCAAGTCACCTACAAACTTTATGACATAATGTTGTATCGAGTACACTTCGCCATGAACGGGGTTCGAACATTGCAACTTTAGTGGTGATAGGCACTGATTGCACTTAACTACCATATGATCACGACCACTACGACCCCTGTGTGATAAGTATTCATATTGATGACAAGAGTTGCTTTACTATACTTCAATGTTTTAGTTGATAATAATGGATTTTTTTTTTTTATTTGGGGTCAAATTTTATGGTATGGATATTTTCTATAATTTCAGTTTTTGGTAGATTTCTCAAATGCTGCTAGTAGGTATGGTGTTTATACATGTAAGGCATCCAACAGAATTGGTGAAAGTCAGAAGAATTTCACATTAAAGAAAGCAGGTAAAAATAAATCCACTTATATCAGTCACATTAATCTGTCAATAATAACACTAATCTTCTACAGTGAAACCTGTGTAAGCTGAACCCTGAATAAAACGAAATCCTGGATAAAGCAAACTTTAATGAAAGTCCCAATGCAAGAAATTTTGTTAATTTAACCTGCACAAACTGAACACCTGTCTATTTTGAACATAAAAACTGTTCATAAGGAGGTTTAGACAGGTTTCAGTGTATTTCAAAGGAAAGTTATTTGAACCGACAGTGTGGTATTTTTTGTTTTTCATTTTAATATTTCAGTGGATTTGTGTGATGAAACCTTTTTATTATTATACAGGCACTGCTGGCTCATTTGGTCATATTTGAAGAGAAATATATATTAGCTAACATCGTAGGATTTTGAGAATTGTATACCAGTTATAAGTGAGGTGGCCTCTCTTGATGGCAACACTTTGGTGGTATTTGACTATGTCAGTGCATCTGAGATATGACCAGATAATT
>MJUT01062439.1:594063-622222 GCA_002080005.1 Gigantidas platifrons | reverse complement strand
GGGGGGGGGGCATTTGGAGGAAGTGGCCTTGTAATAGGTGGGACTATTATTTATATTTTACGATTTTATAGAAAGTTGTATTAAATCATAATGTTTTAATGGATGTGTAATGAAAATATGAATTACATTCGGAATTTCAGATCTGCAATTTGGGGATTGATGTTTGTTGTAGGCAAAAAATCAAGGATTTTTATTACATGTAATACAACAATGTACATTTAATATTTGAATTGAATAATTGAATATGAGGAAAGAAAAATAAAATATTTTATCTTTAACTGATGTATTAGGAGATTGGGAACAAACTATACTTTAATTTAGGTCCAAGTGTTGATGTCTCATGAGAAATATGATTTTGTTTTACAGATCCTCCTACAATGCCATCTACCAACATCAGAGATCCTACACCTACTTCACTCCAACTTATTGTCAGCATTCCTCAAGCATTGCCACCAGTGACCATGATCTCAGTTAATTATGCCAATCTACCTAGTCCAATTGAACGTCCAGTTTGTAAGTACATTTTTATTAAGTGACTGCTCTAACTCTTCGATTGATTTAGTTTGGTTTATGGTGTTTAATGCCACTTTCAACAATATATCAGTTATATCTTGGAGGTCAGTTTTATTGGTGCTGGAAACCAGAGTACTCTGTGAAAACCACCAACCTGTTGCAAGTCACTGACAAACTTTATCACATAATGTTGTATCAAGTACACCTCGCCATGAACGTGGTTCAAACTCACAACTTTAGTGGTAATAGGAACTGATTGTACAGGTAGTACCACCACGACAGCCCCTCTAATTCTTAGATATATCAATATTTAATTAACTCATTTGTTATGAGGAATATACCAGTAATGTTTGTGTTTCTATACATAGTAGACAATTAATTTCTTAATAAATTTCAATGGTTAGATCGTAGGGTCACAAATTTTAATGGTTAGATTGTAGCTTTCGTAGGGCCACAAATTTCAGGGGTTAGATCGTAGGGCCACAAATTTCAATGGTTAAATCATAGGGCCACAAATTTCAGGGGTGAGATCGTAGGGTCAATTTTAAAACTAAATTTGGGGATAAAGCAGTTTCAGATATGAGCTTTCTTTTCATAATTTTGCACTCTCTTTACAATAATTGTCAGTTCCTTAGTATTTCATATTTGAATCCTTTTTATTCCAATTCGACATTTTATGTGGCCATTGAAGCTGAAACTAGGCAGAAATAATCTATTTATAGTCCTTATAAATTCTGATTCTGATCCATTTTTATTTAACACAAAAAATTGTCATAAAGTTCTAGATTGTAGTTTATAACAAATATCATGTTCAAGGCATTTTTTTCAGCACAAGGACAAACACAAGTTGAAGTTTACGTCGCAGGACTGTCTGCAAGAACTGAGTACACTTTTCAAGTATTTGCACACAATGAAGTTGATAAAGGTCCTGCATTTACTCTACCATATACAACTTTAGCAGCACGTAAGTAAAGGAGGGAATAAGAGGGATCTACTGATAATTATAACTGTAATAAGAGGAATCTACTGATAATTATAACTGTAATAAGAGGGATCTACTGATAATTATAACTGTAATAAGAGGGATCTACTGATAATTATAACTGTAATAAGAGGGATCTACTGATAATTATAACTGTAATAAGAGGGATCTACTGATAATTATAACTGTAATAAGTACCTCTTTTCTGTAGGGTAGGGTTTGTTGTTCTCTTACTGTGCAGTGCAGGTTTGATGGTTTGGTTTATGGTGTTTAACACCACTTTCAACAATATTTCAGTTATATCGAGGTGGTTAGTTTTATTGGTGGAGTACCTGGAGGAAACCACCGACCTGTCACAAGTCAATGACAAATTTTATCATATAATGTTGTATCGAGTACACCTCGCCATGACGGGGTTCGAACTCAACATTAGTGGTGATATGCACTGATTGCACAGGTAATTGTAAATCCATCTACCATATAATCATGACCATGACGGCCCCTGCTTGATGATAATAGATTATAATGTCAAATAATGAAGAAATAATGACTTGTTAACAAACTGAAGTAATATTCTCTTGAACTATATATTGAAGCCTGTTAGATATATCCACCTGTGACCATAAATCGGTCAGTTAAGATATTTCCTTATAATTCTCATTCAAATTGGTATTTATATCAAAGATAAATGCCATGACCATTTGGGCACTTAAGCCAAATAAAATGCCAAAACATTGCTTAATTTGATGAAGAAATGTAGGATCACTGACCTTTTTTGTTTGCATAGGTTTTGTTATGGCACCCAAGTCACGTTACCTAAGATCGGTCAACCATAAAATAGTTACGTGGAACACCACTAGGCCTAAGAGATTGTATTTTACAATATCTTTTAATTTGATTTTTCCATGTTTCTCCATTTTTTCATTAAATTGTGTTTACTGTCAGCAGATAATTTCTCTGTTTTCACGTACAATTTTATCCATTTCGATTCCATGAAATTTATATTAAATCATATTGATTCCCTACAAATTCCCGCTAAAAATTGTCTAAGGAATTACTTAATTTCAAAACGAAAACAATACATTTGCCGTTGCCTAATAGAGTGGTAAATATAGGTCAAGATGCGCAGTGGAATGTAAACAAACACAGGATATGCAAATTATTCACTACGGGCCATGTTTTTCTGGAAATATTTTACTTTTATTGTTAAGTCAAAATGGTAGTAGTAAAATGGCACCATTTTGGCACCAAAGTCTATAGATATCTTTTATTATCTGTTTAAATCTCATTACTGCCTTGATCAAAGTGAAAGTATTTCGAATATCTATTTCTGGACGTAGTTTGAAGGCTAAATGACGTCATCGACATCTGAACTCATGTGACACCGCATTCCAAAATGGTGACTGATTTCAGATGTTGACCGATTTTAATGGATGGGAGGATATTTATCCATGTAATTAACTTCAATGATATTTTGTAGGTAGACCATATCCAGTTACTATCATATCTAAACCTGTTGGAAATTACCCGTTGCGGTACAATTTACAATGGAACACTCCTAATAATGGAGGTTTTGCCATTTCAAATATCCGTATAAAATTTGCAGAGGTAAGTACATTTGTAGCATATTTAATGGACTTTAACATGCAATTGTGTGATTTTGAATACTAATAAAGAAGATCAAATAAACTTCAGTGTTATTTAGTCATGTACCTAATAAAGCATTTCTGGTACCTGATTCATGTAGAGCAACAAAGAAATGGTAACAGTGCTGACGTCATTGACCTAATAAAACATTTCTGGTACCTGGTTCATGTAGAGGGACAGAAAGAAATGGTAACAGTATAAGTGCTGACGTTACTGATGACGCCAATGAAAACGATTAGAATGACACTTGTTTCAGCTATTTTCAGACAATATGGCAGTTGTTTTGGACTTTTTGATATTACAGGATAAACACAATATATGTCCATTATCGTTAAATATCAAATTAATTTGCACTCGCTGCGAAACAAACTAGAAAAGATCTCCAAAGGCTCGCTAATCTACCTGTTTCTAAAGCTTGTACAAATAAATTATATGTTTTCCGACAATGTAGGTATATTGTATATTTAAAGTCTGTGTTGACTTGAGTTCTAAATGGCCTATTACCATGTTTATAGACTATAAATCTTTGTAGACTATACAGTCCTAATTCTATGGACTCTAAACCAATGTGGACTAAGAGTCCATATTTATCTCATATTTTCTGGACTTATGGTAGTATTGGTCTATTACTACATTTCATGGACTTCATGTGTTTTGAGGGGAGAGACATGTTTACCAGCAGACTGTTGTTTCAGTGAGCTTACACACTATAGATCTAACTAGGCCTGTTGTTTCAGTGAGCTTACACACTATAGATCTAACTAGGCCTGTTGTTTCAGTGAGCTTACACACTATAGATTTAACTAGGCCTGTTGTTTCAGTGAGCTTACACACTATAGATCTAACTAGGCCTGTTGTTTCAGTGAGCTTACACACTATAGATCTAACTAGGCCTGTTGTTTCAGTGAGCTTACACACTATAGATCTAACTAGGCCTGTTGTTTCAGTGAGCTTACACACTATAGATCTAACTAGGCCTGTTGGTCTAGTACAAAGTAGACATCATCATCATCTCATTGAATGTAACTTGTTCTTGCCATGATATAGCTGAAACATTACTCACTTGCCTTTAAACAACAATCACCCACTCACTTACAATATTTTGGGGACTTAACATCTGATTGGTCTATTCCCATATTGTCTAGACTGTATGTCTATTTGGGCTATAGGTCTAACTGATATAGTCTGGTGATAGGAGAATGACCAATTGTAAGATAAATGGTATGATTCTATTTCCCAATAATACAGTGTTATATTTTATGAAATTATTTTGGTTTATTGGTAAATAGGACATTTGCCCTTTGATGTGTGCCGCTGATAAAGTCTGGATCACTGAACTGACATTTATCCACAAAAATATTAGGTCACTTCACAACTCGCATGCGCAAGAACTTATTATGATATTGAAAATTATCTGTCAGTGTGACGTCAAACACATTTTGACGTCACCGTTAAAAAAATAACGCCAGTTTTAAAGATCTCAACATACATTACCACTAGTATCACAGCTCGTCCTGTCAGACTTACTACGATATTAGCGGTAATGTCTGTCTCGACCTTCAAAACTGCCGATTTTCTATACATATTGTATTAGACAAAAAGAGTAGATCAAAGGGAATAAGACATGCTTTTTTCCAGCATCTGGAGATAAATTATTTTGAGGTAAAAATTTATATTGATTTTGATCAGCTATGAAATTCATTTAATGGATATCTGTTAAAAACATATAAACGGTTTAACCCCACCATATTTTTGTGCCTGTCCCAAGCCAGGACCTGGATTTCAAACGTAGCATGTTGTGGTCTTTTTTTGTGTTCAGTGAGAAGGTGAGAGGTAATTGTTCGTTTTGTTGATATTGGTGGAATTGTTGACCATTGTTGTTTAAATTTTCTTTTCATAATATAATAATTGTAATTATACATTGTATGTTCCTATATTAGAATAATTGTTTTTTGTTTTAAACAGGTAGAAGTGTATCCAAACAAATCTCAAAGTAATGAATTCCAAAAGAAAGATGAAATATCTGGTTGGTATGAGGTTCAGCCAGCATTGGCTGGTGATGTAACAACATTTCAGATTACTGGTTTAAAACCATCTACGTACTACGAAGTTAAGATTACTGCTACCAATATAGAAGGATCATCAGATGAAAAGTCAATGATATTTTTAACCAGTCTTGGTAAGAATGCTTTAATTATACTCTATATCTTTAATTACTTTTATTTACAGTGTTGAGATACTTCAAGAGGTTAAACTATAATTGTCTTTAGAATATGATCTTGAATTTTAGTTTAATTTTCCTTGTGATGAGTAATGATAATTTAACAAAAATTTCATCTTTCTTTAACATACAAGATGAATGTTGTATGTTAAACATATATAATTTTTAAAGCAATACACATTTTTTATTTTCGTCAATGAATGTTACAAAAATTGCTTATGAAAATATGAAACTACTTTATCTATTTACTAATTAGGCCAAACAAAATTAGTTTGATTTTCAGCCCCCCCCCCCAAAAGATGCAGGTTGGGTGGCAATATTTTTTTGCATATCTCATTGGAAAAAAAATTATGCAGGAGGTCTTTTTTTGATGGATTGTTAGCAGTATTCACTTTGTTTGGGATTTTTGTACACCAGTTTAAGGAATGGCTCACAAATGAATTAAGGATGCAGAGATATTTACAGACAATTTTATTTTTATTAACTTGCCACTGAAATTAGTAAAGCAGCTTCAAAATAAACATTTCAGGCCGTAAAAACAAAGAATTAATATTTCTTGGCCTTACTAGATTTAAATTTTTTTTTCAAATGGAATAAAATTCTGAATGTATGTTTAATTAAAATAATTATCTTAATAGTGGAAATGTAAGATGTTTATCATTTTAATTGATTACTTTGTTCAGAAATTTTGTACCTTTCACAAGTGAATTTGGGACGTAATGACAGGCTGTTTTTTTTTTATATACCTTCAGTAGTTTTAATTCAGTGATTGTTGATGTAGGAATATAAATAGTTTTATTTGTTGTGTTTAAGGTGGTACCCAACACCTGACCCAAAATTTTCCCGTCGTTTAATTTTTTAGATTTTTTGTGTGTGTGAAACATTATGATATTACCTAACAAATATTAAAAAATCAAAAGATTTTAACCAAGGGATTACTTCCATTTTAAATCCCCCCTTAAATCGAAGGTATAGCCGTAGATGACAATAATGCTAGTTAATGCTTGATTTTCCTTTTTTGGGAGGTAAAAGAAATAATTTACTAAATAGTTAAGCTTATTTTGAAACTGTGATACCAGTTCCAGCTAATTAACACGAAAATTATGGATATTTTTTTTAATTAGCAAATTTTTTAGATGAAAAATAGAATATTTGACCAAGAAATGACGAAAAATACAACGGCAAAACAATTTTTTTTTTGAAGTAGTCATAATTATAGAAAAAATGTGTCGTTTAATTTTTCTAAAAAAACTCATACAATGTAAAGAACAATTCTAGGTAATACTGTTTAAGTTTCAGAGTTTTTCAACCAACCGAAACAGAGAACCGGCAAACTTTTTTACCCCTCCCCCTTTTTACAAAAAGCACCATTGAGTGCATTTTGTTGGATAACTCTATCTTTATCTCCTTATTGTGACTATCTTATATGAATATTAACTGATTCCATTATCAGGGGCGGATCCAGGAGTGAGACGCAAAATCTTTTTGGGTATTTCGTGTGAAAAATCACGATTTTACGCCAAAAAATCATATTTTTTCAAATTTTAGGGGGGACGCCGGGTGCGCCCCCCTGGATCCGCCCCTGATTATATTACATTTAATTTAATAGTTTCCATACTTACATGTGTCATACTGTCCAATTTAGGAAAAGCTGGGCAGTCATTTAGGTCAAGAAATGCTCCCCCCGCCCTCCACCAGAAAAAAAAAATCCTAAAAACCTTTTTTTTTTAAGAAAACAATGATATCTAAAAATTGTGTCGTTCAATTTCTTCTAAAAATCCTTATGTAATTTGAAGACCAATATTAGGTAACACTGTCTAAGTTTCAAAATTTTTCAACCGACCAAAAGGACAACCGACATACTTTGTCATCCCCCCTATTTTCCCCCCAAAAAAAACCCACCATTTTAAGTCCATATGAGTGCATGATAGCTGAATAATTATCTTTATCTCCTAATAATGTCATCATCTTATATGAATAGTAACTTATTTCATTATATTACATTTAATGAGTGAAGTTGAAAGTAATAATAGAATCAATCTAATTAAAATTAGATCTCTCACTTTGCTCTTTTTTATTTATATTTCGCGTGTGGGAGATCTAACACAAGCCTGTAGACATCGCATTCTGGTGACCTAGGGTCATGCATATGTAATGAGATGCAAATAAAGGTAACGACCCTCAGAACAGCCAATCAAAATCGTTCTCTGATATCACACATAATAAGCACACATATATTTGATTTGTAATAAATACGCCTAGGCGTGAGAGGGCTTCTGATTGCCATTGATTTGTGCCGTAAATTATGAATTTTCACCTGAAGACGTCTTCTTGTCTCCGGAAATGTAAACAGTTGTCGGAACAATCGGGCTCCGACATAGTCGATATAGATAACATTGGAAGAATTTCGAATGGATTTCTTGCATAATTCATTAGCACCCAGAGTTACGTCCCTTGCATAAATCCACTTTCAAGATCTCGTAAGCGATCATTTGAATGGACAATATTTTGCTCGACTCTAGATCACCAGAATGCGATGTCTACGGGCTTGCATTAGATCTCACACGCGCGAAATATAAATAAACAAGAGCAAAGTGAGAGATCTAATTTTAATTAGATTGTAATAGAATGTACTGGAATAACAAGTGACTACCACGGTACCAAAGTAATCTCCCTTTGATTCTTAAAAATACGTTGAACAGATTTTCATAGTATTTTTCTGGGAGCTCATCTGATAATTTTTTCCCTTTCTTCCTATATACAAGTTTGTGTTTAATTAAACAAAGGCTATAACTACCACAGTACCATAGAACTCTGGGCTAAACTACATATGTTAATGTAAAATGCCCCTCCCTTTTTGGAACCTTGGTTGGCAGAGTATTTGGGGTAAAATGTAGACACTGAGATTATTATATTTTTGTATAAAAAAATCTGCGAAAAAAAATCTCAATTGTATTGTAGTTGATGACCTTTTTTTTTACCTCTCACCAACTGTATTGGATAAATGTAATGACAAGTTACACCGGCAGCAGTACATCTCCCTTCCTTGTCATTACATCTAGCATCTAATTCCACAACGCGTCTACTCTCGTTCCATCCATTGCTGACATGCATATCATTTTCGTCTATTGTTATTTCTGAACCAATATCAAGCAGATTATGTGTACATGGCTCTGTTTAGAGGTTGTGGTCATGTAATTTTGGGTCTAGAAAAAAATGTGGTTTTCCGTTCACTATGTAATTTTTTGAAAAATGAAGATCTTTGGTTTTTTGTCTTGTTTGCCATAAAGTAACCACGGCGACACCTATCTCTACCCACCGTTATAATTTTTTTATACTAGATATTATCAGTAAATTTTAATACTATTTATTAGACACTAAAAATGTAAAACAATCATTAGGTCCCATCAGCACAGCGTCCGTTTTGTAAACATTGTACATCTGTGTCAGCTAAATGCTTGCAATTGAAGCGAACTTTTAAAACACTTCACTGATCCCGGTACGTTAGAATAGAGTTACCTCCCTGTAGTGTTAGGTACCACCTTAATACGTTTTTGTATGGAGTACCTCTCACCTACAAGCTAGATAGGGACCATTCTCATATGCTGTCAAATTTTGGTTGACTCGCTGTTGAAAGTTTGATTTTAAATACACACTGACGTATTTATGTGGTCTTAGGTTAGAGTGAGATAAAACAATATATTTTTGATTTTCTTTATTTTTAGTAGCATGAATTTTTTTTCAAATACAAGAACTAATTATTGAAAAGTATGAAAAAGATGTACTAAATCTCTTAATACAAAACATTATAGTGCATGTCCTTTTTATTTCATAGCTATACAACAAAATCTTGGGTGCTAGATCAATATTTTGTTTACAGAAGTAATTTGTCAAATTTTTTTTACATTTCCTTTGAAGGGGGAAGGGGTTGGGGGCAAATAAGTTGGAAAATGCAATCATGATCGTTTCGTTTTGTTTTACATTCAAGAATAGTTTGCCTTTTACATAGGAAAACAAATTCTTTCACTGTTTCTTCATCAGTTTGGATTCATTGTAGTGTCTAGAAATTGTTGATTGTCAATATATATGTTTTTACAGGCGATGCCTTAAGTATGCAAGGGTCTGGTAAGGCTTCAGGAATTCATGTTTTCTACCAGTTGTCTTGCATGTAATGAATGGTGATTACACGGTCTCTTCATAGGCCAAATAAAAAAAAAAGAAATATTTGTAATTATTATACAAAATGACTTGGCAAACATTTTTTTACACACAAATTTGTTCAGTTTATCCAACGAACACATTATTACTTGGAATTTTTATTTGGAATTGTATACCCTTTGAAGGGGCCAAATTACACCCTCATATACTGCATTGTTATATATGTTTTACTAATACTTATTTTATTCTCTGTTTCTTTTTCAACAAACAACTGGAAGCACTCTTTATTTGTTCATAGTTGTTGAAGCTATTTATTAGCTTGACACTTTGTGGTAGCAGATGTTTCTACTTTCGTGGATGTCTATTTGTTATGTTGTGGTTTTTGTATTCATGGATTGTCTGACGTTTTGTGGAATAAGATGTTTTTGCTTTCCGAGGAGATTACTGTTGGTTTAGTTGTGGTTTTTGTATTCACAGATTGTCGGAGACTGTGGTATAATATGTTTTTACTTTCCGAGAAGGTTCCTATTGGTTTTGTTGTGGTTTTTGTATTGATTGGTTGTCTCACATTTTGTGGTATTAGATGTTTTTAATATCCAAGGACATGCCTATTGGCTTTGTTGTAATTTATGTATTCACTGGTTGTCTGGTCTTCTGTTTAGTTCCGAGTATTTGAAATGAAAACAGTATTCTGTTTTTCCTGAATATGAGAATTTACCAGTCATAATTTGAGAAAATAAAAGAACAAATTAATTGAAATATTGGATTCAAATATCCCATCAGTCATATTTTAAAGTGTGTGAAACCGAGAAGTCAAGTCGTGGTGGAGAGAGTGAAATATACGTCTTCATGAGTGTGAAAACGAGAAATCAAGTCGTGGTAGAGAGAGTGAAATATACGTCTTCACTAGTCATTTTTTAAAGAGTGTGAAAGCAAATAATCATGTCATAGTGGAGAGAGTGAAATACACATCTTCACTAGTTGTATTTTAAAATGTGTGAAAACGACAATTCATGTTGTGATGGAGAGAGTTAATATTACAGCATAATTAATAGCTTATTCAGATTACAAATAGATATGGACAATCATAGTTTTTTTTAATATATATTTTGTATTTTTTTCTACAGAATATTTAGAATTTCACTTCACTTTTTATATGACTTGCAAAACTTATGCATGACTGAACATTTTTTGCAGTTGTATTATGTTACAGGTCTGTCGTTGTTCATTTGTAGACACAACGGTGTCTGTGATAACTTCTGACATAGTTGACTTTCTGAATTTTTAACACAATGATCCTTGGCACAGTATAAAGGGTTGGTGAGCCCTACCAATTTTCTAACAAGAGAACCTAAGATGAAAAAATATGTGTTTCTGTTTTTTTTTTAAACATGACCTATTTTAATTCGAAAAGGGGGTATTAAAGGGTTCGTAATTTTAAAATATGTATATTTGGAAGATATACACAATTGATATTTTTCATTTAGTTTTTACATGTTTGGTCATTGTCTTGTTGACTTGTTGTGGTTGTATCATGCTGCACTCAGCATAGCCCTTTCTTTTAATTTTTTCAAAGAATTTTTATTATTTTTATTTTTACTCCTTTTAGCCATTGTACATTTAAATGTTTCCTCCCTTTCAACATTATATACTTACTAAATATCAAAGATACTTTTATTACCAATACGACATGGGTTTTCGCCCGACTTTGTAAATTACAAAAAAAAGGTGCACTCGACTCGCAACCGGAAGTGATAAAGTTTACCAGTTGCTAGCCCATGGTCGGTGGTTCTCTCCGGGTACTACGGCTTCTTCCACCACTAAAACTGGTCGCCATGATGTAGCTGAAATATTGCTGAAAGTGGCATAAAGCACAATAAATCAATCAATCAATCAATCAAAGATACTTTTTTACATCTTAATCATAATTTAACATAGAACCCTACAGTTAATACATACAAACAGCTTTTTAAGAAATTACACAATTAAACCAATCCATCCAAAAATGTCAATCTGAAGTCCAAGAAGACCGGCATTTGGAATTTCAGATTTTATTTGTTCATTGTCCATATAAATCAGCTTAGCAATACGGGTTCTTTTAGGTCCTCTAGTTCATTGGTTCTTTTTGTATGGAGAACCATCCAATCAAACCAGTTACCTATGCACATACTAGACCAGACACATTAAAAACATATATATAGCCTAAATATCGACCACACACATTAAACACATGTGACCTAAACACATGGACCATACACATTGAACACATGTGACCTAAGCACATGGACTATACATATTGAACACATGTGACCTAAATGCATGGACCATACATATTGAACACATGTGACCTAAATGCATGGACCATACATATTGAACACATGTGACCTAAACCCATGGACCATACACATTGAACACATGTGACCTAAACCCATGGACCATACATATTGAACAGATGTGACCTAAACCCATGGACCATACATATTGAACACATGTGACCTAAACCCATGGACCATACATATTAAACACATGTGACCTAAACCCATGGACCATACATATTGAACACATGTGACCTAAACCCATGGACCATACATATTGAACACATGTGACCTAAACCCATGGACCATACATATTGAACACATGTGACCTAAACCCATGGACCATACACATTGAACACATGTGACCTAAAACCATGGACCATACACATTGAACACATGTGACCTAAACCCATGGACCATACACATTGAACACATGTGACCTAAACACATGGACCATACACATTGAATACTTGCATGACACAAACCCATGTGACCTAAATTCTTGTATATGGACCAAACAGTGACCACAAATCTGACTTAAACATGGGCACCACATAATACATAATGAAGGAATACCAATTTATTAACATATTTTCTTCAGTAGAGTTGACATTTATGTTAAAATAGATATATATAATTATTTAAAGAGCATCATGACAGAATGCACTATCTATTGCATGTTTAAGAGATATGAAATTCACATAAATTATGTGGGATATTACAATAAAGATGTAAAAACGGTAATAGACCTTTGTCGACTTTTATTCTAAAATTATACATTTTACAGGAGTTATTTCCCTTTTAAGGTGAGCAAAAAGTGTCCCCTTTCATGCAAATTCAATGAAAAT
This sequence comes from Gigantidas platifrons, assembly GCA_002080005.1. Classification (NCBI taxonomy): domain Eukaryota; kingdom Metazoa; phylum Mollusca; class Bivalvia; order Mytilida; family Modiolidae; genus Gigantidas; species Gigantidas platifrons. The sequence goes on along the minus strand of MJUT01062439.1, from coordinate 609,538 downwards.
AACATATATTTTCCCATAAACTGTTTGAAATTTTATTGTAACAAACAAAAACTTGTGACTTTTGATATTTGCCTTAAAATTAATTACTCTCTGATTTTTTGCAAGCTTCAAATATCTACAAATTATGAGACAAAATTATACTCAAATTTGTTGTCCTTTCCATTGCTCTTATTTAAACTGGATACCATTTTGTCCGTCATAAGGGAAATAATTCATATAAAAATATATAATTTTAGAATTAAAGCAGGAATGTGCAACCAAAAGGACTGTTAGATTTCACGGTTCATATACAACAACCAAACAAGAATATTATAAACTTATGTGTAACATTTTAGATTAGCTTTATTAGAGAATGTTGTTTATCTTTTTTGTATGTTATGCTTTGTGTTTATTTCTGCTTTCCCATCCCTATAAGCAAGTTGCCTTCAGTTAAATCCATTCAAATCTGTAGATACAGTTTTAAATTTCAATATGTACATTTTTTTGTATATTGGCATGTTATTGTTGAAATTGTGCTGTTTTGGGGGGAAATACTTGAAAATGAAACAAATTGAAACAAAACAAAAATTGAAAATGTAATTAATCACAACTAACACATAATATGTACTCAGATTTAATTAAGATACAAAAAGGGGGATAATTTACCAAATACTGTTGCAGTTATGTATTTTTGACAACTAATTATTTGGGGTATGTACATTTGTACTAGTCTTTGAATAGATAAAGCTGTATATTAAAATATTTCTATTAAGAGTGCTATTTGCTAAAATTGTTGATTTTTTTTTCATATTTCTAAAAAATAGAGTGAAACCTGTCTTCAGCTCGATCAATATCTTTTATGGGAGACTTGATTTGTGTTGTGAGAATGTTTATAAATGTTCTTTGTCTACTACATAAATCAAACCTTCCACTGAGAGACCATATTTAATGAGATGGTCTGTTGAAACAAGATTCACTGTATTAAAACATATTTTGATATTTGAAGGCACCTTGCTTTTGTTGTTTGCGATGTTCATGTTTATTTTGCTTTTGTGACTCACTTTCATTTTTTCTGCTTTTTTCAGTTCAAGGCTCTGGTTATAGTGGATTTGCACAAGCCGTGCTCCCATCTAAACTTGTACTCACCATGGCAACTGTTCTCTGGGCATGCTTAGGAATACTTTTGTAACCTTCATCACTGAAGAGTTCTACAAGACTCTTTTTTTAACCTTCTCCACTGAAGAATTCCATGCAAAGACATTATAGTGCCATATTGAATGAACTCTGAATATGTAGACTATGCATGTTACATGAGACTATTGCCAACACACGAAGCATGTCTTCAGATATATGAATGTTGTTTGCATATTGTACTCATTAGATTGAGATGTATTGAATTGAAGGACAGCATATTATAGATTGTTAAAGACTTTACTTGTACTTTGATATGATATTTTCCTATAGCAGTATGGGGAAAGATTTGGACAGTACTTTAGATATTGCCAGTGGAAATTGATTTAAACTTATTTTATTGTTCATAATAACAACAAGTTTTACAAATTAGAAATGTCAGTGGAAATTGAAACATCTACAATAAGCTGTCCCACATATATAAGTATATATATCTATATATTATACAATTAAAAATACTATATTTAGAATGATCTTAATTAAAGAGATTTTTCTTCAAAAATCAAACATAAAATGCATGATCTTCTACAAAATGTTACAAATTTGGTGCAATATTTAAAATATTTGAACAATTTCCAAGTGATTGTCATGTAGCATTACATAATTGATATAACTTGCTGTTTTATCTACCATGGTAGAGTTGTATGTTGATGATAAAATGAGGTGTATGTATATGATTATTGTAGTCAATCCAGATCAAAGTTTCAAAACTATCATATAAACCATAAGCTCAAATTTTCAACCAATGAAATTAGAGAATTTATTGGTTGAAAGTAAGATTTAAAAACTTTGTAAATTGTTTACGTTCAATAATTAAATTCAGGTTTATTTCTTGCTGTAAAAAATTTTTGGTTTCTATGGTGATTTGCTATTTTTGTTATAAACTTGTGAATGATTACAATTGAGAAATATTCATGTACAAAATAACAAAAATTGCACATTCTCAATTATTTTGATATTTAAATGAACAACTTTTCGTGGAATTTTCCAGTAGTATTAGAAGAATTACTGAGTTGTGGCTTGATTGAATGTAAATGAAGATTTGTCATTCATTGTTGACAATTCATGAAGTGTGGAGTGTAAAATTCAGCAAAATTATTGTAAAAATAAGATTTTTTTTTTGTATGAAAAAAATAAAAAAAACATTGATTAGATGTTTTCAAAAATAAAGGAATGTATTCAGGTGATATTTATAGTCCAATAGAAGTGGACCTTGTAGTTTTGGTTACTTTCATTGGCTGTAACTTGGGTGTACTGTGTGGGGTATGTTTTCTATTTTGAAGGGATGAGTTGTTTTTTTGTTCAAAACAAAGTTTTTCTTCTTTAAATAATACATGATGTTATCCCAGAAAAAAAACAATGAATTAAAAGTGTTGATTGTTACTGTTATGTAGGGATCAGATGTGTAATATCAGCTGTTTCTAGATGTACATACCATTTTTTCTGGTTTTACTTAATACTATTACTATAATCAAATCTTGCTGGTTAGATATACATTTACTTTTGTTTTTTTCAAAACAACTGGTCTGCTGATATCCAATTTTATTAAATTGCCTGACCCAAAAGGTCATTAGAGCTATTGTCATCACTTGGTGTCTGTCGTCCGTCTGTCATCTAATATTTCAAAAATCTCTCCCTCTGAAACTGTGGGGTCAATCTTAGCCAATATTGGGCTGAATCGTGATAAGGGTGTTTTCGTTTAGAATTATATCTGATGGGCCTGCCAATCATTCAATATGGCCTGCAATTACTATAAATAGACCATAGAAATAAAACATGCATACAGCCAATAAAGCCATATATATTTTTCAACCAAATGTGATGCAATTTGCAGATTTTTGCTGAATATATAGAAATTAGGCCTATTTTTACAAAAAGTATTTTGAAAATCCTTTCCTCTTAAACCACTGAGCCCATTTATAATTCAAAATCCTTGTGTAGTCTCATTTCAAAATTATATCTGACAGCCCCAATGTCCATTCATTACTGAAAATAGAAATGTCTTCAATTGGCCAAAAAGTGCTACATTTTAAACTGAAATTTTCTTGGACTTAGAAGTCGAGAACTTATTACCTTTTAAAAATGGCCATTTGGAAATTACCAAATAAAGCGTTTTAAATTTTCCTTAAAAAAATAGAGCCAGCTTAAATCTCAGGATTTTAAGACTATTTGATAGACAGTGCTGACATAGATGACACAAATTGTCAAACTAAAGTGCTGTAATGTATAAATCATAAGAAGTGCAATATTATGTAAATTTTGTAATTTTATGTAAATTTTTATGTACATATGATTAGTTAGACTTAAATTCTTAACCCTAATGGATATATACCTAAGGATATGGGTTAGCATGTTAGTGTCTGTAGGAAGGGGCAAAAAGAGAGTAGTGAAGTGAACTGTTGTTCTAGTTTGATTACTGCAAAAATAGATGTTTAAAGGAAGAAATATTTTGATGATTGAGTCATGTATCAACAACCTTATCTACTTTGCCTTCATATTAATGGCCGTTTGACCTTTTTGTCAGCACACGCATATCTATTTATTGTTTCTTCATTCACTCTCCATGACTTCAACTCTTTATCTTGAAAGATGCTTTCAAAATTTTAAATTAATTATTTACATGTTTTTCACTGGATTGATAAATAATCTTTGATGTGGAGGTACATATTTTATATAGTAGATTTGTAATAGATATTTAAGAAATAATTCATGGTAGCCCAAATTTATATTATTTTTACCACGGGTAGGCACTTTATGCCTATATTTTACCCCTCACTGCTACCATGAATTATTTCGATTCTAATATGTAAAAATTGGTAAAATATCGTTATAAATTGTCGATGACGTCATAAATTACAATGGGTATAGGTATATATTATTTTTACCATGGGTTTGGACTCGAAGCATTTGAAGAACGTCATATTAGAATCTCCATTAGTTATGATATTTGTCTCAGAAGACAAATGATTTAGAATTTTTATTTCGTATCCTGTTTTAATCTGGTTACTATATATATAGTTTACGACATATTTTTTTTTCTGTTAAATCGTCTTTATAGGATAATATGACAATTAAACCAATAGTCTGCATAATCCAGAAAAAATACAGTATACATGTACATAAAAAAAAAAAAAAAAATATATAACTACAATGTATATAAATAGGCTGTCAACAATATTTAAAAAAAAAAAGGTATTTCAGCTTGATGGTAGTACGGTAAGTTAATAAGTTAAAATAGGAGTAAAGTAAAATATGCACTATTTTCTTAACCTCAGGTACACTCAATGCAAGCTAATAGAAAAATATAGGCTTGAATTTATAAGCTTACGTTTATCTTTGTGGCTTCATCTATTTTTTTTTGCAGCCAATTTTAATGCATGGACATTTATCCAGGATAATTATTAATTATGCTTGGAAATTAACAAATATATATATACAGATAGTATCCCTGTTTCTATAAATAAACATAATTACCTGTAATTGGAAAAAAAATAGTTACAGTCTTACAAAGACTTTATGCAGTTTCTTCAAGACTGATTTAAACATATTTTATTGATAAATACCATTAACATATAAACTTCCTTTTCATAATACAATAAAACATCATAGGATTCAGAGACAAGAGTAACGCTTGTATTAATCTGTTTCACTATACACTAAAATCATTCCTTTTATAGTGAACTAACAAATCAAAATAACATTCCTCAAACGTAGTTCAGGAACTGTTGTGTACAATGTATGTACATTGTAAACTTGACTTGTTTTTTTTTTTTTATTATTTCATGGCGTAATATATATATGTGTGGTGCAATTTCCATTTTTTAGTATGTTGAATGCTGCTCAACTGTTTACATTGGTATAAAAGAAATTTGATTGAAATGCAAAAAAAAAAATGAAGCGTGATGAGCTACAACCACACATGAAATTTCCATGTTTACAACTGTATTTGATCAACATATTGTGTATATATTTAGTGTATTTTTATTTTTTTGTACATTATTTTTTTGTCATACCAAATCAAGAAACTGAGATTGGTTAATGTTAATTTTTGTAGTCCCATTTATACAACAAGTAGTAATTTTTTATATTGATTTTTTTTTATTTATTTATTTACATAATGTAATGTATGTAAAAAATGTAGATCATTTTTTTCTCTCTCATATATGTGAAATAATTCATTACATATTCAAATTACAGATATACACGTATGTCTTAATAAAAAAATGTTGTATTTTGTTTTATGTGATACTGTAAAGCCTGTTTTGACAGGCCTCTTCATCTGCTGCCAAATTTTAAGACCTTTCAAGACAGGTGGCCTTTCAATAGAGGTTTTGATTTAAATAGAACATGGAAGAGTTTTAACATTTTAAACTGGCCTCACAAAGTATGGTAGTTTCTCATTAAATAAAGAGCTCTGTCAACATTGGTTTCACTGTAACTAGCTTTGTTTAATTAATTTTTACTTAATCTTATAGAAGATTAACAGCTAGTTAATGAGTGATGTCCGCAATATATTACTTGTTGTCGCATGATGTAATGTCTGATTTAAAAAAATGTAAGATAAAGTATGAGTTCTGGCTTAGCTGTTTCTGGAACAACTGTCTGAAATTTTTCTAATAAATTCAAGTATGAGAACATTTCTAAAACAATAATCTAATTATAATGAGATTGCTGCACTTGTTCTTTCCTTTTGTAGCTGTGTAGGAGATCTAACAACATTCCATATAGGATCATGTTCAGTTGACCTTTACTCTTCCAATCATATTGCAGCTCCACAAATCTTTGAATTTGAACTGAACTGATTTGGACAATTATTTACCTTGATCCATTCACTGGTATATACTTCGTTTCATGTCCATAAGAAATGCATTATACAGAAATATATATAGGCATTGAATCAAATAATATAAGCTCCTTGAAACTAGGCAAAATTTCTTTGATTTCCAATAATTAAATCAACAATTCAATATGTTATTGATGTTAATGGCAGCGATGGGTGCCACTAGTGGAGCAGGAACTGCCTGCCCTTCTGGAGCACCTGGGTTCACCCCTGGTTTTTACTGGGGCTCGTGTTGCTCGATCTTTAGTTTTATGTGTATGTTTTGTAGATCATTGTTTGTACTTTTTATTTTGGCCATTGTGTTGTTTGTTTTTCTTCGATTTACAGATTCTGATTACCCCTTTGGTATCTTCAAACTCTTCTTGGTTTGCACCCAGCTTTGTAAATTACAAAAAAGGGAGCACTTGACTCGCAATTGCAAGTGATAGAGTTTACCAGTTGGTTCTCTCCGGGTACTTCTGCTTCCTCCACCATTAAAACTGGTCGCCATGCTATAGCTGAAATATTGCTGAAAGTGGTGTTAAACACCAAAAATCAAATTAAAAAAAAAATCAAATCAAACTCTTCTTAATGGATAATATGTACAAATGTATAACTTTACGATTTAAATGCTTATTTAATAAATAAAAGAAACTATTGTTAACTGTCTGACATTTTAAAGATACCAAGGACATGTATTTTTTCCTTGAAATAAAACACTATCTATTGGTCAGCTCTAATTTTTATTAAAAGGTCACTTGAACGTGACCCCTTATGTTATGTTAGATCTTCCACACAGCAATAAAGAAAAAAAAGAGGGGGATGAGCAAATAAAGAGATCTAATATTAACTAGCTTGCTAAAACAATGAGGTAACTGTTTGTATTGACATTCTATCGTCGTAACTTGTTTTGTTGGCATAAGTCTGTATAGAGTATTGTTGTTATAATAGTAACAGTTGTGAAGAATTCGTCTTGATATTCCTTTAAAAAAGAGTAAATAGATGGTGAGAATTTTATACTGGAATAATAAAGGAATAATACACCTAAAATAAACTTAATATAGAGTAGTTGTTAAAAGTGGTGTGAAATAAAATGTCATGATTTGGCAAGGACTGTATGAAAATATTTTATATTTTTTGTGGTCATCATGAGAAAATGCCCTTAGGGTAATCATTTGGCTAGTATTTTTGTGAAATCATTTGGCTTGAATTTCACAATTGTGAAAGAACTGTGAAAATATGACATTATTTGTACCATAGGAAAAATCATCTACTATATTGTAGCTGATCTTAACCCTCCTATTAAAAATATTGGATTTTAAATGGCTTCTAAAAGATTGTTTTCAGGAGGCTAGAACACCATACATGTATTTATTCAAACAATCACATTGAACAAACAAACATTGAAAATGAGTAATATAAAGTATATATTTCCTTAGGAATTCACAAACAGTTAAAGCTAATAGTGTGTTTTTACGTGACTTGTATGGTATAATATTGCTATTATTTGTACGTGTGAACAATTTATGTTAACTTTTGTTGTAGAACTAGATGTTAGATACATGTATGTATTGGTTTTTTTAAATGCAGTATTTTACATGTGTCAGTAAAAAATAAATACTGAAATTATTTAAAATCCGCTGCTGTTTTATTCATGCCTTTTATCACTTAAATCATTTGGTGTCTGTCGTTTGTTTACTGTTTCCACATTTGAAAAGTCTATATGTCAGTCAGTTGGAATGAAATCTTACAGAAATCAACATATGTGAATACTTGTACAAGAAATGGATCATTTGTTTACAATCAGATATCCAAAATGTTTTGTCAAGTGGCATGATTATTTCTTATTACCTGAAATAGGGGGAAAAAAAAGAAAGAAGCTCTATCTCACAAACCATTGGATCAAGAATTACAACTGACAAAAATCATAGATTTGGTAACAAATAGAAAAGCTGGAATCTTAGTAAACATCTCCTTGTTCATGTATCTCACCAGCAATTGTGTATACCTTATAAAAACAGGGATATCAAAATTCCCAAAATATTTGAAAGCCAAATAATTTAAAAGTCTTAGGGAGCAAGAAAATCAAAGGTCATAAACAGAACAGTCAAAATCAGCTAATGTCACTGAGGGAGGAAAACATTAGTTTAAAACATCTTCATACATACATTACACACAAATCTACCTCAAAATATACATGAATAAAGAAAAATGCGATTGAGTTGGTTATTTAGATTGGTAAAAGATGTATTATTCTGCTTGTTGGGGTGGAGGAAACAGCGACAGGTTTAATTTTGCCATTTGTGCTTGGACGATGAAAGTTTGTACCAAATGATACCGTATATGTTATGAATTTTATTAATATCATTTTTTTATGGTTTCATTTAAGTGGAGAAGTACGACCTGTAGAATCTTATTCTTTGATACCTACATAGTATGAAATAATCCACACTTTAATATAAAAGATTAACTTTAAAAAAAAAAAAAAAAATGTTAGCATGCTAGAAGTCTAGCTAGTACATGTACAATGTAGTTGAGAGAATGAGATTTTGAAAGGATTTATGAGAAGAAAGATAGAGTGAGATCATGAAATGAAAGACAAAATGAAATCGTGATGTAAAATATGAGACATTTACCAATAGGTGTAGTAAGATAATGGTAGAAACAAATATGATATGATTTCTTCTGAAGCTTGACTATGGAGTTTGACATTTGAAGGAGTAATTAAGATTGAGGTTATGGCTTTATAGTATCATGTAATTGATCTTTACGATATGTGTATAGGATGTGTATATATATGATATAAATAGTTTTTGGAGGTCATTGTAGATTGTTGAGTTGTGGTATATTGGATGTTGAACTGGAAATCAAAAATGTATTTTTTTTCTGATTTAATATTAAATCAAATCGTATGTAGTGCCAAGATTTTGGTGAATATTTGCAATTCTGAATGGTAGAGTTTGTTGTTTGTATTTTGGAAGGAAAGTTTTTGTTGCAGGATGGATCCATTGATATAGTAATTATTTTGGGGCACATTTCAAAGTTGAACTTATTTTACCTAATAAGTACTGTATGTCTCATTTTAATGGAGTTAGCCATTGTTTTAAACAGTGGCTCACACATGGGGATCACCTTTGAGTACATACCCGTTACCAAAAAAGTTTAGTTATGTTAACTGTTCCTTTTCTTCAGACGAGCCTATGACAACAGCAGCACCAGTACAGGGGGATAAAGATCCTTCCAAAAAATCCCAAGATACTAACAATTCTATGGGTAGATTATATTGATCATTTAAACATTTTCTGAAGAGTTGTAATCTAAAAGTTCTTTATTGTATAGTGACGCAAGTAGATTTTGGACTCTTTTAAACATGATTATTAAAATTGGGTAAAATGCAAATGTTTACTGGGGCGTGAAGACCAAAGTTATCCTTTAAATACTGGGTAAATGTCACTGTACATAGAATTTATCAGCTCTTCTTCAGAAAATCGTAATCAAATGCCTATTTTTAAAACCCTGCTTACAATATTTTAAAATGCGCTTTAAACCAAATCAAATTTGCTGAATGTTTGCTATTCTAAGATGGTGCTGGTTTATCAGTTGAATAAAATGCAGCTACAAGCTAGTTATTTATTAAGTTTGATTTTTAGCTTGTGCCTGTAAGTTGTTATTCGCCTTTGAATACAAGCAAATCACAAATCATAAAAAAAGGAGAGGGGGATGTTTGATTCAGATACACCTCCATTCATATCTGAAGTCTTTAAATGCTGTCACTACCAATGTCTACCTTTGATTTCATGCAATACAAATTTAAACAGGATATTGCCAAGATCAAACTTGGGGTTCTCGAAAAAAACATAACTCCAACATGGTTCTTAATTCTTACTTTTTACTCAAATGTAAACTGAATTGTTCAATAAAAAACTCAGATTTAGGTCACTTTATGTTAGTCTTTATCTATTACATTTATATTACCCATAATTCTATTTTTCTACCACATTTATATTACCCATAATTCCCTTAGTAATGTTATCTATATCTTAGACACAGGATCACACAATAACAATGTGACAATGTGTTTGCTTGTATTCTAAGTATAATAACCAGAGGTTTTTTGTGTTGGTTCATGGCTTACAGCTTTTTTGAGACAGGTTTATGAGGATCTAAATGAATGGATTGATATAACTGGTAGTTCTCTAAATGATGCTGTCAAATTTTGATTGGCTTTTACACTGCACACTTATTCGCATGGAAAATAGATGGCATATAAAAAGGCTAATCCTTGACCTTGAAAATGCTCTTCTTTTTCTAGACTCTTTGCACGATTTTCTTTTTTTTTCTTTTTCTGTTTTCCTTCAGTTTTCCCCCATATAAACCCTTAAATGTGTTGTATGTGTATTTGTGTCTGAAATTATTCATACAATTTCTTTATCATCAAGTGCATGTAATTGCAAAATCAACATGTAACACTACTTCATTAATTTAACATTAAAAAGAAACAAATAAGTATATTTAAAACATGCAATTCTGACTACGATTTCATAATCTTTCTTAGTTATGAAAATGTTATTTTATTTACTGAACAAAGACCGAAAAAATCTTTGCGTTGATGTGACAGATAACTCAGTAAAAGGACTATAAAATAACATTTCCTACTTATCTTAGAGTACCTTAGTAATTAACATGTAACATCAATCTACAGTAGGGGCCATCATGGTCGTGATCATATGGTAGTTGGATTTATAACTACCTATGCAATCAGTGCCTATCACCACTAACAATTTGAGTTTGAATACTGCTCAGACGAGGTGTATTCTCCAGGTACTCCGCTTTCCTCCACCAATGCAATTTATCACCACAATATAGCTTAAATATTGTTAAAATGGTGTTTAGACACCATAACCCTAACCCTCAATCTACATGTATATTTTAACACTATCATTGGGTTGTTTTTTTTGTTTGTTTTTTTTTCTTTTGCATTATGAGCACATGTCATGATTCAATTTGAAATATTTGCACTTCTTTTATTTGTTGTAATTTTATTGTTTGTATATTCTAGATGTTTTGTTGTTGTCTGTATTTTGTGCACGTTTTATGCATGAATTTTTGCAGCATGAAAGGTGAGTTTTTATTAAAATCTACTTCAAAATCTGTAGCAATTGTTTTTTGAATATTTGTAATGGTTAGCGTACATGTCTCGAGAGCAGTAGATCGTGTGGGTTCGAGTCCCAATCGGGTCAAATTAAAGGCTATAAAATTGGTATTTGTTGCTTCTCCGCTAAGCACACAACATTTAAGTAGAAAGAGCAAAGACTGGTGGCTGGGAATGAGGATAGTGTGTCTGAGTGGAGCGACAAGTCTATCCGCGGACTGTTGGTTCAATGAGCTAGCACTATAAAAATCCAACTAAGCGTGTTGGTCTAGAACAAAGCAGACTCATCATCATTTAATTGAAAATTAACTTGTTCTCTCCATGCTATAGCTGAAAAATTGCTGAGTTGGCATTAAACATCAATCACTCACTAAAGTCACAAACTGCTGGTTTATGTAGATGTATATAAAATAGATATTTTTTAGATTGTTTTACACTGTAGTACTCTGCTATTGAGTCAAAAATGTCAATCAAAATGAAATTAGATGTTTGTAAAATGTTGTCGTCTGGTGGAAAAACATACAAAAATGTTCATTAACATGCATTTAAATTTAATTAGATCGACAAAAGTATTTAGGTTTAGTTTTAAGACTGTATCTACCTTCTCAACAAATATTCTTTCTTACCTAGTAGTGTGTGGTAGATCGTGGCTTTGAGGCCCAGTCAGGTCAAGTAAAACACCATAAAACTGGTATTTTCTGCAGCATTAAGGAGTATAAGCAACGACCAGTTGGCATGGAATCAGGTTAATGTGTATCACATGTCTACTTGCAGATTGTTCTTTCAGTGACCTAGCACTATACAAATCCAACTGATTGTGTTGTTCTAATACAAATCGGCCATCATATTATCTCATCGAAATGCAACATGTTCATTATTTGACTGAAAGTTTTCTCACTTGGCGTCAAAAAACAATCACCTATTCACTCGCTCAATATTGTAAAATACACAGACATAATTTCAATTGTTTTTGCATCACCTGGTTTGTTTGATTTACTTATTGAAATGTTGATCAAGTCCTAGTTTTAAGACACAAAAACAGAAAACAGTGACATATGTAGATAAACAAAATTCGTTTTCAAATGCTCTTGCTCTTTCCCACTGAAATAGTAAATTTGTTAAAAAAAAAGCACTACACATTATTTGTTTTGCTAGCAATATTTTAGTTATCAAATATTCATAGCAATATCTTTAAAAACTAAAATAATATAAATATATTTGTTTTAATTATACTTGGAATTAACAATGAAATAATATACAATAAAATAATGGCTATACATGTAAACATATTGCTTTCATTTTTTATGATCATATTCATATATTATCATGTATTATTTTCATAGATGATTCGTTACCACTCGGTCCTTTAATTGCTATCATCATCATCGTTGTTATCATTGTCTTTATCGTGATTGATGTCACATGTTACTTCAAGAGGAAATGTGGTGTTTTCATGTGTATCAAGGAGAGGGTTGGTAGAGCTGGCTCCATGGAAACCAGGAGTAAGGAGAAGATAATCGAGGAAGGCGATGCTGATGGGTAGGTTTAACAGTGATGATGTGATAAAGTCATGTAAGGTTTTCTATACAAATATATTGTTTATTAACATATCACTGACATGTTCTAATTTGTCGTATCTTTACTTTTAAAGAGTAGGTTATGGTAGGATTATGGTGTTTAATGCCACTTTCAACACTATTTCAGTTAATTCGTGGTAGTCAGTTTTATTGGTGGAGGAAACCGGAGTACCCGGAGGAAACCATCGACCTGCAGCAAGTCACTGACAAACTTTATCACATAATGTTTTGTATCTAGTACACCTCACCATTATTGGGATTTGAACTCACAACGTTAGTGGTGATAGGCACTGATTGCATAGGTAGTTGTAAATCCAACTACCATGCGACTACGTCCACGACGTCCCTTTACTTTTAAAGCATTATGAGGAATATGATATAAATGGTCTGAGAAAGGACAAATTTTGCCAGAAATCTGAAGATGTTATAGGAGTTAATTTACTATGTGGGTGTTCAACATTTCATAGAAAAAATAACAGAAACGAGGATGCAAACTTCTTCTCTCAGAACCAGAAGGAGAACATATCTAAACTTTAGGAAAATGCTCAATCAAGCATATTGATTTCATCAAAGTCACAGTTGTAGCCATTACCAGTATAAATGCTATGAATGATTTGACATCACAAGTTAAATCATCCCAAAGAATGAAAAACTTTTCCTTTAATCCTGCTGTCTGTATAATTTTATCCCGATATTTTACAGAAGAAGCAAGTTCTTACATTAGATCAAAATTGAAGATCAGGAATATATCGTCCATTTGTGTGAGAATTTCTGTCATTTACCCTCGTTCTGCTGCGCACCACTCGGGAAAAGACAGAATTTCTCATACTTATGGAAGATAACCCTGGTCTTTAAATTGGACTTATGTAAGAATCTATTAATCTTATATACATTTGTACACCGGTTTGTATAAACATCTATACATTTGTACACCAGTTTGTATAAACATCTAATCATTTGTATGCCGGTATGTATAAACTTGTATACACTGGGATAATTTGCTTTTAATTCTACCAGGGATAAAAATACAAAACAACCTGAAAAATTAAATGATAAAAAGCAAAATGGAACTCAATTACAAGAAATTAAGAATGAGGAAAAGGATAAAAATGAGATTAACAATGAAAAGAGAGATGAAGATAGTCCAAAGGAAGGAAAGGAAAGTACAGAGATTAAACAGAATGGAAATAACCCAACGGTAATATCAGAATTACCATCAGATGCCAAAAAACAAACTGGCACTAACCAAGCAAAGAACGAAACAGCCAATCAAAAACAAGAGGAAGTAAAAAAGATTGTTAATGAACCAGCCAATCAAACAAAAGAGGAAGGGAAACAAGGGGACAAGAAAGATCCAAATGAAAAACAACCAGAAAACGAGCAGACTCAAGTTCCACAGAAGTGGAAGACAGAAGAAACACTAGATACCAAGAATGTCATATTTGATCAAAGAGAGTCAATGGAAGACAAGAAGGGAGATAAACAAGACAAAACAGAAGAGAAAGAACAGTAAGACTCCTGGAATGTGACCAATACTAACATTGCATGTGTCACTTGTTATTAAGAACTATTGGATTGGAATGAGTTACCAAGAATGGTTTAACAGTAACAAACAAATATAAAAGCTTGTGGAGAGTTTTATGATATAACGAAACATTATTGGATGAGATAATTGATATGCTGGTTTTGACCAATAAAAATAAAGAACAATTTGGCATTTCATGTAATTTTGTAGAGAAGGTTGTTTTTTGGATTGTTTTTTTTCTGGAAGAGCATGTGTTACTCAAAGTGATGAGCATTATAAAGCACATACCATAACTGGCATGTTTCACAGTGGATACATAGAAATTTAACTCAGAATATCCATAATAATATATAATACAATATCTGCACAAGTTCAGGATTTGTTATCATTTACTTGTTCCTTGTTCTTACAATGTCCATTAAAAAGCATGTGTTTCTACTGAATGAATCCTGCATTGTTACAGCAAAAATATATGTCATTTTATCACTATTATTATATGATAAAGAGCTCAGAGACACTTGTATATACAAATATTAAACATGTTATATTACAAATATTTTAGGCTTTAAGGGTTTATAAAAGGTTTTCATTTGAATTGAAAACAAAAAACAAAACTAGAGGCTCTTGAGAGCCTGTCATCGCTCACCTGGTAATAATTGGCAGGGTAAATCCTTAGGAACGTGAAGTCTAACAAAGATTCATATTTTCTTGCGACTTAAGACACAATTTGCTTACTATTGAATGTGTGCTCCATAAATTCTGAAAACCTAAAGTCAAAATTAAAATCTCCCACGGTAAGTATATTAGACTGCTTAAGTTTTAATTCTTGAAGAAGGTTATCAACAAGCATATTTTTCAAGTCTTTCTGTTTGCAGATAGGAGCAGCATAGAACAAATCAAGTCAACTGGCTTGGTACTTTCTGAGAAGCACAACTCAGTACAAATTCCCATTGGGTCTTGTAGGCTTCTATGTTAAACTTTGTTCGTCTATGGCGGCCATCTTGAATTTCCAATCGGAACCAAATTTACAATTTAGGTAGAGGACCATCCATAGATCATTCACACCAGAAAACAAATTCAATTGAATCAGTAGTTTCTGACCAGAAGATTTTTAAAGATTGACGAATCAGAAAACATTATCTACCCCTGGCAGCCATGTTTAATTACCGATCAGCACCAAAATTACAATTATGGTAAAGGACCTACCGGTATGTTAAACTTCATCCGTCAAT
>MJUT01062439.1:565696-593078 GCA_002080005.1 Gigantidas platifrons | reverse complement strand
GGCTGAGTAGTTTCTGACAAGAAGATTTTCAAAGTTTCAACCAATCAGAACACATTATTGGCCCTGGTGGCCATGTTGGATTTCTGATCTGCACCAAAATAACAAATTTAGTAGAGGACCTCCCAATGAACTGTTCTGCCAAATTTGGTCCAAATCAGTTCAGTGGTTTCAAAGAAGAAGAAGAAAGTATGAAAAGTTTACAGACGCGGACGACGACGACGGACGCAAAGTGATGACAAAAGCTCACATGACCCTTTGGGTCAGGTGAGCTAAAAACAATACTTCTAATCCAATATATTTACAATTTGTCACAATTATAAACAACAAGTCAGCAACTGACAAATGTTTTGCTATGATATAAATGATATATTGTTGAAAGTGGCATTAGAAACACGAACCCCTAACCCGACAAAAATAAAACATAAATATCCTAACCTATCAAGTGGATATAGTGTATTCTGAATTAACCTAAGTTTTGATGGCTGTGTCATGAGGAGTCTTAATCTTTTCAACCTATTTATGAGTTCAATAGTTGAGTTAATAACATGTAACATTCAATGGAATAACATATATCTATCCCCATAATCTGATCAAAGTTTTAATGTTGTAGCAACTAGTGAATTTTCTATTTGCTATATAATTATCCTCTGATCTTTTTCAAGGTTCAAATTACGAGAAAATTATACTCAAATTCATTGTCCTTTCTATACTGCTCTTGCTAGACTGGATGCCATTTTGCCCTGTGTAAGGGAAAGAACTCGTATAAAAAAGGTATAAACGTATAATTTTAGAATAAAAAATGTCTATTTTTACGCCACCAAATATCCACTTTATACTGTAATGTTGTTACATGGTCTTATTATATTATAAAGTGATGTATTAATGGATTTATAAACACAATTGTGCATCTGTTATTGTAAGTTAAATGATAAAAATCAGACATACAATTTAGTATTATATAACCAATGCCCCCCACAAAATAGGTGTACTGTCCTGACTGTTTAACCTTTCATCCAACTTCTGCCCCCACAAAATAGGTGTACTGTCCTGACTGTTTAACCTTTCATCCAACTTCTGCCCCCACAAAATAGGTGTACTGTCCTGACTGTTTAACCTTTCATCCAACTTCTGCCCCCACAAAATAGGTGTACTGTCCTGACTGTTTAACCTTTCATCCAACTTCTGCCCCCACAAAATAGGTGTACTGTCCTGAATGTTTAACCTTTCATCCAACTTCTGCTCGTGCAAAATGGTCCGTGAGATAATGAGATGTTGGTCATCTTTCTCACAGTTTGAATTATTAACATTTGGACATATACATATTATCTAGTCTGAAAAGAAAATTATCAGAGGTCAAGAGAACTTGGTAAAAAGGTGTTCAAATATCATTATGTTATACATCTTTCAAAAATATGTGTGACACTCCGATTTTCTATAAACTTTAGAAGTCAAATTGAAAACTAGGTGAGTGATTACAGGCTCCTGTGAGCCTCTACTTTTACTACATTTGTTTAAATAAATATTGTTGTTGTAATTACAGGGAGAAAAAGGTTCCTCTCCTAGCTGACAATAAAGATACAGAGGGTACTGATGCTGAGCAGGAAGTTGGAGAGTAAGTTAATATAAAGGTTGTCTAGAAAGATTGCCAACAGTGAATACATTATTTAAACTAAAACAATTAAATTAACATAAAATATCATTCACAGCGAGATTAATTTTATAGGATATTTAGCTGGGGAAATTGATAAATTGAGAAGTCTGTGGTTTTTTTCCCAGGTACTCTTGTGTTCCCCCATCAATAAAATTAAAACCAAATTTAGTATTGAAATATTGGTGAAATTCATGGTGTTAAAAGCCCAAAATTCAAATTAACGGTCATTTTGATAGACTTGTGTATATATCAATAGTCAATTTTGGAATTTTGACAAAAAGACAGGATTTTGATTTTGATTCAATAGATCAACAAAAGATAAAGGTCTTTACCAGACATTAAACTGACTGATTCTGATTCAATAGATCAACAAAAGATAAAGGTCTTTACAACACATTAAACTGACCGATTCTAAGTACTCTCTAAATAACAAAGAAACAATAAAGTGATGCACATTGAATATAGGCTACAGATTCTTATCCATATTAGCAAATGATGGCATTGTTAATTGAGTTCACCCCTGGTTTTTAGTGGGGTCCGTGTTACTCAATCTTTAGTTTTATATGTACCGGTATGTTTTGTAGATCGTTGTTTGTACTTTTTCTTTTGGCCATTGTGTTGTCTGTTTTTCTTCGATTTACAGATTCTGATATTACCCCTTTGGTATCTTCAAACTCTTCTTAATATTTTAGGACTGCACCAAGTGATGAGAAAGAACCAGAAGAAAAAGAAGAAAAACCTGCCACACCAGAACCAGAGAAAGATGTAGGTCTTATAATGGTTAAGCCATCTTAGTTTAGCCTGTGTATAGTTCTAGACTCATATTTATTTCATTCTGTGAATTTTAATTTTAATGCAGTATGGTAGAAGTGTTAATACTCCACAACAAAACATGAAGATTAACTTTGTAGAATTATTGACTTTTAGTACAAGTACCACGGTACAGTAGACCCCATCTTATAATGCCTCTCCCAACAAAGGCCAGATTGTTAGATGCACTTTGTTTTTGTAGGACACTTGTTGTTTTACACTAATTCAACAATAAATAATCTCAATAGTATAATATTGAACAAATCTAGAATTCATCAAAATGACATATTATATACATTTGTATAAGAAAAATTTGGGATACATGGTAGAAGAAAATTTAGGTAAAAATAAAAATTTGAGCAACAACACTTTTATTGCTTTTCTTTGCTTCACAGTCACGAAGGGCTTTCCATTTAAGTCTACCTGGGAGGGGGAACACCATTTTTTTTTAATTTTTCTGTTGGTTGTGGGGGTGAAACCATATTTTTTTTTATGTTGGGTGGGTTTTTTTTTCTATTGGTGTGGGGGGGGGGTCTGAAATAAGTGGCTTCCCCCCTCCCAGGTATATTTAAATGGAATAGCCCTAAGAGAATTGAAAAACATGTATGGTTTAAAATGAATTGTGTCTAATTACATGTATGATAATATATTTACAACATATAGGTTGAGAAGGCTGAGGAAGTCAAGACGGAAGACCCAGTAAAACCTACCTCTCCTAAAGAGGAAGTGAAAGAGGTGACTGAGGAAAAGAAAGAAGGAGAATAAAAGACAGAGTTCATTTAGAAAATTGGTTGTATAAATGCATTTGATAAGATTGTGTTAAAAAGTTTGAATATTCGACAGATGAGAAAAATAGGCCAATTACCAAAAACATTTAAAAAAACAACAAAAACCAAAACACAAAAAATAAAAGCAAACAGAATATATACTGTTTAATGGACTCAAAGTACACATAATATTTTTTTGTAAAGACATAAAAATGAAATAGATTTTTTTTCAAATTTTAATAATACATTGCTAATTAACTATTAAATGTTTGTCATATTTAAATTAGAATTTAATTTTTTTGCTTTTGGGTAAAATTTATAAACAATTGATATGTATTTTGCTGTTAGATATTCTCCTTAAATGTATTCCAGCTTTTATTCAAAATATCTTATTTTTATAGGAGAACTTCATTATCGTCATTCCACAAAAATCATCATATTATGTTATTAAACGTATGTTTTTTCAGCTAATTAGATGATAATTTATTCGAACTATATAAGGCTTAGTTTTATTCTTACTGCTGATGAAAATTCAATAATTTTTGATTTTTGTACATTGTCAGAAAGTTTCAGCCTAGTAATTCATTTACTCATGAAATTCATTGTGTCATGGATATGATATATTCTAAAGTATAAAGAAATGTTTTTTTCTCCTTTCATATTTTAATATTATATCTGATGCCTTGTTTTTGCAATTTATGACTCAGGATCCTTGACATGTTAATGGAGTGGATATATACCCTCGTTGGTTTTGATTTATCTTTATTTTATTCCATTTTGTTTTTTTTTAATTCTTTGTTTGTGACTGACTATTAATAAATGGATATTTGTATACTTTTTACATGCTTTAAACTCATGGACAAATACAAATTTATATTTATACTTGTTAGATAGGCACCTCTTTTGAAATGGAATAATTTTATTTTGTTTTTAGAAGAGAAAGAATGATGTGAAAAAAAATATATATATCAGTAAGAGAAATTATTGTAATATCAGTGAATATTACATGAACAAATAATGTATTTGTGTAATGGCTTGAGGAATAATCTTTGTACAACAGTAATCTGCATTTTCACACATGTTTTTAAATGAAATTGTGTTTGTTTACTTTGTTTACAAATGTTAAAACAAAAATTTAGCTGTACAAAATATTTTGCAGTATGGATTGCAATTTTAAATGAAGTATGATATACGTGGCAACTTTCTGAATTAAAGCAAAATTGTTCTTTCTTATCAATGGCAATCTGAAAGATGAAGGTAAATGGCATCTAAAGTAAATAGAAAGGTACTTGTAGTATTTGTGCATTGGGCACTTGTAATATGAAGGAGAAGCATTGGGAAGTTATATCCTCACAGTGTTAGACAAGGGAGATAATAACAGTCTCCTCTAAGTAACTAAGGGCGATAGTAACAGTCTCCTCTAAGTAACTAAAGGAAATAATAGCAGTCTCCCCCTAAGTAACTAAGGGAGATAAGAGCAGTCTCCTCTAAGTACCGATAACTAAGGGAGATAATTCTTTTTCTGACTTGACCAACTTGATGAAGGGAGAGAAATTAGTGATGCTTCTCATTGTGTTCAGTAGAACTGTTCTTGTTTATTTCATGAAAACAATTTTTCGAATGTTAAATTTTGTTCTCTTATGTATAAGTTTAAAAGTAGGTCAGTTATATTCTATTTATAATGTTTTTATGGACAAATTTGTTGTGAGATAGGGACCAAGTCCTGTGTTGTAACAATGCTTTAACATGTTAAACAGTGTTGTATATTATTATAAATGTATTGATAAATTTTGTGTAATATGCACGTTTACTAAGAAGAACATAATTGTTTCATTTCATCACGAGTTCACTCGGGTTTTTTTTTTTACATCTCTCATATATGTATTGTACACACGGGACATTATTTTTTTTATACATAACTGATATTTCTGTTTTCTAATTTGATGTTTCATCTAGAGGAAATTATTTTCTACACATCAGTTATGATAAATTTGCCTGGAGAGTCCTCATATATGTATCCAGTGAGTCCTATAAAAGCAAACTCGTAGAGTCACACAGTTCATTTTAAACCGAGAAAATCTTCACAAAAACAGGTGTGGACATTAATTGAATAGTCACTTTAATTATACCTTCATTTGGAAGTTTTATTTATACCTTCATTTAGAAGTTTCTTGAATCAGTCATTACATTTAGGGAACAGACGGCATAAACCATTCAGGATCAAGAATTTAGAAGTTATAGTTGATTTTTATTCATTTATTTAATATATTTTATATACATTTATACCTCATATTCCATAATTATGATATTAAATTGCAGGTCGAACAATATATATCAATAAATCTTTTAATTTTGGACCAAATCCAGTTTGCAATGTGTTTATTATGGGAACATAGATTTGGTGAGAGTTCTGATGTTTGACAAGTATTTTCGAAATCCCATATATTTTTTTGTGATGAGATATAACGTCACATAATAATTCAGATACAGTGTCCTCTCTTTTATCCCCACAATTTTTTGACATTTACTGAGGGTTGCGGTATTACGTGGATATTTCAAACTGCGATGCTCTTTGCCTGATTGTTCAAAACCGCATATTCTAATGAGTTGCAAAAATGAAAGTAGTGGTGAGATAATTTAGAATACCACTTAGAAAGGTTTATTGATACTCCTTTACGACCATTTATATATGCTTTTGTAATATTCATGTACAAGTCGAAGAAGTTATAATATAGTCGCAAGTGTTGAGTTACGAAGCTTGCTATATTAATCAAGGCCATATTGTTCTATATATTATTTTCTGCCATAGCTAACTTCATTTAGTACACACGCATATACCCGTTTATCATGCACCATTTTCATAAGGATTTTATTTCTACATCAAAAGGCAAACACAAATATTACAAAACAATTGTTAGTTCGTTTCCAACTCAATTTGAAAAAAGTCAAATACATGTATTTGAGAAATTGAATTTCAAAATAACTGTTTAAATAATTGGCATGGGATGTTAATTTCTAGATGATTTGAATAATATATTCTTTGATAAGTTACTTTTGAATAAATAAAAATAGAAAAATATTTATAATATTAAAGACCATGCCATCATACAGTTACCTTCAGTTTTACCTATCTCAACCATTAATTTTTCCCAAGTAAATGGTATATTTCGGAGAAGGGAGATTGCAGATGAAATTTATATTAATAAATATTATGTATATAAAATGATATAAATTTGTAGAAATGACAGCAAATATTTTGTGCTCGTGTGTGTGTGATGCCATGGATTGACATTGTTGTGAACAATGGGTGTCCAAGCTTTTTTTTTTATTCCACTTGACCTATTTTCATTTTAAAAGATTTATACAGTGACACTTCAAGAAAATTGTAAACATAAAATTATATATATATCTTCTGTAGTTGCTACAAGAATGAAAGAAATATGACAATCCTGATCAAATTGTTCAGATCGAGGCTCAAAGTTATTTTGTACTAAATATATGTATGCAGTAGGTGAGCAATAATTATATAAAATATGTACTCTATTCTTAACCAGCAAATATTTGGGTTTTTTTTCTATCTATTATTAGATTATAAAGAAAAAACCCATATTGTTGAAATTCTGTATATAGCAGTCCCACTCTTGCCACCCCTTCTGAAATGAAAAAGTGGTTTTGTAAGACAAGGGGGACATTGAGTAGTATTTTATCATCTAAAATGTGGCCTGTCTTGATGGGAACATTGAGTAGCATTTTACTATCTATAATATAGTCTGATAAGAGGAGTGGCTGTTGGTAAGTAGGCGTGGCCTTATAAAGGGGAACTACTGTAGAAATGTGTACATCATTCTTAGTGTAAGTTAAGATAAAAATAAGACTACATCAGTTGTTTCATGCTAGGATATCTGATTATTTTTGTGTTTGGTTTCAGCCATATTAGGGATAACAAAAAAAAACATTTTATTCTTTCTGGACTACTATAGAATGTAAAACAAATGTACATCTACTAAAATATGTGATAATATTGAAAATGGTTGTGAGAAAGTTTTTGGTAACAAAAACTTTAGGAAAATATATCTCAATCTACCCGTAGAATGTAGACCTTAAATATATCTCAATCTACCTGTAGGATGTAGACCTTAAATATATCTCAATCTACCTGTAAAATGTAGACCTTAAATATACCTTGATCTACCTGTAGAATGTAGACCTTAAATATATCTTGATCTACCTGTAGAATGTAAACCTTAAATATATTTCAATCTACCTGTAGAATGTAGACCTTAAATATATCTCAATCTGCCTGTAGAATGTAAACCTTAAATCTATCTCAATCT
Source organism: Gigantidas platifrons (assembly GCA_002080005.1). Lineage (NCBI taxonomy): Eukaryota > Metazoa > Mollusca > Bivalvia > Mytilida > Modiolidae > Gigantidas > Gigantidas platifrons. The sequence goes on along the minus strand of MJUT01062439.1, from coordinate 585,516 downwards.
ACCTGTAGATTATAGGTTTTAGCTTTAGCTACCTGTAAAATGTATCCCTTACCTTCACATTATAAGATTTTAGATTTTAGCTATGACATTCCAAAAGATGAAGATGGTTAAAAAGGTTTCTAGCATAATTTTTAAATATTTGATAGTGAAAAAATAAAATAAGATAATATTCAAAATGGATAAAAAGCAACAGCAAAATATTTATTTATTTGGAAATTAATATGGAGAATTTACGTCCCAAGTAATTATATGAAATTTGTACAAAAATTATGCAAGCCATTCTTAAAAAAGACATATATCATTTATATTTTATTAGTATTTTTGTTTTATTTTCTGTTTTTAAGAAAACCCATGACAGGTTGACTTGAATCTCATGAGATCAACAACATAGTACCACAAGTAATGGATATATTCATTACCTTCATTATTAAATAGTTACAAATGTACCAAATCATCATGATCAATATTTTTTTTCTAAGATTTGATATTTTGTTGATCAATGTGGAGTTTTTATATCATGCTTTTATTTGCATATTGACCAATCATATTTTTTTGCCTTTTGTACTAAATATATTTTTTTCTGAATTACTATGTTTAAAAAAAAAGAATACTGTGTAGTAAAAAAGAAAAACATATTTTTATCATAGGGGTCACACAAATAATGGTCTTCATTTTCTTCCAGATTCTCATTAGCGTATGTGCCAACATTATTTTTTGGTTTAGAATGCTTGGCAGGCACCTGGTAATGTTGTATATAGATTTGTGGTGCTTTTTATAAGTATAATAGTAGCTTTGTATCATTTCTATTTTATGATTCACTTTTATGTCATTTGTGTTGTGTGTAATAAAAAAAAATGATTAAAACTACTTTTGTTCCATTTTCTTTAAATAAAAATAAAAAAACCTGTTGAGAATATGCATGGATATTAAACATTTAAGCTTAAATTTATAGCTGGTGGCATCTGCATATGTAATACTAGTCTTGAGTGGAATCTTCCTGTGTAAAGGAACAACACAGATACAAAAAAAAAACAGTAACAGTACAAACAGGAAGGTAAAGAAAAAGATTGATTGAATGGTATTTAATGCCAACTTTAGCAGTATTTCAGCCATATAGTGGCATGGACAAATTTTGTAAAGACGGTGTTAAAGAAAAAGAGGAACAAAAACATTGACAATATGAATTTCAACAAAAACCGGAAGTGAAACACGATGTTTAAAATTTTAAAATTCTTATATTACAACTAACGGCTCACCTAAACCTGCTTCACTCCACTCGCCTGGTTATTTGTACACAGTTGGGGTTCAAGTTTGTAGTTTTCGAGGTTGACACTTTTTATTCATATTCCCATTGGGTTGTATGTTAAATAATCTATTAAAAAAAAGTTTAAAGATAAGGTTTATCAGAAGTGTAAAGCAAAGAAGGACAGACAATACAATAAAATTGGATGTTTGTTGGACTGTTTGTTTACTATTCCCTGACTCCATCCACCAAACTATAAACCTTTCTCACTAACATGTATATCCTGCTAACTTATTAAACACATACTCAGCACCAACACGATCAGGTACTGAAGTAAGAAACACTTAATATCCTATATAATCTGAAACATGGGCTTAGACAAAGTCGTTTAGAGGAAACACAAATCCTCTCTTTAACCCATTAACTTGTATCAAACCATGACAAAACTATCCAAGTAGACCCACACAAATGCTTGCTTTACCAATTAAATTACAATGGCATATTATTTCAAGCATCAAAACTGCATCAGTTGTGTAATGGTTAGAATGCTCGTTTCGAGTATGGTAGATTGTGTGTTTGAGCCCCGGTCGGGTCAAACCAAGGACTATAGAATTGGTTTTGTTGTTTCTCCACTAAGAACGCAGCAGTAAGGAGCAAGTGCAGAGACTGGTTGGCTTGGAATCAGAATAATGCATCCGAGTAGCTACTCGCGGACTGTTGTTTCAGTGTGCTAGCACTATAAAAATTCATCTAAGTGTGTTGATCTAGAATAAAATGCACATCATCATCTAATTGCATGTAACTTGTTCTCAACATGATATAATTGATTAATTGCTCAGGTGGCATTAAACAACAATCACTTGCTCAAGTATCAAATTGTGTCCAATCTTTTCTTGAAAATAGGGCACAAAACAGTGGTCCTAGAAAAAATATCGCCTCTAACAATGTGAAATTAATTTCCACTCATTGCGAGGAGTACTCGATACAATGATACGTGGTAAAGTTTGTCGATATATTGCAGCAGGTTAGTGGTTTTCTTTGGTTTCCTCCACCACTAAAACTGAACTATTGTTGAAAGTGGCATTAGACCATAATCCTAACCCTAACCCTGAGATATAGCATGATTAATCACTGTGATAGATGTGTCACTCTTCTAAGTGAACCCTAGATACGATAACGTAACCCTCATTCCGCTTAAATATTGACGAATTAAGAACTGCTATCTTACAGGAGTGGCAACAGTTCCCCCAAGAACGGCTTAGGCATCTTGTGCGAAGCATGACGAGGCGTGTTACAGAACTTCACAATAAACACGGTGGATATACTCGTTATTGATTTTTATGCCTTACACATACGCACAATAGATGCATTTAAAAGTTCTTAAAATCTGAAGACTCTGGATTTTAATGCAATGTTAAAAACTTCCATCAAAGACAAACTGGTTTTATGCTTTTCCAGTGCTTGTTTTGAACCCCATTTTTGCCACGTCATAGTCACGTCTTTCAGGATGATAAATACTTCGTAGATTGGTAATTTTAGAGCCCTTGGTGTAGTCTTTTAAGAAGTGTAAGAAAAATGGTGATATCTATTTTATTGTTTTAACAGTATTGATGTAAAAAAATATATCGATAAAAATAAGGGTGGTGCTTAACTTTTGTTGGAGTGTATATTATGTGCTTCTCATTGTTTAAACTGCCACTCACTAATGTGAGAGTATCTGGAAATTATACGAAGCATGACAGAAAACTATGATTTGTACTTCTGTTTTAAACGTCACTGCATTCTGACTCTTAATCTTATGTTTACTTAATGGCACATAAAAACTCTATAATTAAGTCACACACATGTTCTGGTGGTGGAAATAAGGTGGAATTCCTCTCTGAAGGGAGTAAAAACATTGACAGCCACCATGTCCATTTTCAACAATATTTCAGTTATATCAGTTTTATTGGTGGAGGAAACCGGAGTACCCAGAGAAAACCACCGACCTATCGCAGGTAACTGACAAACTTAATGTTGTATGCCATGAACGGGGTTTGAATCCTTGCTTCCAGTAAAAATAAATATGTTAAAGGGTAAGAATGAACTAAATATAATAAATTATTTGTTTATTTTTGCCAACATTATTTGATAATAAATTACAATAAATAATTCTTACAAATAAAATATACGACTATACAGAACAACACACAACAATGCTATAACAACATACATATTTATTTATATTTGTCTATATGTATAGAAATGTATATTAACACAGTAAACTTATTTCCACCCTTTATAACAGTTTTTTCAGTACCAATATTATTTACTCCCAATTGTTTTGGTAATATCTCATTGTGATGCAAAATTCTATTACATACATCTGGAAAATAAATCATTTAGTTTCAGAGATTATTTTAATTTGAGTGTTCCTTTCTTTTCTCTATATAGACATATAGGGTCTAACACCGGGAGAGGTGCAAGATTGTAAAATCTGTGACACCCGAGGATGTCTCAGATTTAACGATCTTGCCCCTTTCACTGTATTTGACTATTTTTCTCACCCCTTTCTACTGTGTCAATGTTTGTTTACTTTGAGTGTAAATGATAGAGTGCTCTCCCTTGTTAGTAACTAACATACCGTAATTACTGGTGCATAATGCGCAGGATTTTGACCAGATTCTTTATTTTGTAGGAGGGGTGTGCATTATAAACAAGAACAATGTGTTTCACTCTTTCTCAGACCGGGAAATCACATGTCCGCCATGTTTTTTTGCTTACTATTGTACGGATAACAAAAACATCGTGTGAAAACGCCAATAAAACCCAAAACATTTCATATTTTGCAACTTTATTGAAGATGAAAAGAGATAAATGGTTCTTAAATTCTACCAGCAAATGAAACATGCTCAAAGGACTGAAAAATATATACGATTGATATTTAATGCTTACATTTCTGACCGCGATTTTTTTTAAAGTCCATGCACATTATAGACATGAACTCGTTTTTTTCTGGAGATTTTCAAGGCCAAAAGGGGGTGTGCATTATACAACCCTAATTACGGTAAATAAAAGAATTACCTCCATTTGACTAAAGTCGAATAAATTTTTACAGGTAGTTTAATACAATGTATCACTGTTGTAATAGCATTTAATGATACGGTCTATACATTTTATTATGAAATACATTTAAAATACTGCCAAGACACGGATGTATATCAATAAATTGACAATTTATTTCAACAATGGAAATCAATTTTGCGTGAAAACCCATGTGTAGCTTGTCTTATCCAGGAGCCTGGGTAATATAGATTAATCTTTTTCACCTGAATTAACGTACTACTTTATCCATGGGGTGAGAAAATATTTTTACATCTTAATTTACAGGGACAGCAAAATAAAATTACTTGGGACTAACTACTATGATTTAGATTTTTACATGTGACTGACAGATAGAAAAATCTACATCTTCAATTAAAATCAAAAGCTTGAGTTTAAATAACATGGCTTGACTGTAAACTATACACACAGTAAACTCGGATAAAATATTAACATGTAAATTAAGGGGTTTTGCAAGTTAGCGTAAGCAAATAATCAACTTCAGCTTAACAAAGCGAATACAAATAGCAACACAACCACTTTAATCAAATATATAGTAATTAAAACTACCAGGAATCAAATCCATGTTTAATGTGTTGTTATACCATACAAAGAAGTTATATGCCATACAAAGAAGTCATAGGCCATACAGAATATGTGTCTACAATGTAACTAACACCTCTCATTATTATCATGTGAAATCGATTGATTTGATTTTGATTTTTGGTGTTTTAACGCCACTTTCAACAATATTTCAGCTATATCATGGCGACCAGTTTTAGTGGTGGAGAAAGCCGGAGTACCCGGAGAGAACCACCGACCATGGGCAAGCAACTGGTAAACTTTATCACTTGCAACTGCGAGTCGAGTGCACCCTTTTTTGTAACTTACAAAGCCGGGCGCGAACCCAAGCTGTATTGATGATAGGCTTGTATGAGTTGTCAGATCCAACGACCTAACTCACTGAGCCACTAGGGCCCCCTCATGTGAAATCGAAGAAAATTGATTAAGTAATCTCTTCTATGTATAGCATTCAAAATATGGAAGTGCACAATTTGATACTTGCAGCATTCACCCAAGTTTTATGGGTAACATTAGCCAATTTTTGCTATCCTGTTTAGGGTGTTTAGTTTTCTTGCTGGAAAAGACTTTTAAATTATTTAAATTATTTGGCTTTCCAATGTTTTAACTATGCATATTATTCCAGAAATGTGTCGTGCACACTAAATTAGATATCTACTTTTTTCTCTCATACTTATAATTAAATTATAATTCTGCATAGCATATATTATGATGTGCCTGAAGATAAAGTGAAATGGACTTTTCTTTTTGTTTGTCTGAATGATCTATCTTTACCCTAATGAAAACAGCGATCCAAATCCTTCTCCCAATGGCAAATCTCAATCACATGTTCGTAGAATTTGAATACAAAAATTTGCTTGGGATGAATAAAAGTCATGGGATAATGAATGGATTCCTGCTCGATTCTCATTGGGTTTTTTTTAATTGAGCATGTAAAATGGGTGGGAATATGAAGAAATCAAAAAACAAAACATTTCTCCTGAATTAAAAAAAAAAAATTGCAGTAAGTGATTATCTCCCTTATATAATCAGGTTATCTCCCTTATATAATGAGGTGGGTAAGTGGACATGAAAATAAAAAAAGTTTATCATATACTTATAGTTGATAACACATTTATTTTACCATGTGATATAAAAGTTAAAATCTAATGAAATGCATTAGACATCTTCCCGAAATTACCTTAGCGAGATGATATAAAAAATATATCACACGATTCCGGGATATATCATATCCTTTTCTGTAATCAGTATCACATCGTATTTCATGAATTTCCAGAAATGTCTTCTTGTGCCAAGTATATGATAAAAAGATCTTAACATGGCCTTTTTCATATCAGATGTCTCATCGGCCCTTGGTCCTGAAATCAGCCCTTGAGCCTACCGTCTCTCTGGCTGATATATCGGGACCTAGGGCTTATAAGGGATGCGATAAGATAAAGGCTATGTGATAATCTTTATATATATATATATCAAGGACACCCAAAAACATCTCAACATGACCTTTCTGGATATAAGAGTATAAAATTGCAATTGAGAATTGAAATAGAACATAAAAAGGTTTACCAATTCTACCATTTTACTCCCTTTCTACTGAATAAACTATATTTATATTAATAATCATATCAGTTCAAATAAATACACATGAATCAATCAATATAAATATGTTATGTCAGCAGTTAATATGAAATCATTAATAACATCAATAAAAGTAAAATTAAATAAAATTATGTACAGGTGAATCTCGTTATGTCAAACTCGGTTATCTCGAAATTTCGGCTTTCTCAAATTTTTTTTCAGTGCTTTTCAACTGATTTTACTCCTTTAATCTCAAACTTCGATATGTCGAAATTTCGGTTGTCTAGAAGTAACTTTTCAGTCCCAAAGGTGAAAATCAATGCAAAACATGTTCGTTATCTCAAACTAATAATTAAAATAAATGCAAACAATGTTCGTTATGTCAAACTGATAATTAACCTCAATAAACAGATGTCAAAGTGTCAAATTTATGGCTTGCGTCATTCATCTTCTCTGTTAATTAAGCTTTATCAATTTTGTAAATTGTTGTTATTATTATAAAGAAATGTGTAAACTAGCTGTTTTTAATTTTAAATGAAGCAATCAAGTGATAATTAAATTAAATCAGTTAAATCACTAACAATTATTTATTCTTACGACTCTTCCCATATCATTTGATGTGGCAATCAAACAGATGGCGCTTGGGTCATAGTAAAATACGGATTAGGTAATTAGGTAAAATTGTTGACAAAGAGATTTCAATCTTCAGAAATTCATTCTTACTTATTATTAATTATACTGAGTAAATTGCTTTTATATGTTTTATTAGTGCTTGATACATTTTGTTCCTATTTTATAATATTTTATGTGTTTCATTGATACATTCGTTTCATTAAATATTTCGTATTCTTCAAATAAAAACATGTGTGTATTGCCTGCCATGATGTTTCCTTTGTATGAATAAACGTGATTTTATCTTGTTAATAAAATTATTCATTCATGTATAGTTCGTTGTTAGTTGATTAATTATTTTATCATTGTATATGAACGATAAAAACATTACTGATTTTCAATACACAAGAAAATAACATATAAATTACACAAAACAAAACAAGGAAGTATGCGACGATAGTGTCAACATTACACAAAACAAAACAAGGAATTATGCGACGATAGTGTCAACGGAAATAAAATTAAAAAAGAAACATGCACATACCAAATTAAAAACAACTGATATGGATATCAAAAACTAAAAAAAAAAACATCATGAGGTCGGAAAATTGATATAACATTCCAAATGGAGTTACTTCCCCTTTCATGGACATTGAATTCTTGCACTCCTCTTTAGTCGAACTACGGATAACTCAATTTTTTTTCTCGGCCCGCTGTGGTTCAAGATAACGAGATTCAACTGTCATGACTTGTTTGTGTCCTATATAAACAAAGAAGTGTTACCAATCACATGACATCAAAATAAATGTCAGGATAAGTCCTACATACTGAGGTGTAGATATCACATAGTCGTAAATTAACATTCACCAGAAAAGATTAGAATAGAATAGTTCAGAAATAGATATTCACGAAAGATACGAGGTTAAATTTATACATAGATTTCTATTAAGTATCAGGATTTCAGTGATGAAAATTTATTATCATGTCATTGTACATAGATATAATCAGACACAACAGTGGTATTTATATTTTGATCGAAATTAATAATCTATAGATAATAAATATATACTATAATTGATTTAATTTTAGAGAATGAATTTCTCAGAGCAATGTCGCATCAATGGAGAAGCCTGAGATGCAACGAGAAGTCCATTTTGAGCAAAATTTATCAATGATTTATCAAAGCGACGTCAGTATCATCAATATAACGTCACATTATTGCACATAGAAATAAATGATAATATGTTTGTATTACGCTTGATAATAGACAGTATGCTATTGTGTGTAAAGATCAAAGGGGAAATTACAACTCATCGATAAGATGATTTATCGGTAATTTGTTACAGTTTCCTTTGATCTTTACTACCCGATAAATTTAGTAACAGCATTCAGTTGACCACCGACTCGTGATACAAGAAATTATCAGCTGTTGGTCATTTGTCATGCGCGGTCTAACGTGACGTCACTAAGCGTCGCGTCATTCAAAACAAAGGTCAAAACACAACAAAATAATCACAAAGCTGTGTTAAAATTGTGAAATTACCGACAAAAAAATTATTAGTATTAAAAAAAGGTCAAAACACAACAAAAATATCACAAAGCTGTATTAAAATTGTGAAATTACCGATAAAAAAAATTATTATTATTTTTTTCGCTCGACAAGGATTATCAGGTCCATATCAGATTCGCTCTTCGAGCTCATCTGATATGGACCTGATAATCCTTGTCTTGCGAAAAAAATACTAATAATTAATATATATCTACCATATTACATTCAATGGAAACATTATATTTATGGCAGAAATATTTGTTTCTCAAATTCTATGGAATAGTTTTAGGTCCAGAAAGAAAGTTTTCAGTAAATTAATCTATCACTCATGAGAATTATTGTAAATGTCCCTACATTAATTCTACATTAACAAATAAACATGTCATTGTACATAGAATAAAAATACAAGTAATAAAAGTGTCAATACTGTACATTCACATTTGTTCTAGTCTCTTACAATACAATCAGTTTAACTAATATATATATATATGATACCATATAATGATATGTATAGTACACACTTTTTCACTCTTCAAGAGGAGGATTTTGTAAATTAGGGAGTACTTTGGATAGACTTGTTATTTCTGTGTTTAGGAGTTTGAGGTTTGTTACAAGGGTGGTTTATGTGTTGCTATGATTGATTTACATTGTCACTCATTACTGAATAACTTCTAATTTTCAATAATGTTCATTTTTCAAGTAGTGATTTTTACTATATATTTCGTTTATGATATGTGGATGCCATACAGTCTTCCTAATTTTTGCACTTTTGGCAAATTCAGGGCTCTACATTGTGACCAAAACACTTGCATTTGCGAGTTACTTTGGTAAAATGCGAGTAAAAATTCTGTATTGATAGCCAGACAGCGAGATGATATTTCCGGAAATTTTTCGTTCCGTCACCGATGATATTTTTCAATTTAAATTCAGACTTTGATTATCCGTTTTTTTTAATCGCACAATTGACTAGCATACGAAAGTTTTAAATCACATACTTTTAACGCTTGAGAGTTACCACGATGTGTAAAAACAAAACATTCTTCCATTTTTTTTCTCACTAATGATATATAAGAAGAAACCGGTTGATTCAACTGATCGTGAAGCTGGCCTGCCTGATACAACATTGACAGAAGTATCAAGCCAAAATACTAATGAATGTTCGGGTTCTAAAGCTGAAAAGCGTAAATTTCAAGATGTCTGGAAGTCGGAGTTTTTGTGGCTCATTAATTATTTATCTGTACGATTACAGTAGCGACGTTATGTCTTGTGATGTTTGCCGAATGGCAGGACCAGATATTGCTGGCAAAACCAAATTTGTTACTGGAAAGTAAATGTTTAAACGTGAAAGTCTTGTTTATCATAATAAAAGTCAGAAAAATGAAAAATGTTTCAATATACATGCATGGTATCAGCAAAATTTAACTTATAATATACTAGTACATTTTTAGCTCCAGTAAACCATCTTCAAGTTTTAATACTTGTCTTTTGATAAACTAATAAAAATGCCTTTGTTATTGCCAAAGAAATAATACATATTGGAGTTATATAGTACAAATTAGTATCTTTATTAATCTGGCTAGTAACATACTTTTGTTGGCGAGTAAAAAATATTTCCTTACTAGCCAGAGGCTAGTGGGAGCTGATATGAATCATAGAGCCCTGAAATTGGTGTGTTCTTATATATTTTTATATACATATACATCATCATGTTTTATGCATATCAAAACATGTTAATTTATCTATAACATTCAATTTATACAGATATTAAATGTAATAAATATTATATTAATATTAACAAAAAAATATTGACATCCAGTTACTCTAAAAAAAAATGTAATGCCTCTAAACTAAATTAAACAAAATCAACTTCATTCATACCTCTTTAGTTCACTAATGTAACATCCAATAAAAAAAACCATACAGACTGCTGGCATTGCTACGCATTATATATAGATTTTGTATCTGCTACAAAATTATTTCTATACTGTTGGACCATCACTGCCAATTTTTATTTTTAGTTCATTAGAAAAAAATTCAGATTTCAAGTTGTAGCAAATTTAAAACTATTATAGATGAAAAACATCATCTAAAAAAATTCTATCTTGTTTGATTTTTTTATATTTATTGGAAATTATTAAATATATTTGTCATTTACCTGTAAATGATTGGTAAAAGTCACATTCAAATTTATTCTATCAGATTTTTAGATATATTAGCATAGTGAGAAATAGCTGTATATTGGTGAAATAATTAGCCAGAAGACTCTCTTCAGTCTCTTTTCATTTACATATTTATTACACAAAATGGTCGTAATCAGGCAAAACTTACACCATGCAGGAGGACAATATTTAAAAACATTGCATTCAAATATCACCAACTGTTCACATTTGACCAATGACAATGAAATAGTGACAAGTCAATTGTATGATTTCAAACAGGTTTCTCTCTGAAAGATGCTTTAAATCAACCACAATCACTAATAAACGGGCAAAATCAGACAAGAATGAAAGAATGGACAATATTAGTGACTGGCCCTGGTGGCCCTAATGTATTGGCACAACACTAGTAATGATCAGCACAGCAAACTGACATTTACACACATGACCCTAGTCATAATATATAGATTAATGATGAAAACAAACTAAATCTAAAATTATAAGCATGTATAGGTATAACATTTGACTGTCATAAACAATATTTACCATATCTTGTATTCTCATAAAAAATCTTGTACATAATCAACAAGGGAATATACAAGTGTAACTCTCTGCTGAAAGTTTTTGTTTTATTATCACAGAATTTCGTTTATGTTTAAATTTCCATTAAATGCAGTCTAACGCAAACACATTATATTTCAATGATGGCCAAAAATGGAATATGACGTCACGATATAGCTGAAATATTGTTGAAAGTGGCGTCAAACACTATAAACCAGGAATATCACTTTTGCTAATACCTGCAATGGCTTCTGTAGTCTTCTCTGAGTGGACGAGATTTAATCAGTTCAAAAACAACTTTTTTACGTTTCAAAATGTTTTCAATTGTAAAACAACACTCCGCATCATAACGGGTCAATTTGACATTCTGGAGAATTATAACCAATGAGTCAATAAGTTGAAATGATCAAAATGCTTACAAGCATAAAAATGAGCGGTTTGCTTTGTGAACTTGTCATCAATTTAAACTTTTTCATTGGCAAGTTATTTACCAATGTATATTTCAAGGTCAAAGTTGAATCTTTTATGTGATAATGTTCACTAAAAATAACAACGACAGTAATTAAAGTAACATGTATGCATCTAGACATTACAAAATATTTGATGAAGGGAAATAACCCAATAATGCTTCATGTTTCAAAAATGCAAAGTGGTCAAATTGTTCTTTTTCTACAGATTTCTATAAAAACACACCCTGCATTTCTTGAGTATATTAAAACAAAACAAAAGATTATTTAAAAAAAATCATATCTTCAAATAAAACTCATGCAATCTTTCTGTCTTTCTCACCAGATAAACAATCATGAAATATGAAAAATAACACAAAGTATAAAAGAAATATGATGACCTATGTCACAACATAACATATAATTAGTTCTGTAAATTAAACAACTGAATCATAAATATATCAAATTTGTAAGCAAAATTTAAATTCAAAATTTAAAAAAATCTCTATTTTTCAAAATGCATTTCAAACTATTTTTTATAGAATAATTTCAACTTTATTTTTCTTGAGTATTCTGAACAAAATTTTCAATAAGTAAACTATTTTGGCAAGTTTCTTTCTTTTTCGGAATAAATTTGGTCTTTAGAAGTGATACATAAAGAGCAATAGTTTAAACTATTTGTAAAATATGCCAATATATCATGATATTGCTGTTTCATACTGGTTTTAAAACTGTCATGTATTGAACACATTCACATATATATCACAGAAATCAAGCGTTATCTATCTAAAGCATCCAGAACTTTGACAATCTGTTGTTTGATCTGTTTGGTTGCTTCTCCAGCGTTTGGAATTAAAAATCGGTCAAAGTCAGTAACTTCTACGGAATCGTCTTCTACTGATCCATACTTAAATGTAATAAGTTCAGGATGGCGTTTTTTAGATGTAATTTTCACAATACTTCCCAAGGCCCGACGTGATTGGATATGTGCCATGCTTTTCCTATTTGGAATTTCTCGTAAGATATACATGTGATTGTCCGTCACTAGAATATAACTGAAATAAAAAAACAAAAACATTTTACTATTATATCATTTTTTTCTATATAGACAATAATAGTGCAGTGTCTTAAAGTATAAAGTGTATGTGTATGATGCTTAAAAACTGGGATAAAGACAAGGATCAATGAGTCTGTCTTAAAGTATAAAGTGTATGTGTATGAGGCTTAAAAACTGGGATAAAGACAAGGATCAATGAGTCTGTCTTAAAGTATAAAGTGTATGTGTATGAGGCTTAAAAACTGGGATAAAGACAAGGATCAATGAGTCTGTCTTAAAGTATAAAGTGTATGTGTATGAGGCTTAAAAACTGGGATAAAGACAAGGATCAATGAGTCTGTCTTAAAGTATAAAGTGTATGTGTATGAGGCTTAAAAACTGGGATAAAGGAAAATTTAAAACTTAGAATTAATTTCATTAGCGACATATAATCATGTATTTTATATAACACCACCAACAATGTGAGTTTAAATTCCGCTCATGGTGAAGTGTACTCGATAAAATATTACGTGATAAAGTTTGTCAGTGAATTGCAGGTTGGTGGTTTTCTCTGGTTTCCTCCTGCTCTAAAACTGACTGCCATGATAAAATTGAAATATTGTTGAAAGAGGCACTAAAACACCATAACCATTAATACCTGTGAAGTTGTAACCAAACCATTAAAAGTCTGTAAACTGCAAATATGCACAAATTTAAGCTTAGATATTTAATGTCTGCTTATTTGATTTGATTTGATTTGATTGTATTGTGTTTAGTGCCACTATATTTCAATATTTCAGCTATATCATGGCAACCAGTTTTAGTGGTGGAAGAAGCCAGAGTACCCGGAGAGAACCACAGACCATGGGACAGCAACTGGTAAACTTTATCACTTGTGAGTCGAGTGCACCGTTTTTTGTAATTTACAAAGCCGGGCACGAACCCACGCCGTATTGGTGATAGGCTTGTATGAGTTGTTAGGTAATCCAACTTACTAACTCATTGAGCCTCCTGGGCCCTCTCTGCCTATATTAACCTGACTATGTTATTTACTTGCTTGAATGTAAATAATTTGTGAAGATTTAACCATTTTTTAAATACCCAGGAATTGCATAATGGTAAAATTAATCAAATATATTTGAACTATTACCTTGGAAACATATAACCATTTGATCCTATAGCATTACATTTACAAGAGTATGAAACATCTGGTTTTTTCAGCCATGTATCCAGACTAACTTTTTCTTTACTTTCTTCATCAGAGGAATTTGGTACCTCTTCTGCTAGAAATAAACATAAACAAAATACTGTAATTCACGATATTAAATTTAAAGAGATAAAATGACAAGGAGTAATATTAACCATGTGGTCTAAAGCTCTGTGTATGATCATCTATAGAGGAATAATACAAATTATATGTTTAAAGAGAGTTTTCTAGTGCAGGTTATATATGTCTTAAAAGATTAACTGAATGCTGTTTTGCACTGTGGCTTCATCATGGTGTGCAAGTAAATATATGGAAATTATGTAAGATTACCATGCAGGGTCAGATTTTATTATATTAATTTATTTTATTGTTGGATTTATTCATTTGTTATATTGTCCTTCTTTCTTTGTTGTAAAACCAATCAAATCAATCAATATGAAATTAAATGTATGTAATTCACTTAATTATTCTGCTCAATATTGGGTGTCATGATTGACAATAAAAGATTTGTATTGTATTGTATCAAGACCTCTAGGTTTTTAGTTTTATAATATGCTAACATTTAAGACTTCAATCTGACAATGTCGTCCTTTTTTGTATTTTTTTTTTCTGTGGGAAGATTTTGTACTTTAAATGTTGAACGTTTTCATTTATATTTAGTCTTTCTTCAAATATCAACGATGTTCAGATAATCCTGTTTTTGTTTTAGGCAAGTACTTTTACATGACTGCATTTGACTGCATACCAAACAAACATTTTCAATGTTCAATATTTTACATATACATTTGTATTTGGTCATATAGAATAGGAATAAAGGCTCACATGAGCCTGCACCGCTCACCCATTTGATTAATTATCAATTTAAATGATCATACAGTGTGTGTTCAGTCAGGTTTGTGATTTCTGAGAAGACATTCTAACTTTTCTCCACTGAATCCTTTCAAAGTGGTAATTGTCAAAGTGGTGGCCATCGTGGTAATTTTTATGGTAGTAGCCATAAATGTAATTGTGAAGGTGGTGGCCATTGTGGAAACTGTGATGGTGGTGGCCATCGTGGTAATTGTTATGGTAGTAGCCAAGATGTGGAAGTTTACTTTTAGTACCCTTCCTGTCAAATGATAAAACTTTCTGTATCTGCCTTATTGTACTATAATTACACAATATTACCATCTTCATCATCTCCTATAGAGAAGACGTTGTCCATATTTCTGTAACGTTTCCCCACTCTGTCTGTGTTACTAACATGCCTGTTAATAGACATTAAACCTGCTGTTATTTAAGGAAATTTTGTTAAGAATTGAACTAAGAGTATATAGTGGTCAGTTTTTGAAAGAGCAGATAATAAGTGGCCTTGCAAGAGAATGGGGGAAGTCATTGGTAAAGCATAGGTCAAATGAAAACTAAACACATTAAACTGAGTTCATTAAATCTGCATAAAAATAGTTTGCAAATCTGTTAAATCTGCATAAAAAAGTTTTTAAAGCTATAAAACTGATTTCATTAAATCTGTATAAAAATAGTTCTTAAATCTATAAACAGGTTTCAATATGCATAAAAATAGCCCTTAAAGCTAAAGACAGATGTCATGGAATCTGTATAAAAATAGTCCTTAAAGCTAAAGACAGATGTCATGGAATCTGCATAAAAATAGTCCTTAAAGCTAAAGACAGATGTCATGGAATCTGCATAAAAATAGTCCTTAAAGCTAAAGACAGATGTCATGAAATCTGCATAAAAATAGTCCTTAAAGCTAAAGACAGATGTCATGGAATCTGCATAAAAATAGTCTTTAAAGCTATAAACCTGATTTTACTAAGTCTGCATGTAATACTCCATAAGATAAATATACCATCATAATTACACACAAATATTACATCACCTCTCAACTTGTTGATTTTCATTCTTAATATAATCTGTCAGTTTCTGTTTCATCTCTGCTGATTTACTTTTTACAGCTACAGATAATTTACCAAATAATGACTCAGTCTCCTCTTCCTGTAATACAAAAAATTACCCTTTAAAGAAATTCTATGAGTGATCTTTTCTATCTTAGGCAGTTAATTCTCTTGTAAATTGAGCCTCACTATGTGACCCAGCCCATAGAAAACAGCTGCAAATGATGCTGTCTACTAACGGGGTTGCTTGTGATATGAAACATTGGAATTATGACCAGTTAAAATTATTCTGGAAATTGCATTAACGTTTGTGCAATTTAAAAAAAAATCATATTTACTTTTTTATTATCTACAGATCAAAATAAGAAATATAAATCTCTTTCACTTGAGTGTGAAATTCAATGTCTTTTACCCTCGTTACATTACGTTTTGCTGGAGAAATGACAGAATTTTGCATACTCATGAAAGATATTCCTACATCTCTTATTATACCTTATGGAAGAACCTATCAAACTTAAGCTTTGGTCCAAATCATCAAACCTGTAATGTGAAAGTTAAAAGATGCTGGACAATGATGGACCAATCATTTTGATGCTGGACAATGATGGACCAATCATTTTGATGCTGACACAGCATAAATCATAATTCTCAAAAATGTATTTTTCTGCCGGAAACCCAGTATAAAATTTTTGCATTGAACAAGTGACAACATGAAAATAACGACAACTTCATTAGACTTGTATATAATCATATACTATCAAAGTTGCCATAACAGTCCCGTTGAATTAACGGTCATCTGCTGTAAAAGACCACCTTAAAACCCTCCTAACCTAATACTGTTATAGTGACAGCCGGAACCTTTGAACCATAATGAAGGCGGGAGGTTTGGCACCTTAAAATCTGATTCAACCCACCATTTCTTTGGAAATGCCTGTACCAAGTCAGGGTCATTACGGTTTTCACAGGTTTCCGGTTGTTGACTGATTTTGTCTGCTTATATACTTATGAGTTTTGACTTTCCCTTTAAAAGATTGTTCGGAGTTCGGTAATTTTGTTATTACCCTTATTTACATGCTGTTTTAACTCAAATAAACTGTCACTTTGCTAACGTACAGCGATCACTCAAAATTTATCCCATCATATCAGATCAGCAATATTTTTCAGTCAGTTTTCATTCTATACTTTGAAAATTCATCTGTAATTAGCTTTTGAGGTGTTTGAAATCCACAATTATACTAAATAAGCTATCAAAATTGTTAAATGATTAACAAATTAACTGTAAATCATTTTCCAAATGATTACTTCTCAGGTGCCAGTAATATGTGAATCATTACGTACCACACTTGAAAATCCTGATCAATCGATTTGAGTTAAGCGGACACTCGTATTACGCAGTCACTTTTCCTTTATAATAAAACATACCTTTGAATTAGGATGGAAATCATCACCATTTTCTAAATCACTAGATGCAGCCTCAGGATTACATATAATACAATGTTTACTATTGTGATTTACTAGTCCATCACTTAATCTATCCTTCATTAACTGATGTACAGCTAAAAAATAAACAAAGAACTTCTCAGAATAATCATTCATTTAGTAAACCAGTATTTTTACTGTGAATCCCACCTAACCCAGAAAGATATTTTTTGTATTATTTTTACAGAAGTTTTGAAGAACTACCGGTAACTGTTTTTTTGTCTTATTACATATAAATGTATTTGTCAGAGATGGCAATAAACTTCCTCAAAACTCAAATATAATACAAAACAAGATGTTGCATGCTACGTCGTGCTAAGAATACCCCCAGTCGTTCATTTGTAAGTCGCACTGTAAACAGGAAGTAGATGTGCGGTAAACCTGGAAAGGGGAGACACAGTACAAGTCACCATGTCAAAGCCATATATCAAATATAAAATCATTTCTTCCAGTAGAAGCTGAGATAACTGTTAGGAAAGTTTTCATTACAGCAAACATGAAAAATTCTAAGTCGCACTGTCAACAGGAAGTAGATGTGTGGTAAACCTGGAAAGGGGAGACACCATACAAGTCACCATGCCAAAGCCATATATCAAATATAAAATCATTTCTTCCAGTAGAAGTTGAGATATCTGTTATGAAAGTGTGAACGGACGGACAAACGGATGGACAGACTAACGGAGGGACGGACAAGGTGATTGCAATATAGCCCCCTCTCTACGAGTGGGGGTATAAAAATAATGTCTTTATACTAGATGTTTTGTTATTTTCATTTAAGAATTACAATATTTTAAAGCATTGGTTCCACCATCTTGTTGACACAGTAACTCATCTAATCATTAATTAATTTGATATTTACCTGAGTAGCCCCCCTTGGCAAAGCTTACAAAATGGTAATGTTTCTGTAAGAAATTAGCTATCACCATATACACATATTGATCCTCCTCTTCACGACCACTTCCAATAAAACATAAATGTTTACCCCCTGAAATTGATCCTGTAAAATAATAAGTTTAAAATAAGTCAATGTTGTTTAACTCAAGTCAGCAGTACATGAACATGTATTTCAATAATATTAAGAGGCCCTCGTGGTCGTGATTGTATGGTAGTTGGATTTACAGCTACCTATCCAATCAGTTGTGAGTTTGAATCCCGCTCATGGCGAGGTATACCCGATACAACATTATGTGATAAAGTTCGTCAGTCACTTGTGGCCGAACGGTTGTTTTCTCTAGGTACTCAGGTTTCCTCCACCAATAAAACTGACTGCCACGATATAGCTGAAATATTGTTGAAAGTGGAGTTAAACACCATAACACTCATCAAACATTTTCAACTTCAATCACCCACCAGGAGCCTCATCAAACATTCATCAGTTCATGTTTACCTTGATCTGTTACCACTCTGTAAACATTTGTTTACAGAAATATTTGCTGGGAACCAGTACTTCAAAATTCAATAATTTTCCGAAGAACCGATTATTTATTTAAAAAACTGAAAGATTAAAAAGTGTATTTAATTTATAAATATACCATTAGTTAACATAAAAAGATGATCATATGTTGTCAAAAAATTGTCTGAAATCTGTAGTAGCTTACATGGTTTGTTAATATACTTATTACAAACATTTCTTATATCAGCTGAATAGAAAGTACTATAGTCATAGGTGGGAATGCTTGATCATAGCGAGATGAGAACACTTTCCATGTATTATTCTTATAAAGTTCAAATGACCATATGGTTTCTGACAAGATCTCTTCATATTTTGTCATATCAGAAACGAGTATATTCTACATCAGTTGTACTTAATAAGGAATTATAATGAAATAAGTAAACTAAAACAAATAAACTGTTCTTAGGACAATTTATTGATCATTCCTATACAGTTTCATTTGAAATGGTTGTGATTTATTATGGGAATGTTTAAAAGTGAAAATTTGTCCTCAGACCATGTAGTCTAAAAACATGTTTTGCTGACAAACTTACCAGCAGAAATACTTTGTTGTTGAGCAGCCAACAAGGCTTGTACTGCTGTGTTAAACTCCATTGGATTCTGTAACATCTATAAACAGAATAAATCAATCTGATAAAAACACAGCGACTGTGGTTCTCAAGAATTCATCTTACGATCATGATCTTCAATGTGAATTCAAAACTAGAATTGTAGTCGGGACAAGTACAATGTTCATAATGTATGTAATTAATGACCAAACACGCAAACAAGTGTTTTTGATCGTGTCCGGTATAACCTGTTTTACAGTCCATTATAGACTGTTGTGTCTGGTATAACCTGTTTTACAGTCCATTATAGACTGTTGTGTCTGGTATAACCTGTTTTACAGTCCATTATAGACTGTTGTGTCTGGTATAACCTGTTTTACAGTCCATTATAGACTGT
>MJUT01062439.1:548067-564552 GCA_002080005.1 Gigantidas platifrons | reverse complement strand
AACAGCAACAAAACATCGAATAAGTTTTAAATCGTTCCGAGAATCGGGACATGCGATGCTGGTGTTAGCTCTTCAAAATTTCGCTCGAGTTGTCTCCCTTTCGTCATTAAACAAACTACACTTCCGGTTTTCGTAGCTCCTCTTGAGTCGAACTACGGTTGACTCGAATTTTTTCCATGGTCCCATCGAATTCGAGATAACGAGAGTCAACTGTACATTAAATATATCATCAAAGTTTGTAAGTTATTTTTGTGTCACACTTGTAGCTGTGTGTACATTATACAATTACATTAAATATATGATCAAAGTTTGTAAGTTATTTGTGGCATTTTTTGTGGCTTTCTCAAGATACTTCAGTTTCCTTCACCAATAGAAATTGACTTTCACAATATAACTTGTATATTGCTGAATGTGGCATTAAGCATACACACTGTATACTGTACACATACATGTATTACCACCTTACTACAACACACATTAACCCATTATCACATGTTTCGAAAGAAGTACAGGGAAGCACCATCAGTTTTTTAACATATTAAATTCAGTTAATAGAAACAAAATGACCACAAAACTCGTAAAATTAAAAACTTTCATTCCTGCAGATACGAGTGGCTAATACTTAGTGACTAACTTACCAAGTTGGCATCTAGATGGAAAGCTGTAGGTAAATGACCATTATTATACTGTTCTGCTGGCCTACAGTCAACAACAAAATATTTTACACCTTCTCCCTGCAACAAGATATTAACTAGTCAACAACAAAATATTTAACACCTTCTCCCTGCATCAAGATAGTAACTACAGTCAACAACAAAATAGCTTACACCTTCTCCCTGAAACAAGATATTAACTACAGTCAACAACAAAATATTTTACACCTTCTCCCTGAAACAAGATATTTAGTCAAGAACAAAATATTTTACACTTTCTCCCTAAAACAAGATATTTACAGTCAAGAACAAAATATTTTACACCTTCTCCCTGAAACAAGATATTAACTACAGTCAACAACAAAATATTGAACACCTTCTCCCTGAAACAAGATATTAACTACAGTCAACAACAAAATATTTTACACCTTCTCCCTGAAACAAGATATTAACTACAGTCAACAACAAAATATTTTACACTTTCTCCCTAAAACAAGATATTTACAGTAAAAAACAAAATATTTTACACCTTCTCCCTGAAACAAGATATTAACTACAGTCAAGAACAAAATAGTTTACACCTTCTCCCTGAAACAAGATATTACGTAAATAAGTGGGAAATTACATTTACTTCACAGTATATCAAAGTCGAAGTGACCGACTATTTGATTTTGAATTTTAGGAAATATTCTAATAAAATGGTTCACTATAATGCTAAAAGTAGCTTAAGCATACCAGAAAAAGGTTATTCCAGAAACTCAATTTGATATCTACATTTTTATTCATACACCAATTACCCATCAAACCTCTAGATGGCACCTATTTTACCTATTAAGATTATATTTCAAGCATCTACATCCATTCCATGTCAAATTTATTTAGTGAGTATGAATTTTTTATTGTTTTATCCTTAGATCCTCTCTTCCCTATTTAAATCTTAATACTTTTCTATACAGTCATACCATTTATACTTAATTATTGTATAACAATGAATATTAGCCAAACAGTATTCACTGTGCAATCTAAACAAAAACCTTTCTGGTTTCTCATTGAATGGTGCCATATCCCTAACGTAATTGCTAGTGTGCTTGCATGGAGAGGGGGGGAGCTAAACACCAGTTTAGTCAAAGGAACGAGCTTACAAAATTGATCATTTCTATTTCTCGGTTAATGTATTAAATATACTGAACAAGGACTGGCCATATTGGGAGTCAGAGCAATATGTCCTGGTTGATGAGGTGTCTACTGAGGATTTTAGCTTTAGTGAACAGAACAAGATATTAACTGTTTATCAGAATTAAAATAAAAAATAGGTTAATATTTTCAACTAAATAGTTTAATGTTATCTTGTACATGGTTAATATCTATTTCTTAATTTTCAACAATGCTCTTTTTTTCATTCACAAAACTTATGACTTAATAAAACAATGTTTATATTACATACTGATCCAGGCTGACAAGCTTGTAAAAGTTCTGTCACAGATACAGGTAAGCAAAGAGCCTGAGTGACACTGACTTCAAACTCTTCTTTGACTGGGACTAGACTGGGGTCAAACAATGGAACTTGGTAATCCTGAAAATAATATGCATTTATCCTTTATAAACATAGTAATATTATTGCTGGTCAAATTGGGCAAATAATGCATTATTGTAACAATTTTGGTATTAACATATATATAAAAGATCAAAGACTAATAGACTTTAACCAGCAGATTTTACCTTCCTCGCTCGTCAGTTAACTACAAGCATTCATTGACCTTGCTATAGTACTGTCCATGTTTATGTTGTCATTCATTGACCTTGCTATAGTACTGTCCATGTTTATGTTGTCATTCATTGACCTTGCTATAGTACTGTCCATGTTTATGCTGTCATTCATTGACCTTGCTATAGTACTGTCCATGTTTATGTTGCCATTCATTGACCTTGCTATAGTACTGTCCATGTTTATGTTGTCATTCATTGACCTTGCTATAGTACTGTCCTTGTTTATGTTGTCATTCATTGACCTTGCTATAGTACTGTCCATGTTTATGCTGTCATTCATTTTTGTGATAGTATGTGGTCATTTGCAGTGGAATCAAATCTGTGCACATTTTTATCTTTGTTTTATAATATGCATTGCGGTTGGAGATCCAGTTATCAAGAAGGGAGGGTTGGTATTCTATTAACCAGTTTAATCCTGCCACATTTTTTTTGTTATAGTCCTAAGCCAGAACAACATATGTAAAAAGTATAATTTTAGAATCAAAGTTGGAAATGTACAATTGGTCTATTGTATGAAAACTCATCAAACATTGAAGACTTGCAATGTAATATTTAAAATCCTCAATATTTCACTTTAAAGTAAGAAAATCTCAAAACATTTGACAATCGAAAAAAGTAAATACAACATTAGCTATTATGTCTATTTATAAATCAGTCTTGTAAATCTGCCAAATGGTATTTGTGCTGAATTAAATTAGTCAAATGGTGTTTGTGTTGAATATAATTTGTCAAGTTTTGAAAAAAGTTTCAATGAATTCAAATTCAAATGAATGTTTGAATTTCAGTATACATGTAGCTTCAATGCAAGCATTTTCTAAGGTCCACGCATTTTTTTAGTGAAATACCTCATCAACAAAGAAGAAAACACCTAACATTTGATAATTAGACAACCTACTCTTCTGAAAGACTGAGGTGTTTTGGATGCATAGTACTGTGACAAAGAACAAAAATCTTCTATATCTTCTACTTCCAATCCTGAGGGAAAAGATGTCAGAACTTCTGCAAAACAAAGAAAAATATCATAAATAATGGCAGAAAGAAAACATTTTTTTTCAGTTTGTTTTATTCTAACGTCATCAGCATAATGATAGGATTTAAGTTAGCTCTACCAAATAAACTAAATTATTTACTCACAGTGTGGGAAACCATTTTTTTCAAACACTCGCCAAAATGGCGAGTGGATTGAAACAAGTACTCGCCAAAATGAAATAGAGCTCGCCATGTTTGGAGAGTGACATTTTTTTTTAAACTCGCCAACAAATACCAAATAAACAATACAGTAATGTTCAACAATTTATTTTGCAGATTTTGACAAGTCATTAACTTGGTCAAAAAGGATCAACACCCTCTTAAGAGGTGCGTTGATCTCTTATTCCTCAATTTCGTTGTCTTCGTCTTCATCAAGTACGGAAGCACAGACTTTTAAGCTTTGATACGCGGTATAAAACATGTATGTCAAATCTGGTTCCGACACATATTTAACTTTTTGTTTTCGCGTAAGTTTTCGCTACGAATTCGTTTTAAATATTTCAAAACCAAATTATTGTATTTGCATTAATTTTAAAAGTCATCACATCTTTTTTTTTATGAAACAATATTTCATTTAATCGTGAAATCGACCTTGGCAAAATTATGCGGGTCGGGATTGTATACTTAATTTTTCTGTAGAGAAAGTGTCATGATCTCCAACGTTGGAGGTAAAGATAGATACGATACATGACGGAATGTTTTCTTATCGAGCAATGATTAATAAAATGTTGGATAAATGACACAGTTAACATATATTTTAACTGTTTGGGAGCTATGGTATTTTAAAGCTGTAAACCAGTTATCGTGGCGAGCGTTTTCAAGTTCCTACTCGCCTTACAACTGTTACTCGCCAGACCGGCGAGTATAAAGTGGATTGTACTCGCCACCCGACATTTCCACTCGCCTTTGGCGAGTTGGCGAGCGGTCGTTTCCCACACTGTACTCACAAAGATTTAACTTCTAAAATAAGACCTTTAAATATGCAGATTTAATGTGACTGCAAATTAAACAAATTTAATATTCACAAATAGTTGTAAATATGAAGCTAAGTAAAATGAAACATGTCGAATCGAAGTCCTGCATAAACCAGAATCCTGTATACAGTTAGACCTGTATTCAGAGGTCCCCTTAAGGGGGGTACCATACACTACAAGGAGATAACTCTTTAAAATCAGTTGAACGTTTTGATCATATGATGTGTGTATGCAGATTTCAAGCATCTCGGTGATCAAAACCACAGAGAGAAAAGCTGCTATGTGGCTAGTCAATTTATAGCTCTGAGTCTGTTGGTTGGAATTTGTTAAAATTTTGATATTTATTACAGTGGATATATTCAAACACACTGCCAAAAAATAAGAAAATTAAACGAGCAGATCAAAATTTACCTGAAGTGTATGGTACCACCTTAATGCAGGTTTGACTGTACTTTATCAACATGTTCCCTAAATTCCATTCCGAATTTTAATATTTCAATAAAAATTTAATTCAAGTATTTGCATTTACTTTTGAAAATATATATCTAATATCTGTACCTATAATTGACTGTCTTGTATCAAGTTCTCCTGCTAAGAGTTGGTCTCTTAAAAAAAAAATGAAAATACATTTAAGAAACTTCTTCAAAATATCAACAGTATAAATACATGGAAGCAAGTCTGTGCAAGTCTTTTTTTATTGTTTATTTATATATGTATTGCCATTAGATCCAATTATGAAGAGGGGGAGGGTCGGGATCCTGTTAACAAGTTTAACTCTGCCACATTTTTGTGTCTGTCCCCATCCAGGACCTGTATTTCAAGCATCTTCATTTTGTTAATGATGGTGGAATTGTTGAAACTTTCTTATCATAATGTATATGGTTCATGAACAAATATAATAATACAAATCATTTTTTTTTCACCTTTCTACATTAAATGTCTATGTTGGTATGAAAATGTTGAAACCAATGTAGGATAGCAACAGCAAATTTCTATTACCATTTAAAGATAATACTGTAAGCAAAATACTGTATAACCGGTAATTTTTGCAATGTGGAATTTCTATGGTTTTGGACTAAATTTCAGACAAAAACAATTTGTTTGTGTTACAGGAAACAATAAATGAGATGTTAAATAAAGCAATACACCAGCATGAGATGTTGTGAATTTTGGCGTGAATTTATGCATTATTGCTGCAGAGGTATTTTCAGCAGCATATTTTTCTATTTTAGCATGACCATTAGGTACATAAATAGCATATTTTCCTTGTGTCTGTGTTCTCATCAGAGATATGTTAGGACTAGCATTAGCTAGTTTCTCCATTATTTCTGAAACTCTAGAGTTACACTCTTCTATTGCATGTGGACATAAATGTTTCGACAAAGATCCATTTGGAATTGGTAATAAAGATCTGTCCTTTTTAAAGATCGACATGTTTCCTGACCACCATAAAGTCAAAATATATGTGAGAACTTTTCAGTAAGAGTTAAGGCCAAATAAAAAAATATGTGTGGTTCCGGTTACCCTACCTACCCTAATATTTAGCCCCTACCCTAAAGATTATTTTGCCATTTTGCAATAAGCACCGTTAAAGTCATAATGTCTCTCCCATAGAATCAATGTAAAAAAATATATATAAAATCAAAGCACGAAAGCGCTGATATACGGTTTTGCCTTGAAACTTTATATTAGCTGTGATTCCAAGAATGGATGATTTCCAAATAAGCAGACATTCCATATTAACATACATCACCAACTTTAATGCTGCAGAGAAGTGATAGTGTAGCTCTTTGTGCATCTCAGACATGCTTGGGCTTTTTATTTTGCAGTGTTAAGTATATACACACAAAATGTATGAGGAACATAACAAGTCCGACATACTTCGTGATGAATCATTTGACCAATAATTGGTAACCAGCCTGTGTATTCAGGGTGTCAACTTAACTATGTCAATGAGGTCAAGGTTATATGTTATATTATGACTGGCATGTACTATACTAAATCAACCATCATAGCAAATATCTCAAACTTCTCAATAAATTGTTCACTCAAATATGGAATGGGTTAAGAGCCAGGTGACAGAGATCTTACTGACAAGATGAACCACTAAATGTCATTAACTTGGTATAAGCCATAACTCTGGTAAGTATGACATCACAGTATTTGACATCTTTTATTATGGCTATATCCAACATGTCCAAGTACTTATGTGTTTACTATTATTGACCAATCAAATTAAAACTGCTCCTATATATCACTGCATGCAGCTCCATTCTATTTTCTGTTTTTATTACCTCTTCTGACTTTATTATTTAATGCTTTCCAAATCAAGGTAGCTACAATTTAATTGGTCAATGTCATATGTGACTAGAACTTGAAAAGATGTTTTAATGTGTAATTGGTCTTCTTTTTTACAAGGAAACTTATGTCTTACTTATATAAATTTGACTCCTGATGTTGAAATGAAGCCCAATGCAATATTAGTACTGTGGGCATGCCACAAAAGAATACTTCTGTGGCCCAATTTGACAACATAATGCAGCAAAGTCTAATTATCCCTCCTTCATGCAATACCATAATTATGCACAGGTTGATTGGATTTACTTTCTTTGGTTAAAGTTTCATTGACATCTTACAACTGTGACCACAGAAGAGTAGATTTTCTTACAATGTCATCTACATAGGTCAACATGAAAGTTTTCTCAAGTCCAATTAATCCCCCCTTGATTATGCAGGTCCGTAATTAATTTTCTTCATGCACATTTTCATATGGTGTACTAGCTTTGGTTAAAGTTTCATTGAATCAAACAAACCATATAGGGGACCGACCATTTAATTTGTGATATTGTTATTGAAATCTGTACATTTGTTAGTTGAATACATAAAGTACCGGTACCTTATCCCGGCCTCGTTAACATTAGTAAAGCACATACATATAAAGATGTTAGTATTTGTTAGTAATTTACATACAGAATGGCATACTATTTCAATTTGAATAACATGACAGAAAATACCAAATAATGTGATTCCACAAAAAGATGAGTTTTTCAATCATAATAAACCAAATTAACAAATATACAGAAAATCAAAAAAATAGGGTTTTAAGTAGTTATAGAAGTAAAAGAAAAAAAATGGAAAAAGTTTAATTTATTGAGTTTTTTAAGGCATAAAAATAATTTTTAAAGAGAAAGAAAAAAGAAAAAGTTTTTGAATTTGCTTTGATGAATAGGTAATTTTAGCATTCATAAAAACAAAAGGCTATTTCTTTTCTATCATGTTATATACAGAATGAATATTTGTATAAATCTTTATATCTTATTAAACAGTAAAGTGAAAGCATTCCATATCTGGTTGAAAAAAATCAATTTTTTTATTTTTAATAGCAATAGATTTCTCACTGTTATATAGTGACTGTATTTTCCTCTGCATTGTGACCAATGATAATTTTTTCTGAAAATATTTACAATTAAAAATATACTGCTTTATTTGTAATAAAATGAGGTTGATAACATCTCCTCGTGACGATTTTGAAGTATCACCAAAAAGAAAAAATTGCATAGTAAATGGAATACTAACACCATTTGACAATAACCAAGAATCAATTTCATCAATAAAAGTTTGTACAATCTCACAGTTCCAAAATAAATGTTCTATAGTTTCCTCATCTTCCTGACAAAAAGTACAAAAGGCATTGTCTTTTACTTTAATTTTATACAGAAATTTATTTGTTCCTGGGTATGGTTTTTTTTCGTTCAGAAATTTTTTTCCGGACAAGACGAGAATTTTTTTCCAGAATTTAACATTAGGTTATATGACAAATGCTCTGAATCAGATTATTTTTTTTCCTCCACCAAAATCAGAATATTTTTTTTCAGCAACATTGAGTCCAATTATCTCCCCTTAATTATGCTAGATCTTACTTACATTTCATCATGCACTTTTCATATGGTGTTCTACCTTTGATTAATGTTGTTTGTCAACAAACCCACGCAAAAATAATAGAATAAATTACTACGCCAGTAACTGTTCGAATCTTTGTAAAGGCTTAAAGAGCGTCCTACGTCAATGCCACGTTTTTCATTATTTCTGTTATGCTGATTCTGTTCTCAAAATTAAACTAATTAGAACCGATTCCATAAATTTTCGCACGATCACTGTGAACTATTTCGTTTACTGTCGTACTTCGGTCGTATATGGCGGGAAATAATTAATGAGCTTATAAGGGGAATCCCATTACAAGGAAACGACATAAATACTTTATTTACACAATAATTGATACTCAAAGCGTTACAAAAATCAAGCATTATTATACAATGTCAAAAAAAATGAAAACGGAACATACACAACTAGATTTATCGTAAAATTGAATGTAGGACAAGCGTCAAGTGTTTAATTTACGTTACTTGTCGGAATATTTTTATGAATGAAAACTAGTGTAATAATACAAGCAAGAAAATATCGGCATTTTAATCCTCCTGACAATTTGTCATAGTTAAACATTTACCATTTGAGATACGATAAGTTATCTTAAAATCTTAAAAGTAGTAACATTCAAAGTGTAGTGTTATCTAACAAGCACCAGATCTATATTTTGATAAGCCATCTCTGTCTCGACAGGTGATAAGATCATGACGGTTGTCATGTAAACAAACAAAAATGGCCGAAAGGCCACAAGTAAATACGGTTTTGCAAAACCGTATAATAAAATCCCTACCTACCTACCCTGTTAGTTAATTTGGAAAGTCACCGTCAAAAATCATATCATCACCTACCCTGTTTTTTATTTCAATGTAAACGGAACCACACATATATTTTTATTTGGCCTAATATACAACTGTGAGATATCTACATCCCAGGACATAACCCGGTTTTACAGTATATCCAAAGACACAAGCAACACTACACCTATTGATCATAAAAATAGCAAAAATGTAATATCCATGTAATAAACATACCTTGCATTAACCAAAATAACAAGAGCCATAAATAAAGCAAGGAATTGATCTCCGTGTAAGAAATAAACATCCCACATGCATTGTATCACAGGTAATGTACAGGTAGATGCAAACAAGCTCCTCAACTATAAATACAACAATAAACAATAATTAGATTAACATAATATTCCATTTCAACAAAGTTTCTGAAATATTCAGATATTGAATACAAGTGTAAATTACTGTGACACACCTATTACAGTCAAACCAGCCGTAACGGTCACATTGTATACTGGTCACCTTAAAACCCTCCCGACCTGATTTCCATGCTATTTTTACTCAAATATTGGTCACCTCACTAACGCGGTCAGCGGTCACTCAAAGTTTATCCCATCGTTTCAGGCTACCGGTATTTAATGGTCAGTTTTCATCTGAGACTTTAAAAATTCATCGGTAATTAACTTTTGAGGTGTTTTCAAAACACAATAGCATTAAATAAGCTATCAAATCAGTGATCACTATTTTTTCCAAACAATTACCTTCGGGTAACAGTAAGCAAATCATTACAGACTAGTACTGGACCTGATAATCCGACAGATTTTAAATCAACGGTCACCTGTTTTACCTGGCGATTTTTCCTTTGTCCAAAAGGTGACTGATGAATACAGGTTTGACTGTGTTTGTGATGCTTCAATTTTCATTGAAGTTTTAGGACAACCAATGGACGAATTTAAAAACGATCAATGACACTTTAGACAAGATTGGTGGTACACATTGAAGTTTTAGGACAACCAATGGACGAATTTAAAAACGATCAACGACACTTTAGACAAGATTGGTGGTACAGCTATCTTTCCCTTTTTAATTATGCTTGTTGACTATTTTATTGCAGCGTGCATAGACATCTGTATGACTTAATAATTAAGTAAGGACTACTGTATGCCGGGCGCACCACGATGCGATCTAGTACGAGAATAAATATTACTCAAAAGTTTTATACATTTATGATTCAAAACAATGAAGACTATTGTATATATAGCATGGAAGCTTTTTAACTCTCCTTACCCAGGGTAAAGCATATGCATCAGGCGATATCCTCTTTGTGTCCAGAAATGAGGACAGTTCTGGGTCATGATACTGTAGAAGTAGTCTAAACAAATGGAATGGTTTACCATTCTTAAAACACTCCCTACAAGAAATATCAACACAGTATAAATATAATAAAATACAATGAACAGTTTCTTTTGAAAAATCAAATGGCAGGTCATATATATTTGTATTTTGTGTATCTAATGCCAAAATTATATAAGTTACAGATTGAATTAAGTTGATGGTTTGGTTTGGTTTACAGTGTTTAACAATATTTCAGTTATATCGTGGCAGTCAGTTTTATTGGTGGAGGAAACCGGAGTACCTGCAGAAAGCCACCAACCTGTCTCAAGTCACTGACAAATTGCCATGAGCGGGATTTGAACTCACAAGTTTAGTTAAATAAATTTTTATCATGCTCGATTCTCCACTCTGTCACATTATCTGGACACCAAGCTATTTGCTCTTCCAACTTGATGCTGTGGGTAAGGGTTAAGGTGTTTAATGCCACTTTCAACAATATTTCAGTTATATCATGGAGGTCAGTTCTATTGGTGGAGAAAACTGGAGTACCCGGAGAAAACCACCGACCTGCCGCAAGTCACTGACAAACTTTATCACATAATGCTGTATCAAGTACATCTTGCCATGAGCAGGATTCGAACTCACAATTTTAGTGGTGATGGCACTGATATTTGATGATGTGTGATCATGATTAGTGGACAATATGTTGATTATCTATACCCTCTAAAGCAAACAAAAAATCAAAAAATCAAAAAAATTATAGAATCTTTCTTACCTTGGTATGTATTTATTTACAATAGCATAAAAACAATTATAAATTTCAGCTCTGCTAAGTTTCAGTGCCAGTAAGGGTTGTATTACACCCAACCAATCATATTCTGAAGAGTAACTTAGATTACGGGACTTTGTGTAGAAAGTTATTATTGTTTCAAGATCACTGACGAGGGCAAGTTTGTCTTCTTCATCGTCATTTCCAAATTTATCTGAAAATAAAAGCAACGTTGCACAAGAATATTATGAACAAAATTTAATATTTCGTCTGTTATATAAACTTACCTGTACAGAAAGCTTGAAATAAGGGAAAACCCCCAATGATGTCTTCGTTACAAAATGTCATTCAAAGTAACATTTTATATGTTCTTTTCATATTGCAGGGAATTTGTGGTCAAACTTCTCTTTCTCTCCCCCCCACTTCATTATGCATACAGAAGAATATAGCAGGGTTATCAACATTTTGAAATTAGAGGGAGCTCACAGGGAGAAGTGGAAGACAACGGGGAGAAGTAGGGAAATTTCTGGGAGTAGTTAATTTCATTTAATCAAAACCTAATGAAATTAGCTTACTCAAATTCAGTACAGTTTTATGGCAGTATAGTTTGGTTTTTCTTTGTCCTGCATTTAGACACAATTTCCCCCTTTTGAATTCAATGACGTGGAACCACAAAACATTGTAATAACCTTCATTTTTTTCAGTTACATGTATATCATGGCGAGAACAATCTACGTTTCGATGAAATGATAATGCTGTTCGCTTTGTACTAGACCAACAAGCTTAGTTGGACTTTTATAGTGCTAGCAACAGTCCATGGGTAGATATCATCACTCCACTCGGACAAATTATCCTGATTTAGAGCAAAGCAGTCATTGCTCTTACTCCTTATTGCTGTATACTTTGCGGAGAAGCAGCAAATACCAATTTTATAGTATTAACGGACTTTGATCCAACCGGGGTTCCAACCTACAATCTACCATACTTGAGACAAGCATGCTAACAAGTACGTTCAAACATACAGCTAAAAAAAATGAGAGATTTGTTGTCAGTCCCTATTGATAACTAAATGGTAAATGTTGCCTTACCTATAAGTGTTTTACAGTCTTGTCTAATCTGTCCTTGTTCTTTCAAATCAAACAATCCATCAAATGTAGCTAAAGAATCTCCTTTAGATTGTACACCTAAACATATCTGTAAAGTACAATGTCATTCTAGGCTAATCTAGTACATATTCAAAAAGGCAAAATCTGGACTGATAACATTCATTACATATAATTAAATGTTCTAATACATCATATGTTACAGTTGATACATCATATCGGGCTAGGGGTTATGGTGTTTAACGTCACTTTCAATAATATTTCAGTTTTGTCGTGGCTGTCAGTTTTATTGGTGAAGGAAACCAGAGTACATTGAATCACTAGGAATATATAATATTACACAAATATATATACATCCGTACATTGTATTGCAGATTTATTATTGGTAAATTTGTTCTCGTCATATGACATTACATGTAGTTAAAATACTGTTCAGTTCAGTGAAACAACAATCAATCAATCTAAGCTATAAAGACATCCAATCAGAATCATATTTAATGTAATACATTGAATTAGAATGTTGAAAAAATTACAATATTTTACCTGCCAAACTTCAGCTCTTAAATGTTCTGGAACCGGTCTGCCTTTACAGATATTTCTGAGAGTACCATAGTCACATTCATCCACTAATGCTGTCTCTAAATCTGTAATCCTAAACATAATCAAACATCATGTTTTAATATGTACATAAAATTTCAGTTACATCAATAATATTGCAGATTTCATTAGACAGTCTATATACAAAATGTATATATATTTTGTGTTTCCTGTATTAAACTGGACTGACCAAAAAAAAAAACTGTCTAGGTATACTCAATAGCATTTCTTTTCTTATTTTTTACAAGTTATTTCACATCATATTTGCAGAGCTTTTTTTTATTTGATTGAAAGAAAACAATTCCAAGGCACTAGAGACTACTGTGTGCAATACTGAACAATACAATAACTCATTCTTCGTCAATTGTGTAATACATTGGAACCAGCTGGATGAAGAGATAGTGCATGCAAAGACAGTTGAGAGCTTCAAAACAGCTCTCCAACACCGACAATAGGTGCTCTCTCTCCCGTAGAATTAAAACCAGCAAGTGGTATCTTCGACGTATTGATATAGATGCAGATACAGAGAAAACTTCTCTAAACTACAAATGTACAATGTACCGTAACCTACATGTACCTCTTTCAAAAAATGTAATCGAGTCAGTTATTGTTGTTTAATGCCAAGTGAGCTATTTTTAGCAGCTTATAGGAATTATTAAAAACACTGTTCCACCGACATATAAAGTTATATGACACTGTATTTTTTTGGGGTGTTGATGTGACATGTCATTGTCAGTATTTCTACGAATCCGGGTCTGTTCGCCCTAATTCCCGTTCGCCCTATTACCTGTTCGCCCTAATACACGTTCGCCCTGATAATTATATATATGGACTACTGCAAGCTAAGGTTGCACTTTTAGTGGCCACTTAGGGTGAAAAATGAAATGCCTTTAATCATTCCAAATCTTAATTGTTTTTGAACACAAACATCATACCTACAAGATTCTAACTGATCAGGGATAGTTTCCATCATTTTGATTGAAAAAATATATTTAAAGATAATGCTGTCAAAAATTCTGTACGTATGGGACAATCACTTATGATTATTATTTTTTTTCCCTCTAAAGACTTTATCAATTGTTTTATCATATTTTCAAATCGGAACTAGCTTGCTTTCAACACAATAGAACAACCAGGGCTTTCTGGTAAGATATCTCTTTATAATTTTCCCATTTTTCAAGCTGCCTCAAAATAATTGAAAAATTTGTTGATTTTTTCTCTTTAAAAATCACAACAGCTAAACTATTCTTCATTTAACATAGTGATTATGAAATTTTACTATTCTTTTAACCAATGAAAAAAATTATTAAGATATCTGATACATAAAATTCACAATAGATTATTTTTAAAATGTTTGAGTTTCCATATTCTTGTCCCATACGTAAGATTTAATTGACCATGTTTAGTAAAATTAAATGAAACAATAACATTCTATATTAAAATTTTCCATTTGTTTCAAAGAAATAAGGTGATGAAAATTGTAAACTATACCTTTTACATAAATTTGATATAAAAACGATGAGAAAGAATCACCAAAGACATCATTTTTTGCCTTAAAAGAAACAACACATATATTTTAACTCCTGTTTCTTGCAAAAAATAACACATTTTTTACTGAATAAGCTGATTACATTATGAAGTCTACATTTTGTATCGTGTTCAGAATTAAAATTGTAGCTTTTGACTAATTTTTACAAGTATAAAATAATACTTTTTACAATTTTGTTCCATACGTAAGATTTTATAGCCCATATACAGAAGTAAAATTCAATAATTCAGAAACATCGTATTTAAATTTTCCAAGTGTTTCAGAGTAGTCAGGTGGTAGAAATAGTATATTAGACCCTTTAAGTTAATTTTATATGAAACAATCAGCATTGGATCACCAGACAACTATTCTTTTTCCAAAAAATAAGCAAATACAAATGCCAATTCTTGTTTCTTGCAAAGAATTAACAAATTTTAGACTGACTAAGCTGATTTAACTAAGTAGTCAACACATTGTATAGTATTCATAATTAAAATTGTAGCATTTGACACATTCTTACAAGAAAAACTTGATATTTTTTGTCACATATAGGACTATATAGTGTAATCCCAACATCTTGCGTATGGGACAAAAGTTTGCAATATTTATTTTGTTGTGGATTTCACTTACATTTAATTTAGAAAGTAATGCAATGTATTCTTATTTATTAGTTTTCTACCTTTTTTTTACAAATGTGACTGTTTATTTAGCTTATTCTTGACAAAATGGAAATATTTTGATAAGTTTGGGAAGAAAGAGCAAACACTCTTACATCTCTATCAACAACTTTTTGGATGAATATAAGGAGTTAAACATATGTTTATGTAGTCATCAGTGTATTAGAGATGTAATGATGTAAAGAATGCAAGTCAGTAAAGGAATTTAAGAGAAAACTTTCTACCTTACGTATGGGACAAAAAAAAGTGTTACGTATGGGACGTTTCAGATTGACTTTGATGTCTTGTCTTGTCTACATTAATTGGTGATAGTCAAAACCAAAGTTATTTATACTTAGGTACCTTGATACCATTCAAATAAAAAGTGAGATCTTATATTTCAAGTATGTACTTTTCATGGAAATATGGCTTACGTATGGGACAGCATGGGTTTCGGAAAATGTCTTTTCAAACTTTGAAGACTTGAATTAAAAAATATGATCAGAATTCTCTCCATTCTTTTTTGTCATAATTCTTCCTCACACTCTCAACAAAAGATTAACTGTATATAATGTAGATAAATAAGAAGATGACTCCATATAATTCCTTGTTAATCTTGTGAATGACTATTTTGTTAAAAACGATTACATACCATCATATTTTGTTTAACATCTTCTCTGATAATGATATTATATTGAAGTGCTACATGTTATTTATATACCAACAGAAACTAGAGAAAATTCTCTATAAACTGAAGCTGACTTTAACTTTGTTATTCCTGAGAGAAAAATGTATTACACCTTTAAAAATGGGGAAAATATGAAGTGACCGCTCGTAACAAGCATTTTTTGGCAAATTTTGGGTATGTATGAGCCTGTATTTCCATAACCGTTCATAATAGACCATTGAAAGTTATCTATTGTTTAGACCCCATAATGCACCAAGTTTAAACATATCATTCATTTATTTTATATTGCAACATATCATTTGCTGATCAATTACACAATATCCTTTAAAAAGTGCAACCTTAGCTTGCAGTAGTCCATATACATTTTTTGTCTTTTTTTTCAGTAAGTATTGACTAATGGCAATATACATGTTTGAACAATAGGGCTATAGAAGTGAGTATATGATATCAATTCTTAGTTTTTTATTAGCCGAGTTGCAACGAAGTTGCAGTCGGCTTATGTTATGTTATGTTATGTTTATCGTTAACGCGATAGCGCTCTTAGTTTTTGGCCGATCAACATAATTTTTGGTAGGAAGCATTATTACACTATTATTTAGAGCGAGTTCGAAATTCAGATTAATCTATTGTCTTTTTCTTGTAAAATCATGGTTTTTTATAGAAACAATACATAT
>MJUT01062439.1:533866-544159 GCA_002080005.1 Gigantidas platifrons | reverse complement strand
TCTGATAGAAAATGGAATAAGAGGTGCAAAATGGCAATATAATCAAGATTCTCCGAAAGTTTTCTTACAGTTTCTGGGCAATTAGGTACCAAAACAAAACCACGACTGGAATTTTACCAAGTACTTATTTTTATACACCCGTCTTAAGACGGATGTATTATGGTAAACCATATCCGTCTTTCCGTCCGTCCATCCGTTCGTTTGACATGTCGCTCTCTAACTTCAGAACCCCTTGGCCAATTCACTTCAAACTTTGCGGGTTCTTGACCAATTCGCTTTAAACTTTGCAGAGCTATTGTATAAATGGGCGTATTATGCGGGGCGTATTAGGCACTTGGTGCAGCCGATTTTTGTCTTCATTTTTGTCTGATTTCAGCGAGTTTTATTTCGTTAAATTCCGCTTGACAAGAACTTTTGAGAACATGCCAATGGAATTTGTGTAACTTTCCCTAAAATCACACTTTACGGAGTACTTTGAATTTGTTTTTTTTTATTCGATTTCATTTTTTTTCTGGATTTGTCTTGACACAATTTTTTAGAAGTGTAGCAACGGTGTTTAAATTACATATTTCGAACCTTTTCATCTCTCATAACATAATTTAGCACTATCTGTTCGTGATAAGTAACGTACTTCTAGTTCTGCTCGTTTCATTGGGTTTATTTTCAAACGTGTTTAATATATGCCCATGAAGTATATATAAATAGGAATGAATCTGGTTGATTTTTTTCCTCTCGTGTTGTTTCGTTCCAATTTTATTTCGATTCGATTTCCATTTCTTTTCGTTTCGTTTCGTTTCAATTTCGTTTCGTTTCGTTTCGTTTAAGTTCGCCAAGTTCCGTTTCGTTTCGCCAGGTTTCGTTTCGTTTCGCCAGGTTCCGTCTCGTTTCGTTGCGTTTCGTTTCTGTTTCGTTTCTTGTTTTAGAGGGACCCCTTTAACCGACTTGGTGTTTAAAAAAAACACAACAATGGACAAATATAACAAAGCAGTACATAGTTAAACATACATAAATAGCATAAAACACGAATTATCCCATATAAATACATACATACCGTACACAAATCATAGACATAGACAGTCACATAGTATAAATATAATACATATTTTTAATAAATTCAGGGATGGATTTGTTAACACTTTTGAAGGTCTCTAATGCCATGGATCCCATACGTCTGATTTTAAATGATGATAATTTTGATTGATCTAATCAAGGATTTATATAGTAGGAACTACTATATAAATCCTTGATCTAATAAAGAGTTGTAAGAATTGGTGCAATCGTCATATATAAATCTTAGAGCTCGTTCTAGAAATTTTTCGATCTTGTTATAACAAATTGAACAACAAAGTTTTAGGATTTAAACCGCATATTCTAATACCACCTTTTTAGCATTGGCTAGTGTTTCCCCCAAATCCACGGCTGACATGCAGTTAGGAGGTCTGACATGGCCAGAAATCACTGCCAGAGTACATTGCGCATGCGTTAACTTTACCTAACTAATTAATGGAAAATAACATAGAACTTAATGGGACGTGTTACGTCAACATCAAATTAAATGAATTTAATACTAATTTTGCATATATACGTTCATATCATCAAATTGTTCTTTTTATGCTCTTTCTGAAGAATCTACTTTTAAAGAAATGTGTTAAGGTTTAGATATTTCCATTCAGCTTTAAAATTTAGTCTCTTTCTCTCCTATATCTCCTTCTGATTTATACTTCAGAACATCGTTATGACGACTTTGTGTCCTAATTATTAATTTTATCTTTCTTTTCATCGCACAAACGTTCATAGTTTCCAATTCTTGAAAGTTTTATCTTCCGATTGATACCAATAACACACTTATAAAATAACGTTTAGATATTTCCATTCTCTGTTAAAAATTGAAATTTGTGCAATCTTTGTAATGAACTCCGAAAATTTCTAAGTCCGAACAGGTAAATTTTACCTGGCCGTTATCGGGTCGTTGACTTTTATTGGGGGGCAACACGATTGTAACTTTATAAGGAAATATTAAAATATAGATAGAAATAGGTATCGTGTTATGCTAGACACTGAAAACATCTAATGATGAAATTAGGTTCAGTCTGTTTTCTCCAGAACAGATCCAAAGGAAAACTACTGCAATGCTTCGGAATTTTTCGCGATATGTTGAATAAAAAGTCATATACATGTACATGTATATCCAAAATTCTTGTATTATTTAAATTTTATTCAGTCGTTGTGAGTGTTAGTTTTCAAATGTGATAAACACAAATATAAACAATGATTATTTATTTATAATACCATTATTTCATGAGAGGTCGTTTCTTAAATCGCTCCTGGGACCATCTAATAACACTAAATTTCATCAGAAGATGTTATCGATACTGCGCAAAATTCTATAACAAATTTTGATATCAAAAATCGAAATCAAAATAAAATTTGCAGATTTCCACAGCATGTATTTATAGCTTCATTTCAAACATTAAAGTGAAGAACACCGGTCAACAACTTTGTTTTGATACGACGTGCATGCTAAATTTTGTAGGTTACAACAACCAAACATGGCTTCAATATAGTTATAAAAACAATCGAGCCTTTGAAATTTGCCTTGCGGATATAATAAAATATGACATTAAAGAAATATAAAACTCCAAGTGGGAATAGCTGTACTTTTTGTATAAACAATGTGCAAACATTGGGATTAACGTGTATAAACAAAAACTCATTAACTTCAGGTAAACTTGTGTGTGTCTAGATTGCTTAGAGAATTAAAATACAGTAATAGGAAATTATGCTTTTTAATCTTACTCCAACAATACATTCATATTTCAGCATCTATAGAACTTATTGTTTAATTTATAAATTACATGAAATAATAAACAAATATGGTTTCAATCACAATTGATAAAGTTCATTCAAAACATAATTTTAACATCAAGTACTACATACAAAAAATGTAAATATTCATACCACAAAATGTTCTTAGTCTCAATTTGAAATCTTATATTACTAGTTCTTACTTTACAAATATAGTTTCTATAGACAGCATTCACTCCCAAAAGATAATTCTCCAATTTGAACTTGGTTTTGAATCTTGAATAATATTCCCCTCTTGAAGAATTGCAGACAAGTTTGATAGGTTGTGCCACCTTTGCGACTCAAATGACATAGGGGGTAAATTTCACTATGTAATGACATGTAGCTTTTTCGATAATGAAAGAAAATATTACTTGCCATATTATTGTCAAAAAAATGCAAATATTCTTAAATTCAATCAATTGTTTTCATCTCATAACATTGTTGTACTAGAAAAATTGTGTAAATTTATCAAAGTAATAACTGTGAAAGTCTCTCCTCCTGGTTAGGACAGATATTTTGTTCCTGTTTATGTTCTTTAAAAATTGTGTATATCTTCTCTGTAACTTACTTCGTTCGTTCGTTCGTTCGTTCCTTCCTTCCTTCCTTCCTTCCTTCCTTCCTTCCTTCCTTCCTTCATTCATTCATTCATTC
The DNA here is from genome assembly GCA_002080005.1 of Gigantidas platifrons. NCBI lineage: Eukaryota > Metazoa > Mollusca > Bivalvia > Mytilida > Modiolidae > Gigantidas > Gigantidas platifrons. The sequence goes on along the minus strand of MJUT01062439.1, from coordinate 540,661 downwards.
ATTCATTCATTCATTCATTCATTCATTCTTCATGCACATTTCGCATTCTTATGATGCATGTTTTGTTTTCAAAGGTACAAATATTTAATCTATTTATTTCATACTTTATTTCAATCCAATCCATATGAAAAATGTTTCATTCCAATTTCTAATTTATTTTTATTAATAAATTTAGGTTTTTTCTGCAATATTAGACATAAAATACAGGTAATAATTAATTAGATACTACATGTAATTGCAAAAACAACAAATTAACTGTAACAACATCTATTGTTATTTGTAAGTGGGAATAGCTGGAATAGGTATTTTTAAAAAGTGGGATTAGATAGAAGACATCAAAACGATAATTAGCGTTTAATTTCAATCTTGAATACGATGTCCTTTGTACACCTTTTTAAGAAAAATATTAACATGAGAAAATTTAGACATGTTAAATATTACAATATTTGAATAAATATTTTTAAACGTTTTAGACGGCATGTTTAGAAGACATATTGAGTATATTTTAGTAGTAAGTTTATGGTTTTATTTTGTGTATATTTCTACTGATTGATAGTGCCTTATAGGTCATTTAAAATGGCTGGATATTGGTTGTTTTATACATGTATGTATATAATTTATATTGTACATTTTTTTTATGACAATCAATATGTGTCACAATAGTAAACAAATTATTATCTTATATTCTTAATCATTCAAATGTCTACTTCCATATCCCCTAATTTATCATGTTTACCTTTAGTAATAACGGTGAGATCAAGATCAAGAATCTTTATTATTTGGTCTTTGAGTAAGATATCTACTTATTAGTTGGGTTCGATTTTCAGTGAAAAATGACACTCCATAATATAGTGAAATTCGTCAGCAATATAGATTTTTTTTTATCACTGTCTATTTTCTCTGTCGACACCATACCATCGTCCAGTTTCTATCGGTAATTTGTGGTTTGTGGTTCGAAATGTACATAATGTATATATATCTTTGTCTTCCAAAACATTGAAATAATTTTCGAATTCAAAATTGTCTTTAAATAATCTATAATTGACGGCTTTTGGTGAGTTTTGTATCAGAGAATGTCACTCCTGTGTAAACTGCTCATGGAGACTGTTCCTAATTAAATCTAAAAGCAGGTCAGAATTTTGAAAGAATTGTTGAGACCAAATGTCGGAATAGCCTGTATCATCAAAAATGTGTTTAACATGTTTAATCCAAGAAAAATCCAGATTTTCATCAATAAAAAGGTTATACAAAATTGTATAGGATAAATATGAGATATCAACAACTTGTTTAACGGAATTGATTTGTCAAAAGGTGTGAATTATCTTATTAGGCTTGCGCTTCAGTGGTTCTGGATTAGTGGTCTCAGGTAAACTTAAAAATACACATGTGGCAGGTGAAATCCAAGAAAGACAACTCTTACTGAAAAAAGTTGGCCGGAATTTCTGGGGATGGGTAGATGCAATGTGTTTTTGTTGGTTTTTGAGGTCATTTGCAAGTCTGTAATAAAATTTCAGTTTTTCTTCATTTTTTGCTGCAAGTTAAACAGAATATACATACATTGCTTCTGAATATAAAACTTGTATTCGTCACGAAACAGGTTAGATCCTTAGCTGACTGTTCCTGTACACAGACGCTCTTGGCATGGAATTACATCCTCTTTGCAGAATATTTGATAACCCCCTGCGCATCATTGGAGTTGGGAGTATTAATTACTCACAGATGGAAGCGTTGTCTTTTATTAACTTTAGTTTATTTTTCCACCAAGAGCACGTTTTTCTTATAATGGTGTTACAATTAATGCAATAATTAATGTAAAATCAGTGTAATCGGCATTATATGAAATTTATATTGATTTTCTACAGCGTCTTGATTGACAATACAAATATTTGTATTTGTATTTGTATTTGTATTTCTCTGCTAGCAGACCGACGTTGGACACTAATGACTTCGTTAGACCAAAACATACGGAACATAATATCCAGACTGATATGCAACAACAAATGTGGGTGCTTTCTTAACTGTTTTGTGGATAAATGTTATTCATATATTATTCGAAAACATAATTGATTTTTATTGTATAGTAAAAAAAAGTAGATATCAAACTTAGTGCGTTTCTGTAATAACATTCATCACGTGCGCTCAAAGCCAAAATATTGAAAAGCCAAATGATCTAAAAGTCTTTGGGAGAACGAAAACAACAGGGCCTAAACAGGATAGCCAAAATCAGCTAAGATCACATATGCCTGAGAGAGGAGAACATCAGTCTTAAAAATAATGACATAATTTAGGAACTGTAAATTTCGATAAAAATATATCTAATAAACAATGTCAGTGCTGAAACACTGACTACTGCGCCGATGATACCCTCGGGGACTAGTAATCCCATATGCACCACCCAGTGAAAGTAATAAAAACGTAGATAATATATCAGAGTCAACACGACGCGTTCTGGAATTACCTTCATCAGGTACATTCAAAGCCAAAAGCAATCTCCGGAAATTCGAAGTGATCGACCGTGCAAATCACTATATGATCAGGTCCTTATGAATGGCCATACCATTCTCTTTAGTGTGATCTTGTGTATGTGTGTGTGTGGACATTGCAGCCACCGCTTGTGGTAAATAAATTACATTAATACTTCATTAGAGGAAAAACAAACAGAGGGATTTGGTTTTTTTTCGACAGAAAACAATCAGTAGTCGTGGAAAAGGGGAGATGTGAAATCCGGCGTCCCTCAAGGATAAGTTCGGCAACTAGTCTTTTCCTCATTTACATTAATGCCGGAAGAACCGTTTCAATAGTTAGACTCTTTGCCAACGATACCATCAGATGCACCAAACACTTCGAATCTCGATATGATAGCTAAATATCACTGGTGGTTTACTACGTCACACGCACGGATACTTAAACATCGCCGCTAGGTAGGTTTAGGCAGTTGTACAATTTAAAAAAAGAAAAACTAACAAAACCAAGTAGTTCACCGAAGGTCCCACATATCAGACTTCATTGTTAGCATACATTCATTGGGTGGAAACCTGTCAGCTTTGCAAACACTTCTGTACAGTTAAATGGGTTTTGTATGAACGGTATCCATGCCCGGAATTTTAACTGTACAGAAGTGTTTGCAAAACTGACGGGTTTCCACGAAATGAATGTATGCTAACAATGAAGTCTGATATGTGGGCCCTTCGGCGAACTATTTGGTTTTGTTAGTTTTCCTTTTTGTAAATTGTACAACTGCATAAACCTACCCGCGGCGATGTTCAAGTATCCGTGCGTGTGACGTAGCAAACCACCCGTGAATATGAAACAAACTGGAAAATTTCTTTTCACCAGCATAAATACGGGTACAAGGTACTGACCATTAGCACAAACGGACTGTTATATTAGCCAACGACATCTAAGGAAGAATATTGTATTAATATAATAGCTATTTAACAGGAAGCAAAACCAACAAAATTGGGAATACTACATATGCATGGATACATTGTACAGCCAATTTAATCTGCTAAGTATCTGGTTTGTATTATCTGATCAGACTTGAAATGGAACAAGCACGCCGAAAACATCTGTAACAAGGCCAATAAAACAGTGTGATTCCTGAAACGAATTAACATGAATAAATTAATACACCAAAACAAAGGTAACAGCCCATCCTTTGAATATGCATGTGTAGTGTTGGATCCTTACCACCAGAACAACAACCACTTATACCTGAAATTGTACAAAGAAGAGCAGCAATATTTGATAATAGACCATCACGACACATTATCTGTCAGCTCGGACCAGTCCTCGAAATGAACATTTTAATTTACTGGTCCGAATCAAATTCTTCAAATTATCTTTATATCTAAGAAAAACCTTGGGTGGTGGACCGGTGCTCGTCGTGAGGACTGCTCCATGATTGAAGAACTTGATTGGAATTCCCTTGAACATTCCGTGGAAAATATATAGATTGACTTATAATGTATAAAGTAGCAAAATTAATGGAACTCTCTAATGGAAAACATAGTCATCACCGATGGTCTTGAATGTTTCAATGTTCGATTTCAGCAGATATTCCTGATACTAATTACAGGCATTTGACCGATGGACATTAATTTTCCCGTGTTTGACACGGGGGTACGTATTTTCAGGGCTAGTAACGATGTAGGGCCTCTATTTAATTGTGGGTCCTGGGTCCACACGAATACTAGAAAATACTCAAGGTAAGAAACAAAATTGTCCACAAACTCGGAGGTAGACTTATTTTCTGTTACACGGCACGCGATTTGTCAATTCTTTTCCGGAAATTTGCCTTGACCAATCGCGTGCCGCGTAATAGAAAATAAGTAATCGACCTCCGTGTTCGTTGACAATCTGTCTTGGTAACATATATTCGGGGGTATATATGCAAATTAGTACGAATATGAGAGTAAACCAGTAGCATAACAGCTGATGGGGGTCCACAAGGTTAGTGCATTCCATCCGTTTATTTTTCAGAAATCAGGGAAATCGACAATAATAAGAAATTTAGCAGTACGCCGCCATTTTCAGTGATTTTGTTTCTTACCTTGAGTATTTTTCTAGTATTCGTGTGGACCCAGGACCCACAATTAAATAGAGGACCCACATCGTTACTAGCCTTGAAAATACGTACCCCCGTGGCAAACACGGGGAAATTAAGGTTCATCGGTCAAATGCCTGTGATACTAATGGCATGTTGCATTAATGGCACTTATGTATGTTTAGCATTTGGCTTAAATTAACTCATTTTAGTCATACGCATCCAAAAAATGACAGAATAATCAACGTATTGATGATCTTCGCATATTGGTAGAAGAAGAAGTTGAAGTACATAATCGTCAATAAGATGACGGCGTGCGGAAATTGAAAGAAGAGAAGAGAAGAAACTGAGAAGAAGTACAAACATTAATTAATAGAAAACAGGTGTCTCAGTGAGTCCAATGAGACTCCTCTGTTTTATTACTTCCACGACCTTTTCAATTAATTGTGCACACAGTTACGATTGTCTTCTTTTGGAGTTACAATTGTCTTCCTTAGATTTCTGACGGCTATTTTCTTGGTGGCGGGATCATGTGTGGTATCAAGAACACACACATGCAACAGGATCGTGCAGATCGGCCTTGCGGCTGAGAGGTTCTCGACAGCAGCACGTTGGAAGGGAAAAGTTGGCAGAGGACGATCTTAGCTGTTTCTGCCTCTGCCATGTTGTGATCGTCGTGACTGCAGTTGCCACGATCAGTTTAACGCCAGTAATATATGCTCATTTTTGATTTATCTGTGCTTGCCTGTTTTAAAAAAATTATGTTTTGCTTGTATATATGTTTTAGTCGGTTTTAAGAGCTTTGTGTAGCTCATGTTATTTGCTATATGTATATATGTGCCGACTTACTTTACTTACTTACTTACTTACGACCCACTTATAATTATCATTGAATAAAATGTTTAAGACTTCATCTGGTCAATATAAAGATTTACAGATAGATGGCAAATATTCAATAGGGCTTAATGATTATTGTACCGACCTCCTGAAGAGCAGTTCATATTTCCCGCTAATAAGACTTGAACCATAGTCTCTGCAGAGCGGAAAAGGGAAATCCCCCAGGTAGTTGTCTGTATCGAAAGAGGTAATTAACCAGGAAGGAAAACAAAATGGCGAACAGGGATAGACCGAAAAAAGAGTTTGGTGGTGTTTTTAGCAGACTGCAAGATGTTTTAGCACCCACAAAGCTTGTAGTTGATAAAAAGACAATTGAAAAATCATGGAAATTAATGGACAAGGTTGTGAAATCGTGTCAGCATCCGCGAATGAACCTAAGAAACAGTCCCCCATTCATTTTGGACATATTACCAGACACTTATCAACATTTGCGAATGGTTGCAAACCGGTACGACGATAAAATAAACACCTTAAACGAGAATGAATATTTCAGAATATTTATTGAAAATCTAATGAACAAGTGTAAAAATACGATAAAACTTTTTAAAGAAGGAAAGGAAAAAATGTTCGATGAAAATTCTCATTACCGTAGAAATTTAACAAAACTGTCTCTTGTATTTTCTCACATGCTTGCCGAGTTAAAGGCTATATACCCCAATGGTACATATGCTGGTGATACATTTAGGATAACAAAAGCTGATGCAGCTGAATGGTGGAAAGACTCTTTTGGGAACAAGTGAGTATACACATCACATCATCATACACATGACCATGTCACAACTTTCTACGGGGTCCTATGGCTATGCCCATGGTACCCGACTGCCGTGGTACGGTGGTAGTTAAATTTTTAAAATAGAGGCGCATATTGATTGTAATAGCATTTGAATACATGGTATCCAGTGTTAGAAACTAAGAAATAAGGGAGGTTGTCACAAGGGCAAGTAGGGGAAAAAATCAGGTCGTCCGAATTTACATCAGGTTGCCGAAAAGGGTCGCATTGCGAGGTGGTTATTACAGCTCAAGGGCCCCAGAAGCTCTGGGGTAAATAGTGCAAAATCCTGCATTCTGGGTGTTTCATGAGGCCTACTTTTTGGTTTGAAAAAGGTGGCTCACTCCTTGAAAAGAATGGCTTTTGGTTTTACAGTGGGAGCCAGATCAATGTTGAAAAACACCCATCAATTCAAGTTTTAGTTCCTCAAGAAGTACATTTGACTTTTTAGTAACGACGGACAAAAAGCACTTGTTTGTTTTAAAAAAAAAATTAAATCAGTTGTTTATTTTTTAAAAATTTTATTCAGATTTAAATTCCTTTTCAATTTCCATATTCACAGCCTCTTCAGATTCATCACATT
>MJUT01062439.1:519595-531739 GCA_002080005.1 Gigantidas platifrons | reverse complement strand
GATTCGAATATATCGTTCTGACTAAGCCCATGCCTGATGGGGTACTGGCAATTGACAAATGTCCATACCCCTATACGAGATATTGATTCCGAGAATGTTACTGTTTTTAGCAAAAGGGAAAACACGCGGAACCAGGGAAATATTATAGTCTGCCAAAGATGACAAAACCCGGGCGTCGTGTTGCAATCATGCAATTTTCAACCTCTGATTTTTTTTTATCAGAAATGATGCAAGTTTGCAGATTCTTTTACAACCTGTAATTGTATATTTATGAAAAAACCCCAAAACAAACAAAATATATAGAGTTACACCTACGTATACGTGATACATGTACATGATCTCTGCCAACATAAGTTTTTATTTTAATATTTTTTACTGATGACAAATATTATAAAGTCACACTAGCGGCAATTATGCTTACCTGAGTTATTGATTTTTAATAACACCTGTCTGTATCCGGTGGAGAAAGCTGCATAGATCAATGGGAATAGAACCATAAATTTTACCGCGGCCCACCGATTCAGGTGAGAAACCCTGCTGATTTATGATCAAATGCTCCAAAGATACATCAAGATTTTTTCGGTGGATATCGGTGTATTTCAGTTTTACACCAAGAAATTCCACAGATTTTGGAGTGGGCGAATCCATTCTCTCTGAGCTAACTGTATGCAACGGTTGGTCATTCAATTCATTGAAATACACTGCACGAGGACCCATAAGATTTTTATCGATCTGCATCCGGGTATTAACTATTGCATTCTATTTATAGAACTATTTACAAACAGACACGTGTCTGCAATGAAAAAAAATAAATAACTACAGTATTTTTATTCCAATTGTTGCAAGTTGATTATGAGGTCTGAGAAATAATAATTTATTTTACAACTTTCTCTAGTTTTTGACGTTTGTTCTATATATATTTTATTACTAGTCGGGGCATTGGGCAAATTGGCAGAAGCATATTTTTTTCTGCTGAAGACCACAAATATGAGTTATTACAATTGTGGTATTAGACCAAAGTACAGTAACATTCCAGAAAGGGTGGGGGAGGGTGTTATTACAATTTGTGTGGTACTTATTAGACCAAAGCACAGTAATATTTCAAAAAAGGGGGGGAAGGGGTTATTACAACTTGTGTAGTATTAGATCAAAAGTAAATTATTATAAGATTAAGCTCATTATATTCTTGTCTATTCATATTTAGAAAAAAAAATTCTGCTCTGCAAAAGTGACTAATGGTCTCAAAATCCTGGCTGAATCCCTGAACCTGTAATTGTATATTTATGAAAAAAACCAAAAACAAACAAAATATAGAGTTACACGTACATGATACATGTACATGATCTCTGCCAACATAAGTTTTTATTTTAATATTTTTTACTGATGACAAATATTATAAATAGTCACACAAACGGCAATTATGCTTACCTGAGTTATTGATTTTTAATAACACCTGTCTGTATCCGGTGGAGAAAGCGGCATAGATCAATGGGATTAAAACCATAAATTTTACCGCGGCCCACCGATTCAGGTGAGAAACCCTGCTGATGTATGACCAAATGCTCCAAAGATACACCAAGAATTTTTCGGTGAATATCGGTGTATTTCAGTTTTACACCAAGAAATTCCACAGATTTTGGAGTGGGTGAATCCATCCTCTTTGAGCTAACTGTATGATTGATTGAATGATGTTTAACGTCCAGCGAGCAATTTTTCAGCTATATTCAGGACGAGAAAAAATTTAAATGCCACAGGACTCGAAACGAGGAAAGGTGATGGGTAGGGACGGAGAATTTAGCCAGTGCACTGCAACAGGTCTCCTATGGACACTCATCATGAGCATAATGCTCATAATGAGTTGTTACACTAGGTTCTTTAACGTGTGAAGAGGGTGGCAATCTCTCAACATGGGACCTTGGTTTTATTTACGTCTCATCCGAAGGACAGGTTGGTTGTGAATTTATACATCCCGCACAACCGACGGATGCTCCTTCAAGCCAAAGAAGCTCTCGGTCCCATTTCTATACCTTGGGGTTCCCGCAGGGTTGGCCCCTTTTAGAGGACTGGTGCCTCTAGGACGGAGATACCTGATGCCTATTCTACCCCCAGCACACCTTCTTTTAAATAGATACCCCGCTAAATTACTTGTGTTTTGGTAGAAAATTATTCATGCGCAGCGGTTTAATGTTGCAGACGACAGGTTTTCATATTTGTAAACAGAAAACGATCGACAATTGCACTTGGAATCTGTCGCTATGTATGCGTGAAATTTTGATGGTTTTACACCGAATAACATAATAAAAAGATATGTGAACGTAAATGAATGAATGGTCTTTCAATTTTAGCAAAATAATTTACACTAAAAAGGTTTTTATTATGTTGTTTGAAATTGTGTCCAGATCTACATGTACAAATGTAGGTCACAGAGTGACTAAAACAGGGTCGTGAAAATCTGTTTAAAACCTTTAAAACCTGTAACAATGCATTGAAAAATATATGGGCTAGGATTCAAAAGGAATATTAGTGTTTAATCTGAAATATGAACATTTAATCAGATTCATCAGTTTGGTCAAATTTATTATCAAATGTAACAATTATCGAAATTGTTTGTAATTGCGTCCGACGAGGCTAAGGTTTTGTGTTGTAAAAAAAAGGTTATAATCATATGTATTCAGTTATCCCAAGGAAATGGCATAATCGTCGAAGGCATATATCCATCATGTTTTGTCAATTTATTATTGTTTGTTTACAAAGATCACAGGTACTATAGACACTATTAACTCCTTGAAACCAAGGTAAAAAAAAGGTGGGTAATATATTATAAAAAGAGAAGGCTTCCAAAGTTCCAATGCAAAAATCAATTTCTTTTTTTGTGAACGTTTTTCACTTTTAAAATTGCAGTATTTTGGACTCATGAATACCTAATGATTTCTGCCACACATTATTTATTGGATTGCAGACAACTATACATTGACACTAGACGCTTTGGTCATGCTGCTGAGGTTGGTCAGCTTCCACTGACAATCGGTTCGCTTCTAATATTTGCATACAGAATTGAAATATAAGTAAATAGAAAAAAGTTATATTAAATATTTCTTTATTTTTACTCAACAGAATTTATTTTAATGAGGAAAATAACATAAATATGCAATAACTTTTGTTTTATTTACTTTTATTTGAATTTTGTTTGTTAATTTTCAATAAAAGTGAGAACTGTTTTTGTAAAAATAAACCAATTTATGAAAAGAAAGTTATATGGTGATGGGCAACAATTTCACAAATATATCAACAAAACGAACATTCACCTCTCACCTCAACTCATTGAACATGAAAAAACCCATAACATATACAAAAATGTACATGTATGTGGGAAATCCAAGTCCTGGTTTGGGACAGGCACAAACATGTGGCAGGGTTAAACTGATTAATAGCATCTCAAACCTCCCCTCTTTGTTAATTGGATCAAGGCAATAATATAGATGTCTTCATTTTTGCAGAATTTTGCATTGGTAAATTTTTATTTTTTTATTTTACCCATTGGCATTATTTTCTGAACTTTGACCATGCTGACTTATGGAATCAATATTTATAAAGTCAAGTGCCTGTGCAGAGATTTAACATTGAGCTAGCAAACTCAACCATTGTTCACACAGGAAGTACAAATGTACATCCATTGAACATGGCATACTACAGAGTAATTCGGACAAAGAAGTCGCCTTGTTAGTTCACCTGGACCAAAGGTCCAGGTGAACTATTGTCATCACTTGGCGTCCGTCGTCTGTAAACTTTTCACATTTCAAGCTTCTTCTCCGAAACCACTTGGCCAATTGGAACCAAACTTAACAGGAATGTTCCTTGGATGGTCCTCTACAAAGTTTCTGTTTTTTGTTCCAGTCGGATATTCAACATGGCTGCCAGGGCCAATAATATGCTCTGATTGGCTGAAATTTCAAAAATCTTCTTCTCTGAAACTAATGAACTGACTGAACCCAAACTGTAAATGAATGATCATTGGAATGTCCTTTACCAAATTTCTGTTTTTAATGCCGATCGGAAATCCAAGATGGCCGCCACCGCATGACATAGATTAACATTGGACCCTATGGGAAAATGTTCAAATGCTTTCTTCTCAGAAACTACAAATGTGATTAAAGCCAAACTGTACATGAATGTTCATTGGATGGTCCTCTACAACTTTAGGTTTTTTGTTCCGATATGAAATTCAAAATGGCGGCTACGGCAGGACTTAGTTTAACATTGGACCCTATGGGAAAAATGTTTCAAAACGCTTCTTCTCTTAAACCACTTGGACAATTGAAACCAAACTGTCCAGGAGTAATCATTTGAAGGTCCTCTAAAAAGTTTGGGTTTTTTATGCCGATCTGAAAGCCAAGATGGCTGACACCGCAGGACATAGTTTTTACATAGGACCAATTGGTTCTTTTTATAACCAGGTGAATGATACAGGCTCTTGAGAGCCTCTGGTAATTTGAATAGTCGCCTGCATATTTTTGCATGTGTCATTTATGAAAATATCGATATACTGTTTATTGAAATCTATCGCATTCATTAAATATGTTTTGAAAGTGATTTTCAAGAAACTTACATTTCGTTTAATAACAATTAAACATGGCACCATCGGAAGGAGGACACACTCATGCACAACAGGACTTTCGTTAGAGGGTGATTCAGATGGAGAGGTCGTCATATGGATTGACTTCACTTTCCTGTTGGTCAAAAGCGTTGAAGTAGAAGTCGCCTTGTAATTTTGAGGAGTCGTCCTATGTCGCAGCGTATTTTTGCCATGAAAATGTCCATTTCATGTTTATTGAAATTTATTGTATCCATTAAGTATTTTCTTAAAGTAATCCAATTCGGTTTAAAGAAACTTTAATTATGTTCAAAAACAAATAATAATGGCGTCATCAGAAAGGGGACGCAATCAGGCACTGTGCTATGGGAAATGTTGACCAAAGCTATTTTTAACCAAGCAAACTTTTGGTTTATTGTTTTCTCTTTTCTGTTACGTAAAATCTTAGTTCTCATAATATATTCATACATTGTACATTTGTATATGCAAAGGATTGCCATTCAAAATTCATTGAAATGTATGAGGATGCTTATCGATCCGCATCCAAGTCCATCCAAGTCCATAAAAAAAATTCTTAGATATGCAAGACTCCAATAGTCAAGGTAGACAGAAATAAATATTTGACATTGAATAGATGTCCTTTAGGCAATTATGAATTAAAAAAAAGAACAAATCAGATTGGACAGCTTTAAGACTATTTACTAAATTTGGGCGGGGTAACTTCCGAAACAAAACGATGTTTCGATTAATCATCATTAACTTCCTCCAGAAGTCTCCCCACTTCTCTCTGTTTTCTTCCACCTCTCCCTGTGAGCTCCCTGAAAGAGAAGTCACTTCTCTCTCTAATTTGAAAGTAGTGAGAGTCGTGCAACATTCTCCTTGATTGTTCCAGAATTCACAAATTGTTATTAAATTCTAGTGATCAGCATCCTTTTTAATTGCATGGCTTGCTATCTAAGACAAAATATATTGATTGCAAATATACATAAGCTTGCGAGGGCAACTTCTCCATATCCTACATTTCACTGCAAATATACATAAGCTTGCGAGGGCAACTTCTCCATATCCTATATTTCACATGGGGTCTTTTTTCCTTTCTTTTTTTTTTTTTTTTAAACATTCCATGCTTATGGACAGGGCTTACCACACTTTGTAAAAACGAGGTGACTTGACTTCTCTTTCATTTGACTTCAGGGTGAAGAGAGGGATAATTTGGGAGAATTCAGAAAAGATAGCAAAATGTTAACGTTTCTTTCCCAGCTTCCGCATTGCCCTCTACCTTTCACAATACAAATGTGCTGCACAACGATCTTAAAAAAGATGCAATCAATAAATAAATGTTAGAGAATATCAAAGGGGCAATCGAAAATGGACAATCCAGAGAAATTGGAAACAGGGTACACAAGACGAAGAAAAACAACACAATATATGATGGACACTACTATGCGCAAACAAACACAAATATCGTAGACAAGACATGAGCCCTCCTGCAAACAACAGGAGGTAAACACATACCGAACATCGAACAAGTTTGGAATATGATACTGAAAAGTGAGTATCAAACCCTGTATAGGTCAAATTTCGTGAACATGCCATGATGGGAGCTCCTGTAAATCTTAGACATGAATATTGAAGGAAAAGTATGATTGTTTGTGAAAAAATACTGACTTACAAAGACTGAAAGGGCGATGAAAACTTCACCTTTTGCTGTAAAAGGGTGATTTCATTGAAATCAGGGCGAAAAAGTCACCCACTTCACCTGGTTTGGTGACCCTTCTTAATGATCTGTTTTTCAACAGACAGTTGTCATTCATGTGTTTGAGATCCATCCTGGCCTTTCGCTGTTGACTTGTCTTTTGACTTCTACATTGGATATTAGATGTGATCTGCAAACCTTCTTATTTTCGTTTGAGGTGCCACTATCTTTAATAATTATGTTTATTAAATTGTTTAACATCTAGTGCATAAAATCTTAGTTCTGCTCACTTAATTACATGTACGTTCGAAAAATCTTTATTAGAAATAAAATTTAAAATCTGGAATCATTGTTGGTATCAGTGTCATTCAGCTTTCAATTTCTTTCTCAGAAATCACTGAAGAAAATGAAACAAACATGACAGAAATGTTACTTGGACATCAAGAGTCGTCAAAATCAGTGGTGTATCTAGGGTATGGCAGGTATGGCACATGCCCTGGGCGCCACTTGAAGGAGGAGCCACAGAGGTTTTTATTAACCTTTTAGCACCTAATGTTCCCATATGGGAACGTCCTAAAAACAATTTTTAAAATACATTTAGTAATTTTGCAAAAACGATGTAATATACTCAGACAGGAGAAACTATTATTGTTATTAAATTATAAATTTAAAACCCAATTTCAGTGATTGCCATAGGTGCTATTTTCCGTAGATACGCCCCTGGTCAAAATTATTTAAGGTTTCATTGTTTTCTGATTTTTGTTGGCCGAAATCACAAATATCTTCATCTCAGAACCACATGCATTGTACATGTGTGATAGAATTTTAATGTTGTTACTATGAATGTGCCTAAAATGTAACTGAAAAAAAAAGAGAAAAAGTATGTTTAAATTTTGTCAGTTGAAAATCCAAGATTGCCACCACATACCAGAGATGAGGTAATTGTAATTGTAATCATTAATCAGCTGTAATCGATTACATTTTTTCGAGTAATCATTGTATTCATTAATCATCCCAAAATCTGATTACATGTAATTTAATTTAATCAATTACTTTTCAAAATACCATGTAATCGTGATTACTTTTTGATTACATTCTGATTACAATGGAAATAAATCTCAAATTGTGTCTATGGACAGGGTTCGAAATTACTGTAGGTCCGATAGCCCGAGGCTAGAAGAATTGCACTCGGTCTAGGCCAAGTTGTTTTATCGTAGACCGTGTGTCTAGGTGATTTATGACTATCAATTTCCGGAAATTGTGTTCCGCGCGGACATCGTTTTCTATCATATGTAAAATCCTTGGTCATGTCGGCACTTGAAATAAACTACTCTTTTCTCCACTATATGTAAGAATTTGTATGACTATGTCGGTATAATCACGAGTTCAAGGTTACTTTTTCAATAAAAACAAATATGTGGAAATTCTTACCGGGAGTTTCAAAACCGGAATCTAAATGGAAAGTTGACACCCGTAAAAGTGAACAAGGCATACGATGCCACAAAACGGAAGAGAACATTTCAACCTCACTGGCTTCAAATGTATAAATGGCTACATTTTGATGGAGAAAGTCAACTGAGGTCCTGTGATAGGATGTAAAAAATTTGGGAAAGACGCCCCAGTCGTAGCAGACGGTAAATTTGTTAATGGCAAAATAAAAATTCAGAATAAAACAAAATTATTTAATTATTTGCCTTTTAACATTTTTCAATCTTTGAAACCAAAAATAAATACACTTTTTGGACACAATATTTGCACATCTCATACATTTAAAACATACTGAGGATGCAGGATTTTGCATGTAATTATTAAAAATGTTCTTGGGGAGAAGGGGAGGGGGGCATGCACCCAAACCCCTCACCACAAATACTGGTCTAGACTTTTTCCTTCAGGGCTAGAATTAATTAAATCAGTCTAGCCCAGCAGTCTAGACATCAATTCCCATTAAATTCTATCCCTGTTATGGATAATACATGTATATTAATATATTATGTCCAAAAAGAGTTATTTTAGTGTTCATATCTAATAAGTATGCTTCTTGTAAATGGTGCTTTTTTCTTTCTCAATTTTATAAGATATCACAATTTCACAAAATATGAATACAATGCCAACAAAAAATATTCTAATGAAAAAAAAGTTTGTGAGAACTATCAAAGAACCCATACTGCTATGTTTTAATAAATAAGTACGAAGTAAATCTCAAGGGTATATAAAATTTTATTCTCTCATTGCATATATGTTATAAATCTATGTGATTTATTAAATTGGTGAAGTTTAAAGTTCTACATGTACTTTAAAAACATATCCAATAAAGTCCTTAAGTCCTTATGAAAAATGCAAATAACTTAACTAACATGTTAATCATCATTCAAATAATTATGAATTATTTTAAAATTCATTGTAATCAGATGTAATCATGATTACTTTACCAATGTAATCATTAATTTAATCAATTACTTTCAGAAATGCTGTAATCATTAATTATACCCCCCGCAAACAAAGTTTGGGGGGTATATAGGAATCACCCTGTCCGTCCGTCCGTCCATGTACCTTGTAAGCGCAACTCCTCCTAAGCGGCTTATTGGATTTTTGTGAAACTTTATACAGTTGTAATACACTACCTGCAGATGTGCATGAAGAAATATGGTCGCTGTCCAAAATTTGGAAGGGGTGATAATTCAACTTCTACTTTCATGAAAAAAGGGGGGTGCATGTACCTTGTCAGTGCAACTCCTCCTAAACGGCTGATTGGATTTTTATGAAACTTTACACACTTGTAGTACACTAACTGCAGATGTGCTTGAAGGAATATGGTTGCTTTCCAAAATTTAAAAGGGGAGATAATTTAACTTATACTTTCGGGAAAAAGGGGTGGGGGCATGTACCTTGTCAGCGCAACTCCTCCTAAACGGCTTATAAGTTATTGGATTTTTATGAAACTTTGCACACTTGTCCCGACCGCTAAAATTTCTAAAGGTCCGGTATTTCAGCGTCTTGAGCCGGTCCGATTGTCTGACTGTTCGTCTCGCGAAAAAGTATGTTGTGGTGCGTTGGGAAATAGTTGGTAATTGGTTAGATCATAATTGAACTGGTAACCGATCTTTCGCTGCCATGTTTTTTTTATCACCGTAACTTCCTAGCAGATACCAGTTCAATTAATGGCAGCGTGGCCGATTCGATTCTCGACTGGTGCAATGCCAGGGAAACGGCTGCACACTCCCGATTTAAACGGAGAGGACACAAAAAGAAAGAATGATAGGCAATTATATGAAAAAGAAAAGTGCCAGGAACGGAAATTTCAAAACAAATGGCAAGAAAACAGGGAATTGTCCAGAACCAGAATGACAGTGATGAGGAAGATGATATTGAATTTGGATTTAAACAGACAGAGACAGAAAACTGTTTCTATATAACAAAATATGCTGCAGAAGAATAAAATATTAAACAAATGAAAGATGTCTTTAACTGTTTATTTTCAGGTTTGCTGGTTGCTGTTGATGTTCCAATTTCACCCTAATAATGAATATGGCCTAATCATCTTTTGTTATTAAAAGTTTCACAAATTGCAGGACCACCAACTTTTCTGTGGGACTGGCAGAAATTTGCATTCTGTCAGAAAATTTGAGGTATTCGCGAACTCTGCGAAATTAGCGAAAATAAACCCCTCCCGAAAATTTCCCATTTTACAGTAATGTCCTGGTTCTGTGATCTTCTCATGCTAATTACCGGTACACTTAATTCCTGTCGAAAAAGAACCAAATTTATTATGGATTTGTTTGAATTTGCGTATTATTTATATTTAATGGATCCTGCATGTTTTCGGGGAGTGGTGATGATAATATTGATTTTATAATAGATTATGCTGAATGCATAGTTTTTCTTTTGCAGCCAATAAAATGAGTTTTTGATATTTACAGAATATAACAACTATTTAAATTAACTTCCCACATAATGGCGTAATGGTTTAATTAAACATGTTGAAACTGCGGAAGCTGTACAAATTACTTATATATACAGACATGTATCTGTGGTCTGACAGATTGTTAATAAAATAGGGGTTGTAATTTTCTGAAACAGGAAATGAGCAATTATTATTCTCTAGGTGCTTGACCTAAATTTGTTTCATCAGATTTCCTGTTTTCTATTAGATGTAAATCTAAAATTCTGTCATTTTCTCAATTTTATTATTATGTAATAATTTTGCAATAGAGATTCATTTTTACAACAACAAAGAATATGCTTTCATGTTATGAGAAAAATCATACTGTTTGTTATATTACAAACCTTTAAGATCTAAATTTAGAATAGAAATTCTAAATAGATTGTGGGTTCGAGCTTCGCTCGGGTCAAACAAAAGACTTTAAAATTGGTATTTGTTGCTTCTCCGCTAAGCAAGTAGCATTAACGAGAAAGAGCAAAGACTGGTTGGCTCGGAATCAGGATAATGTGCCTGAGTGGGGCGATGTCTATCCACGGACTGTTGTTTCAGTGAATTAACTACATTTTGTAGCACTATAAAAAGCCGACCAAGCGTGTTACTCTAGTACAAAGCAGACTTCATCATCATCTCAATTGTTCCATGATATAGCTGAAAAGTATAATTTACGACATCTACCTGTGCAATGGACAATTACAATATTCAAATTTTAATGATTTAAAAAAAAAAATTATTTAGTACATTTGTAACTGTATAGCAATGTCAAATTTTACTATGAATTATTTTGGGCAAGTTGGTTTCTTATTGACTATATCAGGCCTTGCTATAAGGGGTGGTACCAGGTACTGTTACCGTTTAAAATGGTATTTGGTACCTCCTGATTTTAAAGAATATTCAATATTGTACATGTACATGTGTATATACATATTATACATTGTACCAGTAGGCAGTATCTCCACCATGCTTTGTTCAAAGTCTGCATCCTATAAGGAAGTAATTATTGCTATGAGCAAGGAACAATATTGTCATCTCATTAAAAGTGATTTGACCGTGACCTCATTATCATGATCCATTAATTATATAATTACATCGAAATTGAATTTCTATCTAATAGGTAAATCGAATCCTAAATTCCTACTGAAGAAATCATATGATGGTGTCTGGTAAGATTATCTTCTTAACCAGTTCAAAAACAGAAACAATAATAATGATGAAATTGATTTCAATAATGAAAGTGAAATTGGTGAAATCAACGGCACTTGATCTAATTTTACATAATAAACTAAGTTACAGTACATTAATTCCTTGATCAATATCTGGAAGGTGTAACTGGAATGCTCCTCTTCCAAAGGTTATAGGAACAGTAGTACATTCATTACCACCCCCTGCTAACTCTGTGATAGTGGGATGGAGATCTCCTATAGGAACAGTAGTACATTCATTATCACCCTCTGCTAACTCTGTGATAGTGGGATGGAGATCCCCTTTAGAAACAGTAGTACATTCATTATCACCCCCTGCTAACTCTGTGATAGTGGGATGGAGATCTCCTTTAGGAACAGTAGTACATTCATTACCACCCTCTGCTACATTTGTAACTCTGTGATAGTGGGATGGAGATCTCCTATAGGAACAGTAGTTCATTCATTATCACCCTCTGCTAACTCTGTGATAGTGGGATGGAGATCTCCTTTAGCCTAGTTGGTAGAGTAGTGGCTGGGATGGAGATCTCCTTTAGCCTAGTTGGTAGAGCAGTGGCTGGGATGGAGATCTCCTTTAGCCTAGTTGGTAGAGTAGTGGCTGGGATGGAGATCTCCTTTAGCCTAGTTGGTAGAGTAGTGGCTGGGATGGAGATCTCCTTTAGCCTAGTTGGTAGAGTAGTGGCTGCGATGGAGATCTCCTTTAGCCTAGTTGGTAGTG
>MJUT01062439.1:504648-516839 GCA_002080005.1 Gigantidas platifrons | reverse complement strand
ATCAAAGATGTGCATGTGGTAAGGATTTTGATTTTTGTGCATTTTTACTAAAAATATAGATTGTTGAGCTTAGCCATTTTTGTGTGAATATGGCAAAAAGGGTACATGGTTTGTCTGTGCAACTCCTCCTACAGTTTGTAAGTTAGGAAGTTTTTACATTGCAGAACATTTGTACTCATATCAAAGATGTGCATGTTGTAAGGATTTTGATTTTCATGAATTTTACCAAAAAATATAGATTGTTGAACTTAGTTATTTTTTTTTTATTTGTGAATTTGGCTGAAAAGGTACATGGTTTGTCCGTGCAACTCCTCTTACAGTTTTTATGCTATGACGTTTTTATTTTTGTTGAATGTGTTAAACATTATAATTTGACAAATAATATATTTTCCGTGTAGACTTAGTTTTCAATAATCTTGGACACAGTCAGAGTGAAGCGGGGGGTATTAGTCCCGCTATGTGGACAGTTCTAGTTTTTACAGGTTTATATCAATGTTATGATTGTTGCATTTTTCCTTTAATTGTGATATTCATTGGTTTTTAGCTCACCTGACCCAAAGGGTCATGTGAGCTATTGCCATCACTTGGCGTCCGTCCGTCGTCCGTCCGTTAACTTTTTCATATTTTAATCTACTCCTCTGGAACAACTGAGCCAAATGGAACCAAGCTTGGCAGAAAACATCTATATAAGGTCCTCTATAAGTTTCTTCATTTCGTCCCATTCCACCAACAAATATGGCTGCCAAGGGCAATTCTTGTTTCTGATTGGCTAATGTTAAAAAAATCTTCTCCTCTGAAATTGCTTGACCAAATGGAGCCAAACTTGGCAGGAAGCATCTATGTAAGATCCTCTATAATACTTCTTCATTTGGTTCCATTCGGCCAACAAACATGGCCGCTGTTACTAAAAATAGAACATATGGTAAAATTGAAGGTTTTTGGGTAATAACTCAAAATGCGTTAATGATATCAAAAATCTGACATGGGGTAAAAATGATCAGCACAGCAAGATCTACCTACCCTGCAATTTTGAAGTAAATCTGATTACCCATCTTGGAGTTATTGCCCATTTTTCATCAAATTTTTAAAATTTTAATAGTTTTTGTCCTTTTTTTCAAAAACTATGAGAGATAGAAGTTAAGTTTAAATTGCAAAAATGTGAAGCATGTCAAGATCTACCTACACTGCAATTTTAAAGTAAATACCATTACCCATTTTGGAGTTATTGCCCTTTTTTCATCAAATGTTTTTAAAAGTTTAATAATTTTCGTCCTATATTTCAAAAACTATAAGAGATAGATATTAAGTTTAAATTGCAAAAATGTGCAGCATGTCAAGATCTACTTACACTGCAATTTTTAAGTAAATACCATTACCCATTTTGGAGTTATTTCCCTTTTTTCATCAAATTTTCAAAATTTTAATACTTTTCGTCCTTTATTTCAAAAACTACATTGCAATTTTGAAGTAAATGCCATCACCCATTTTGGAGTTATTGCCCTTTTTTCATCAATTTTTTATTTTTTTTAATACTGTTCGTCTTATATTTCAAAAACGTTAAGAGATAGATATTAAGTTTAAATGCAAAAATGTGCAGCATGTCAAGATCTACCTACACTGCAATTTTTAAGTAAATTCCATTACCCATATTGGAGTTGTCGCCTTTTTTCATCAAATTTTTAAAATTTTAATACTTTTCGTCTTATATTTCAAAAACTATAAGAGATCTACCTACCCTGCACTTTTGATATAAATCCCATTACCCATTTTGGAATTATTTACCTTTTTTCATCAAATTTTCAAAATTTTAATACTTTTCATCCTTTATTTCAAAAACTATAAGATACAGATGTTAAGTTTAATCTGCAAACATGTTAAACATGTTCAGCATGTCAAGATCTACATACCCTGCAATTTTGAAGTAAATCCCATTACCCATTTTGGAGTTATTGCCCTTTTTTCATCAAATTTTCAAAATTTTAATACTTTTCGTCCTTTATTTCAAAAACTATAAGAGATAGATGTTAAGTCTAAACTGAAAACATGTTCAGCTTGTCAAGATCTACATGCCCTGCAATTTTAAAGTAAATTTTATTACCCGTCTAGGAGTTATTGCCCTTTTTTCATAATTTTTTAGCTCACCTGGCCCAAAGACATTATCTTTTATTCATAAATATAGAAAACAGTTAAGGTAATGATTATCTCCCTTTGAAATTTGCTTCAGTATCATTCTATTGTCAGGTGAGCGATACAGGCTCAGTGGGCTGAGCTTCTAGTTTTTTATTACAAACATCAGTCACCCATTTTCATTAAAGGTTTTGTTTACCAATGCCGTTCCGGTTTAGAAAACATTAACGTCATAACCTTCCTTATGACGTAAAAAATTATGACGTCTCAGCAGAGGTTATCAAGAATTGTGTAAAGTACATTTTTGTAGGACGATGTTTGTTGATATTTATAACACGACAGTTCCTAATTTGATACATGTTTTAAAACATAATGTTAACTAGCTAATGGTGTCGATGAATTTTATTTATTTTTGCCATCTTCACAGGAATTATCGTTTAAATGTTAGGATAATTTGGTGATAACTCCTGCTGACTGTTGATAAGTCCTGCTCAGCTCAAGCGGACTTTGATACGAGTTTTGCTTATGGAACCAGCAGGTAGATATATCCGGAGGGAAGGATGATAATTTCTATTATCAAGCAACTAGCATGATATTAACGTAATATCACTGTTTTATAATATGACGTCACCTTTGATGTGATATTGCTATGAGAAATCCATTCTAGCAAAACCAATCAACGATAGTAATTATGTAATGAAGAAATACACAACTACATTTAAATACCCCCCCCCACACTAAGTGGCAGGGACATAAAGTGTTACCCATGTCTGTAATTCCGAAATAAAACAGTTGTCACCACTTTTTTTCGCTATCCTTTGAGATATTGACTTGATATTTGGTATGTGGGTGTATAATGATAAGTTACAGATCAAATTTATGTTTCGTTCCGGTCCAATGATTTTTGGCCGAGTTATGGCCCTTGGACTTTGAAATTTGGCCAAATATTTAATTTACATGTAGTTGTCACCACTTTTTTTCACTTTTCTTGGAGATATTAACTTAATTTATGGTAAATGAGTATACAATGATGAGTTATAGGTCAAGTTTACATTTTGTTCCTGTCCAATGATTTTTGGCCCTTGGACTTTGAAATTTGGCCAAATATTTAGTTGTCACCAGTCACCACTTTATATCACTATGATTTGGGATATTGACTTTATTTTTGGTATGAGAGTGTATAATCATAAGTTACAGATCAAATTTGAAATTCATTCTGGTTGAATGATTTTTGGCCAACTTACAGCCAATTGAAAATTGGCCAAATGTTTAGTTGTCACCACTTTTTTTCTCTCCATCATTTGAGATATTGACTTGATTTTTGGTATGTGAGTGTATAGTGATGAGTTACCGATCAAGTTTGAATTTCGTTCCGTTTGAATGATTTTGGGCTAATTTACACACCTTGGACTTTTAGCTTTGGCCAAATATTTAGTTATCTCCACTTTATTTCACTATGGTTTGAGATATTGACTTGATTTTTTGGTATTTGGAATTACAATTTTGAGTTACAGATCAAGTTTAGCTTTTGTTATTCTTAGCCTATTACTGAGGGAATTAAAAAAGGGTGAAACATTTGCAAGCCTCCTTAATATTCACGGTGGGGACATTCATGTCGTTCCGACACATCTAGTTTTTATTAGGACTACAAGTGTTATTTGTACAAATATACATGTATGTAAAATGTGTGTTCTAGGACACTAGACTTAAATGCTAAGCGATATGTGCTGTAGTTCTATCAAAGGTGCGAGTTCAAATCCAGTGTAAGGGGGGGGAGTCAGCTCAAAAATCTAATTTTCAGACTTATATACCGGTACTGTATAATAGGTTGTCACATCCCAAACTCTGACTTAATTTCCAAATCGTCACGTTACACTTTGAAGGTTGTTAATTTATTAAGGGATACCGGTATGGCGGTAATATTAGCTACATCATTCCATTTTATGTTAAAGAAGATACTTGAATTGGTATTTCTCAGTTTCAGAAGCCATTTTGCTAGTTAATGTTCATATATACTATAGATGTTTATCTATATATATTTATGTACATGTATTAAGAGGAAATTGGCAATTATGATGATGATGATGATATTTTTCCATAGAAGTACATGTAGGGTGACACATAAATTGACTTTGCCATTGCTTGTGTCATATGAAATTCCTATAGCCAATTCAATCAATATTAAACTATTTTACGTTAGAAATGTTTAATATATTTTACTTGTGATGAAAAACTAAAGTTAAATGCAGATAATGCTAAAAAAAAAAAGCTGAGTATTAAATATTTAAATTATTTGTTAACGTTTCACAACATTTTTGTGAAGGCAAAATCAATTTTATTCTTCAAGTACTAGTTTGCAAGGGTTGGGATTTTTAAAACATGTTGTTCACCTCTATTTACCCATTCTGCTCTATTCTAAAAACAAATCTGTGATATTTCTGAGGAACTTTTGATTGTAGAGACACTATTTAAACGACTTTGAAGCAAATTGTATGTTCAGTATATTTTTAATTTGTTCAAAGTCAAAGTATTTTGTAACATGCTTAGGCAAAAAAAAAAAAATGTGTGTTTAGGGTTTCCCTACCTACCCTATTTTTTTTACTCTAAAAAATGCCTACCCTAACATTTTTATGGTCATTTTGGCTTAAGCACTGTTAAACTTTGGATTTCTTCCCCATTAACTTAATGTAAAAATATTTTGAAGAAAACAAAAATTCCTACCTACCTACCCTATTTTTTTAGGGATGAAACCCTAAACACACATATTTTGATATAATTTTTTTCTATATATTACATCTGAGAATTAACATTTGTGTGTATACCTTTTGTTGTCGTTTTAATTATATTTCGTTTATGAAACATGATACAACGAAAGTTGAGAGACAAAAGCAGTTATAGGTGACAATACACATAATTACATATAAATATATACACATAAATCATATTTTATTTACTGGCTTTAGAAAATGGTTTTATTTATCATTTTAAAAAGAGTCAGTATACTACATTTTGTATCAAGATAAAATGATTGCTACTTCATTTCAAATCTAACCTTTCATTTTGTTTGTTATGTTTTCATTCGGAAATGAATTTAAAGTTTTTATCATTCTCTTTCCAGGACAATTGTTTCGTGGAAGATTTTCCGACAGACGCTTCATGAGTCACACCCAATAAGTTCTCCACTGGAAGCTATGGCACTAAAGTCCACTATAGACTTGACTTGTAACGACTTTATTTCAATATTTGAATTTGATGTGTTTTCTAGGTAAGTTGATAATGAAAATGCTATGACCCCACTGCAAGCAATGGCACTAATGTTGACTATTATATATATACCATATCCATACTTTTGTGTTTCTTGCTGTATACATGTAATAGTAATCACAATTCCTATTTTTCATTCAAAACTTTAAAGGGACAAATATAAATTTAGCAATTTGAAGTATTTAATGCATTTAAAAAAAATTTACAATATTTTTTAATATGAAAAGAATTCCACCAATATCAACAAAACAAATAACCATGTGCACGTGGACGTCAGCTCAAACCACTGAATGTTAAACAGACCATGACATGGCATTGGAGATCCAGGCCCTGGCTTAGGACAGGAACAAAATGTGGCAGTGTTAAACGTTATTGTTTTTATCGGTATTGTCATAATATGTTAAATGTCAAACTGACTATAATTTTAAGTATCAAAGCCAGTTCTTTATTACTGACAATATATTGTACAGTACAGTCAGAGACATAGTGTGATAAATCACTATGATAGACTCTTCTTAGTGATACTGATATATCTTTTGATCTGTTTCATTTATTTATTTATCTTGATATGCCTTTTGGGTGATAGTAAGTAACACTCTAAATGTAAAAGAAATTTTGAAGATATATGTAATGGAACAAAAGATATATCCAAATCACCAAGATGGGTAATACGTCTATCTCGGTGATTTATCATGCTATGTATCTGACTGTACTGTATGTCTGTGATCTAAGGAAAAAATGTCCAAATTACTGAGAATTGGATTTGTATCCTATATGTATATAATCAGTGCCTGTCACCACAAAAGTTCTTTTATGATAGTCACTTCAAAATGTCTGGAATATCATTGATGTTACACCCCATAATAAATTACAACTCATTTGAAGTTTGTCACATATTAACCAGTAATGGTGTTTGTACCATGCGTTACCTTTGATGTTTTCATAGTAATAATAAATGCAGGAATCATCTCCAATTAAGAATTTAAGAGTACATCTCAACTTTGATTTGTCATCGGTTGATATTTTTTTATGTTTTCATAAATTAGTATTTTATTTGCTGTAGATAAGCGTAAATAGTTATACATTTTCTGGTCTTGCAGTAATTATGATGTGTATGTACATGTATGTGAAAAGTACAAGTAATATATACAGCTAAAATGAATACACACTAATGTACCAATACATTAATGTCAAGTACACAAAAATACACAACACATTCAACAATATTAACGGACATATAAATTCAATTTGCGTCAGGCCGGTTGATTTTGCCGGGTACTCCGGTTTCCTTCACCAATAAAACTGACTGCCACGATATAACTAAAATATTGTTGAAAGTGATGTTAAACACCATAGCACTAACCTGTATAGATTCATAGCAAAATATGGCATCAGAATTGAGATACACTCTTATATTTTTTTTTGGTACAAAGCTAATTTATTCTGATTTATAGTTTGGTTTTGGAAAACTCCCTATGAAAATAGTTGTTATTTACAAATTTGATATGCTCTAATAGTTAGCATGTATACTATATTGCTGTATGTTTTTAGCAATTCATCTTCATTTTCATTTATAATAAACCAAGAGAATTGTTCATTTCTATAATTAACTAATTAAACAAATACACATATATTGTAGATTATTCCAGCCCTGGATCAATCTACTACGGAATTGGAATGTATTAGCAGTGACACATCCTGGCTATGTGGCTTTTCTTACATATGATGAAGTTAAAGCTCGGTTACAAAAATATGTCAACAAACCAGGAAGGTAAATACAAGGAAGGAAGATAATAAGTTTCAATGGGTACTCATTGTTACAGTGCTTCCCAAGGTGAACTAGAATTTACTGGACATTCGGTCCAGTAATGATGGTGACATTACTGGACCGAATGACATTTCACTGGACCAAATTTTTTTAAGGCATATAAAAAGCAGTATTTGGACACTACTATATGAATGCAAGACAGTGGACACTGATGCATCACAAAATTATGAGAAAATGGGAACAGTATTTATCTTGCCATTGCTATTTGATGAAAATGTAGACATTTTGCTGAATCAGTGAATGCAAAAACTCTCAAGAATCTTTTAATTAAAGACTCATTTTTTTACTTGTCACACTTTATGTCCTAACATAGAATTCCTCCACATATATAAATGCATCATGCAATGAAGAGAAAGGTAGTACATTTTGTAAAAGAAAATCATTTGTTTCCATCTGATATTTATAAAAAAAAAACAAAACAAAAAAACAATCCCTACCTACCTACCCCTTTTTTTCGGGGCGTAGCTGAAACCACACATATTTTTTTTTATTTGGCCTTACCAGTGATCATGGAGTAGATATATAAACTATCTGACAACTCACACCCTTCTATTTGAATAAATATGATGAAGCACATTTGTACTAGCTTGAACTTAACACCTTTTTTTTTTAATTCCTGGCTTAACCTTGATCTGGACAAAAAAAATCCATCTGATATGCATGATAAACACTGCAATGCATGACAATTCCCATTTCCCGTTTACCGGGGAAAGTAAAAAAAACCACTGGAAAGTGACATGCTGATCGGTACTTACCGCCGGGAAATTGTTATAAGTCCGTTGTTGTACTTTGCAGTTATCAGATATATCAGTTTTTGAAACTGGTTTACGATTTATTTAAGCCTGAATTCCGTATGTTAAGGTTAACAATTGTATGTACACAAGGTACCAGATATCGATGTTGTCGTTTGCAGTTGAACTTTCACAGATATTTTGAAATAAAAACTAAATTATAAATTAGATTACACTTAATAACATTTGGGAAAGGGAAGTTGTGGGAACTGACTATTGCTTTTCATTAAAATTCATCGGTCCGAGCTTCAGCATAAAATTATCGGACTAGGTAAAAAATTACCGGACATTTGCCAGTGTCCGACCACAGGCGCTTGTGTAGAGTCAAAAATATGCTCACTATGTACCTAAAATACCACAAGGCCGGACTCACTCCTACTACCCCTGTCACTTCAACCGCTATTTCCCCTGTCTAAATGTCGATAGAACACAAATCGCCTACTGATTTGCATAGTGAAATGATTTTTCTTCAAGGAAAATCCGTTTTTTATATCTTCCTACCTTCTACACCCCCATACTGACAGATAATCCTCCGATGTTGTTGACAGCGAAAGTATGTTTTTCCGCCTTTCGGTCGTTCTCGGGTTTTATTATTGCCTTACGAAACATACATGAGAAGTTCATATTTTGGCGCCTTGTAATTTGAATTTGGAATTTCTAGAATTTAGTATTTATATAAGATAAAACCAGAGTACAAACGAAAGGCGGAAAGACGTCACACGACCTACTTTCGCTTTTGCAGCCTACGATATGTTGTGTATCAACAAAATCGGAGGATTATCGGTCAGTATGGGGTGTAGAAGGTAGGAAGATATAAAAACGGATTTTCCTTGAAGAAAAATCATTTCACTACACAAATCAGTAGGTGATTTGTGTTCTATCGAGATTTTGACAGGGGAAATAGCGGTTGAAGTGACAGGTGTAGTAGGAGTGAGTCGAGTGAGTC
Source organism: Gigantidas platifrons (assembly GCA_002080005.1). Taxonomy (NCBI): domain Eukaryota; kingdom Metazoa; phylum Mollusca; class Bivalvia; order Mytilida; family Modiolidae; genus Gigantidas; species Gigantidas platifrons. The sequence goes on along the minus strand of MJUT01062439.1, from coordinate 507,883 downwards.
CGGCCTTGTGGTATTTTAGGTACATAGCGAGCATATTTTTGACTCTACACAAGTGCCTGTGGAACTTGGGAATCACTGTTGTTATGTATACAATGTATATCTGATTGTACTTTTGTCAACAAATCCTACTTCAGTTTACATGTGTTAGCACTTACTGGTATATGATGCAGTCCTCGAAATTAAAATTTGAATTTAATGGTCTGAATTAAATTGAATTTATTTTTATGTAGTTCTAAATAAAAACTGAAAAAAAATTACTGCTGCAAACAAAGTCTTCACGGTCTTTGGAGGGAGGACCAATGCACACCATGAGGACTGCTGATGATGTTGGTTTACAAATTAAAATTATTATAGCATAAATATTAGAACTGCAAAAGTAAAATAATATATTCTTACAAATGTTATGAAATTTTGATATGCAAATTTTATGGATAAAAAATTGAAATTTATTATCTCAGAAATGTTCTCTGCTTTTAAAGTACAGTTGAAGTATATATGTACTGAAGTTTATATGGTGCCATGCATTTTCCTATTAACTGATTTTGAATTTTATAGGAAGATTGGAAGTCTTTAACGTCATTCATGGGAATGACAATCACAATAGGTTTATGGGCTGTTGTGGTCGTTATCAGTACCTATCACCACTAAAGTTGTGAGTTCGAATCCCGTTCATGACGAGGTGTACTTGATACAGCATTATGTGATCAAGTTTGTCAATGACTTGCGACACCTCGGTGGTCTTCTGCGGGTACTCCGGTTTCCTCCACCAATAAAACTGGCCACCACTATATAGCTGAAATATTGTTGAAAGTGGTGTTAAACACCATAAACTTTAACCCAAAAATCACAATAAACGTTTGGAAAAATTGCAATACAAATTTATCATCATTGTGCAAAATTGTTGCTATAGAAGGGAGAGATTATTAATGATATGTGACTTGTATGTAATTACGATAATTAACTGACAATAGTTACGTTTCACTGACAAGACCAGTAGAAAAGCAATTCACAGACAATGCTTACAGATCGGCAATACAATTACAATGTATGCATCAATACACAAATGCAACAATTAAGAGTTGATAAAATTCAGTATGCCCATTCTGAGAAGCAAGCGATGCATTATAGAAGTTCTTTGTCTTTATTAAGTGAGAGAAAGAAATGATACCGTTAGTAAAATTTTCATTTATATACAGTACATGTAATAAAGCCAAATAAGATTTTATGACTGTATATTGTTTATAGGGATATTATTAATTTGGGAGTCATCATAATATTGCACAGTAACATTTGATTGACCTTTAATTCGATATCCAGACATATTTAACAATAAAATTTGCCATTTTAAAAACAATTTATTCCAGTAGATACATCAACAAAATTTAAAAATGTTTTCTTCTTTAATGTAAAGACAAAACCTGAACTTTTTAAGAAAAGTTTTACATATTCTCTGTTTTCGAAACAACTATCTTCTAGATCGTCTCATAATGCATTTAAAGCAAAAGTTAAAAATCTCATTTTAAATGAAGATGCACCATAAATTACCATTAAATATTAACTACATCTTTTTGTGTATATTTACTACAATGTTTTGCTTCTTGTGTATAACTTTTATATATAGACTGTATTTTACAATGTATATTTTAATATGTCGATGAAGATTTGTTATTAACTAAATGTGTAACCCTCTATAAAGAACTTATTATTATTAATGTTATTATTATTATAATGTATTCCAATGCAAAATGGAAAAAAAATGCAGTACAAATAATATATTTATCATAATGTTAATATTTATTTACAGTTATGTGTTCAGATTGAGCTGTACCAGGTTAGGACAATGGGCAATAGGCTATGTAACAGCAGAGGGACAAATTTTACAGACAATTCCACAGAATAAGTCCTTGTGTCAGGCACTTCTAGATGGTCAAAGAGAGGGATTGTAAGTTTTCTTATATTACTGCAGTTAGATTCAAGAGTCCTCTTACATAATGGAGATGGGAGGGTTATGATGTTTAATGTCACTTTCAACAATATTTCAGTTACATTGTGGCAGTCAGTTTTATCGGTGGAGGAAACCAGAGTACCTAGATAAAACCACAGACCTTCTGCAAGTCACTGACAAACTTTATCATATAATGTTGTACCGAGTACCAACAGAATAGTGTGTTCTTGTGTAGTGACAAGGGGTCATTTAACTCTCATTTTAGGTTGTGAGTTGTACTGTGTAAATCAAATATTAAACTGTATCAAATTTAGTTTCAGTGCTTTTATACTTTGTAAATGAAGCATGTTTTATAATTTGAACAAATGCTCGTACCAAACAAAATAGGTGGTCATTATTATGTTTGTTTAAGACACATGTTACTGTATTCGTATCTATCATATTTCAGTTTTAAATACCCTGATGGAAGAAGCATTAACCCAGATTTAAGTTATTTGGTCCAAGATAGTCAAGAAGACCATATAAAAGTTACACAAGAACAGTATGAACTCTATTGTGAGATGGGATCAACGTTTCAGTTGTGTAAAATCTGTGCAGAAAATGATAAAGACATTAAAATAGAACCATGTGGTCATTTATTATGTACACCTTGTTTAACACAGTGGCAGGTAGGTGGTATACAATGCAAATTCTGTGTAGTAAATTACTTAATAGGTACAGGTACAAAATTCTACAAATATCTGTACAACATTAACTGTATTAAGAAATTTTCTGACATTTCGGAGAAAATCTTTAGTTTAAGCAATATTTAATTTGTAAAACTAACACAAATAATATACAAACATAATACTAGTTTACATGATTGGGATTCGGAAACAAGCAACATGCTTATTATACCCCCCGCAAACAAAGTTTGGGGGGTTCTATAGGTTTCACCCTGTCTGTCTGTCTGTCCGCATAGAGGGTACATGGTTTGTCCGTGCAACTCCTACAGTTTTTCTGCTAGGAAGTTTTTATTTTGCAGATCATTTGTACATATATCAAAGATGTGCATGTGGTAAGGATTTTGATTTTTGTGCATTTTTACCAGAAATATAGATTGTTGAACTTAGTCATTTTTTTGTGAATTTGCAAAAAAGGTACATGGTTTGTCCGTGCAACTCCTCCTAAAGTTTTTACGCTAGGAAGTTTTTATTTTGCAGATCATTTGTACATATATCAAAGATGTGCATGTGGTAAGGATTTTGATTTTTGTGCATTTTTACCAGAAATATAGATTGTTGAACTTAG
>MJUT01062439.1:474553-504539 GCA_002080005.1 Gigantidas platifrons | reverse complement strand
AAAGATGTGCATGTGGTAAGGATTTTGATTTTCATGAATTTTTACCAAAAATATAGATTGCTGAACTTAGTCTTTTTTTGGTGAATTTGGCTAAAAGGGTACATGGTTTGTCCGCACAACGCCTCCTACAGTTTTTACGCTAGGAAGTTTTTATATTGTAGATTGTTTGTACATATATCAAAGATGTGCATGTGGTAAGGATTTTGATTTTTGTGCATTTTTACTAAAAATATAGATTGTTGAGCTTAGCCATTTTTGTGTGAATATGGCAAAAAGGGTACATGGTTTGTCTGTGCAACTCCTCCTACAGTTTGTAAGTTAGGAAGTTTTTACATTGCAGAGCATTTGTACTCATATCAAAGATGTGCATGTTGTAAGGATTTTGATTTTCATGAATTTTACCAAAAAATATAGATTGTTGAACTTAGTTTTTTGTTGTTGTTGTGAATTTGGCTGAAAGGGTACATGGTTTGTCCGTGCAACTCCTCTTACAGTTTTTATGCTACGACGTTTTTATTTTTGTTGAATGTGTTAAACATTATAATTTGACAAATAATATATTTTCCGTGTAGACTTAGTTTTCAATAATCTTGGACACAGTCAAGAGTGAAGCGGGGGTATTAGTCCTGCTATGCGGACAGTTCTAGTATAAATCTGTTTCTCGAGAAATTCTTTCATAAAGAAAATTATTACTTGCATCATTTCAGAGCTCTTACATTTGCCTTGTCTGGTCAGAATGAATGATAATGATGTATATTTCAGGATTCTGATGGACAGGGCTGTCCATTCTGTAGATGTGAAATCAAAGGTACAGAGCAGGTGATCGTCGATCCATTTAATCCACACCCACAGAAACGTACACAACACATGCATGTTGCACACGACGAGGATGATGATATTGATGTATGTTTCTTAGCTGTAGAATGAAATAAACATATATTTATAAGTTAACTGATGCTAAAACATTAAATTTACACCATATTATTATATAGATGGCAGAGTTTGATCTAGACATTTCCGTAAGGGGGTAGGGGCCCATTTTTTAAAAGAAAAAAGTTGGATTTCATAACATTTTTGAAAAATCAAAAGATGCAGATGCATAATTCAATGCAAAAATTACAAAACATGGTAAAAAGAAAAATGACAAGGATGAAATTGAAAATATTCTGTTAAAACACGTTTATACCAGTCTATAACAAAAAGGGAGGAGGGCTGGGGGTCGGTCAATGAAGTACCTTTTTAAAACATAAATAAAAGTGTCAAATCAATGTAATAAATGGTATGACCACTCTTGTATTCTGGATCATGAATATAAATCACATGTAACCGAGCAACAATGGCAATTCACTCATGTGCTGCCATGCATTCTTGAATTACTTTGCGTTGTTCTGTTACTCATGATTTATTTTCGATATTCAGAAAGCAAGAGTATTTATAGTATAATAATTGTGTTGTTTTACAGCAATGGGAATTTGAATGGATATCAGTATACAGACATTATTTTTTTACCCTGTCCATATGTTAATAGAGTTTTGAACATTGAATACTTCTAAAAAATACTTTTAATTAAAGTAGATTTATTATAAATATAGTTTTCAGTTTTGTATTATTTTTAGATATAGATATGGTTGTTTTGTTTATTTTTATTGTTCATTTTTTAATACCTATTGTGATCAATTGTCTGTGATATTATGTTTTCAAAAATAAATATATCGGGGGAAAATAAAAAATTAAAATCCCAAAAATTATTTTCATTGTTTAAATTTTGTGTTGGATTTTAAAGTAATATTACACCAGCTTGGGATGAAAAAAAAATGTCCCCTGAAAATTCCATTTGGAATAAGGCGGTACCTTAACTAAGCTACTCATGCATGTTTCAAGTCGAAATATGTTCCCAACAACTAGAAATATGCAAATCCGTGTACATGTTTGCTGTCCTCGCCATTGTTGTGGAGGCTAATTAACTTTCGGTTGTTTTGTTCCGATGATTGCCAATCATTATACCTGGTGAAGAAAAGTTTTGGTCCGATGATTGCCGATCAAGAAAAGATAAACGTGTGTGTTCGATTTGCGTTTCAATTAATGGTTATTATTTTAATTCTGCAAATTTCTTATCAAATTTTATTTGCAGAAGTTTGTCAATGTTTAAATACGATAAATATATCACAAATAAACATATCAACATAAAATTAAATGTCTAATTTTGACAGCCAGGTTTCCAAAAGGGAGATAATTTAAACACAAATCGAACACACCCGTAAAACAATCTTCCCGAAAGAGTTCAAATCTTGGGTCACGTGCATATCATTTGCATTACTGTTGTTAACAACAGTAATTATCTGCTGTCAAATTTTTGTGATTTGCTCATAAATTATGCTTTTGAGTGGATTTTTAATGTTATGCAGTTTATTTTTTTTTAAATAAAGTGGCGTATTAAGTAAAAATATTTAATCCAAAAATTTTATGATATTGTGGTGTAATATTAGTTTAAGTTTCAGCTTTTTTTTTTGTAATTTAATAACTGCGAATAAAATTTGGGATATTCTAGATTATGAATATATTTAGTAAAATATCTTTGTTTTTTTTAGACCCTTTTTATATACCCTTTATTCCTTTAGAAAAGATTCATTGACCTTTCTACAAATATTTTGTACCAGTGATTTCTATATATGGTTCAAAATTTGAGATAAAAGCCCCATATACCCATAAATAAAATAATAAGTTTTTGATTTACAGGATCACTCTGGAGCTAGTAGTCCACAGGCTTCGGGTGTTAGTCCTACCCCTGTAGGTGGTAGTCCACAGCCCTCTGGGTTAAGTCCTACGTCAGCTACTGGGGGATTTAACCCTGCTAATGGGGTTTGTATCTCACTATTGATCATGCATGCTTGGAGGTTTATCTGATATAATCCTGATAATCAAAATAAACTGGAATATTTATTAGGGATCATCCATTTTGCTAATATTTCCACAAGATGACAACAGGCTAACTTCCTTTTTTTCTTTTCTTTTTTTTTTTAAAACTCCATACTCCCCATCAATAAGTATATGATATCAATTTTGCAAAATTTGGTAAAACATTGACTTTGAATATATTTCGCCCTGAATGTATTTTGAAATATTTTAAAATGCATCTATGACAATGTTGAATCCCAGATCCCTCATCTAGTGTGTTCTTTGCATTCTTATAGAAATGATAGCAATAAATGGATGACCCCCCCCCCACCCCTAGATGTATCTTATTATAATAATATGTCAGTATAATACCTTTTATCTATATACTTGGAACATTTTGAAATGTGACAAAAAACAACAACAGTATGCATTATTTTTATTTAATAACAACTAAAACCTCTGTCTCTGTACCTCTTTGTAATATTTGATTTAGTTAAAAGTACTACATGTATCTGTAATAACAGCATGGAAATATGGTCAATATTTATTGTTATTGTACCTTAAATTATGTTTTACTATATAAAAGTTAAAAGGACAAATTTGATGTTTAGCGGAAAATTTGCTGACGAGGCACTCCAAACATATATTATGTAGAGGGAGACATTGGATTGTCTACATTAGGGTGTCGCCTACATTCGGGTGTCGCCCGGTCTGGAATTTATCTCCTATTAGTTATGGCTTTTGTAAAACTTGATTGCAGTAAAAGTGGCAGTCATATCATGTTGTGCTCTGTGTAAATCTTTATTATCCCCTCGCCAACGAAGTTGCGATGGGATATAGTAACGCTACCGTCCGTCCGTCCTTCCGTAACATCCTTGTGAACACTCTAGAATCAACATCCTTCAATGGATTTTGACCAAACTTGGTACATACTTAGTCCTTAAGGAAATCTGGAGCCCTATTGATTTTCAAGGTCATGGGTCAAAGGTCAAGGTCACCAGGTCAAATATTTACCCCCATAATATCCTTGTGAACACTCTAGAATCAACATCCTTCAATGGATTTTGACCAAACTTGGTACATACTTAGTCCTTAAGAGAATCTGGAACCCTATTGATTTTCAAGGTCATAGGTCAAAGATCATGGTCACCGGGTCAAATGTTTACCATGTTACATCCTTATGAACACTCTAGAATCAACATCCTTCAATGGATTTTGACCAAACTTGGTACATACCTAGTCCTTAAGAGAATTCGGAACCCTATTGATTTTCAAGGTCAAAGATCAAGGTCTCCAGGTCAAATTTTTACCATGTTACATCCTTGTGAACACTCTAGAATCAACATCCTTCAATGGATTTTGACCAAACTTGGTACATACTTAGTCCTTAAGAGAATCTGGAATCCTATTGATTTTCAAGGTCAAAGGTCAAGGTCAACGGGTCAAATTTTTAGGTGAGGGGATACGCCACGCTTTGCGTTGCCCTTGTTTTTATATGAAATCATTTTTATTACACTTTGTACAAAAATTCTATTTATATCATTTGAAGTATTTTTTTAAGTTGGAAAGTTAATGAGTTGGATCATCCTTTTCCTGTTCTACTCAAATAAAGAACAACTGTAAATTTGATCTTCCAAATTCCATTTAAATACAATTTTGTATAAAAAAACAAACGGTCATTTTTGAGTAAGAATTGTTTTTCTTAAAGGTACATATTCAGAAGAACAAAAATTTAGTATGCTTAATTGTATCAACAGCTATACTTTAGTAGTCATTATTATAAAGGAATATATACATGTACTGTGAATTCATTTAATTTCATTGGTACCAATTTTCGTGGATTGGGAAAAAAGGCATTTCGTGGGATAGTTAAATTCGTGGATTGCTGATTACAAAAAAGAAAAAAAAAGTTTTGAAGTACATTGTACTTTAATTCCAGAAATACATTAAATCCGTGGATTTTCACTTCAAATTCGTCGATTTTGTGTGTCGCGATTCTACGGTAAAGTGTTCATTTTAAGTAAATTTACAAGTACGCCAAACAAATATTGATCATTGTTGTACATCAGCTTGTTATAATTTTGATAATTATTTGATTACATAATTTTTACAGTACCATTTACATTTGTTTCTTAATTAATATTTCACAAAAAGGATATGTTTTTTGGTAAACTTCACACTAGGAGTCAAAACTTAAATTATAATTCTTTGTACTCTATAGGAACATGACATGCCATAAATGATACATATAAAAAAGTTGCATTAAACAGTAACGAAAATAGGTGTGAAATTTTAGGTCACAGCAGTTAAGCAACACGTGTCAACAAATTAAAATCCTGACCTTCGGCTCCGGGTGTATATGATACCAGTATACCGACCGTTAATCCGACTATTATCACCAATAAACTTTATGATTGTAAATCAAAATGTTTACACAGCAATTATAAAAGGCAACAATAATGTTAATATTATCGATTGAAATTTTACCAAAAATGTTTTGTATTTATTTGTATCAAGACTTCATTAAACAATACAAAAATACCGGAAGTTATTACCGCAAAATGTTTTCATAAATGTCATTACAATAAACAATTTATTCCAAGAGTTTACATGTTTATCAATCACAAAATGACGCACAGGTACATTTATTTTAGATTCACAAGACATGCATTACAATTACATCATGTAACTATGTTGAATTACCTACATGGCTATAAACGTTTGTGTTGTCAAAACCTTGCTTACCGCCAAACGGAAATCAAATGGTCATTTTTCGTCGAACATTTAAATTCGTGGTTTGCTGGCACCCACGAAAACCACGAAAATTGGTATACCACGAATAAAAATGAATTCACAGTATATTAGGTTACTTTTCTATCTTTTGTGTGAGTGATAGTTGCTTAATGCCATCTCAGCAATTTTTCAGAACAAGTTACTTTTCAATGAGATGGTAATGAGGTCTGCTTTGTAAACAACATCCCATGTTGCTCCACTCAGACACATTATTCTGACTCTAAGCCAACCAGTCTTTGCTCTTACTCCTTAATGTTGCGTGCTAAGCGTGAATATTTAAGTTTTTTTACTATGTTATCAAGAAAATGAACCTGACAACACTTGTAATTTCAGCAAAATAAGTAATTAAAAAACAAGAAGAGCTAAAAGCAAAGTTGAATTTAAAACAATTTTCTTTTAAGGAAGAATAAGATGAATGTGGTTTAAGAATTAATGAGCCACCAAAAAGTTTATTTCATTGGATAGCCAACTAAATACTTACATTTATATTTTTAAACAAAATATTAAAAACAAAAATGAAAAGAATAAATTGCCACTTGTGCATTGCTTTTGCTTTAACATTGAATTATTTACATTTCTGTGCTTTCAGGTTAGAGAGCGGTCTTCACCCTTTGACTCCCCTGGGGTGGGGAAGCGAGATTTACCCCCACCCCCACCACCAGTGCCACCAAGAAGATCTTCACCCTTGCCATCACCTACAGTTTCACCAACATCATCACCTAGACCACCATGGTAAGATAATAAGTTCTTGTCAATGGTTACATGAGAGATGAGTTTTTAAAGTTTTCAGTTAATCAATTTCTTTTCTGTACCAAAGTGATGAATAGTCAGAAAGAGAGGGACATATAGGTTTCCTTGTTCATGCGTCTCTATATCAGTAGGGTTAGGGTTATGGTATTTAACGACACTTTTAGCAGTATTTCAATTATATCGTAGCGATCAGTTTTATTGATGGAGGAAACCGGAGAAAACCACCGACCTGCTGCTTGAATCTTTGAGGTTTGTTATAAATAAGTCTGTCTTTGTTCAAATACCAGATTTTATGTAAATATATCTATGTGTTCATTTTTTCTTCCAGCCGAAGACAGCTGCCTCCAACACCTCCATCAGAGGATAAAAATATGATACTTCAACCTGTTAAAAAAACAGTATGTACAGATACTGATGGTTCAGGTAAATATTCCTACAATACATGTATATACATAAATCTGTTAATTAGGGGAGATGGTAGATTAATGTTGTGTGCTTAAATCTAAGAGACCTTCTTTATATCAAGATTAATTGATTTTTATACGCCCGTCTCGAGACGGGCCGTATTATGTGATTGGGTATGGTGGGCAGTGGGTGGGCGTCCACACAGGTTTCCGCACAATAACTTTAGTTCTGTATATTGGATCTTTACCAAACTTGGCCACATGATTCCCCTGTGGAAGGAGAAGAACCCTATATATTTTGGGGTCATTAGGTCAAAGGTCAAGGTCACCGTTACTATAAATATAATTTTTGACAACAGGCTCATTCCGCACGATAACTTTAGTTCTGTATATTGGATCTTTACCAAACTTGGCCACATGATTTCCCTGTGGAAGGGGAAGAACCCTATTTATTTTGGGGTCATTAGGTTAAAGGTCAAGGTCACCACTACTATAAATATAATTTTTGACAACAAGGTTGTTTCCGCATGATAACTTTAGTTCTGTATATTGAATCTTTAACAAATTTGGCCACATGATTTCCCTGTGGAAGGGGAAGAACCCTAATTATTTTGGGGTCATTAGGTCAAAGGTCAAGGTCACCGCTACTATAAATATAATTTTTGATAATAAGATCGTTTCCGCACGATAACTTTAGTTCTGTATATTGGATCCTTACCAAACTTGGCCACATGATTCCCTTGTGGAAGGGGAAGAACCCTATTTATTTTGGGGTCATTACCATTATACCGTTTGATAATTTATATAGACTGGAGTATTTTGTGATGCACACATTTCTTGTTTCAATTCTAAATTAAAACCATACCAATTTTTAATTTTTAATTTTTTTTTTATTTTGAGTAGAATGTAGACTGTTAAATTGAAACCATAACAAGAATTTATTTGTTTTTGTTTTGATTGTATTTAATAAATAGATAGGGGTGTCATATATATAACAGGAGTTCTAATTGCCATATTTTGTTGTTGTTGCCAAATTTGTGTTGTCATGTAGACCATGAATAACTGAAGACCAACTATATCAACCGTTTTCTTTACACTTAATTAATTGATAGTTGCACATTAATGATTTTCAATCATTACTAACTGGTCTGTATATTTGCTTTAATTGACTAAGTCAAATAAATATGACTTTTTACAGAACCAAGACCTACAGGTAACAACTAAATTTTCTTTTCTTACTACTGTCTATTTTCTAATCCTACATTCCACAGATTTCTAATGTTAGAAGGTACAATATGTAATATACAGTCTAACCTGTATTAAGAGGTCACCATTTGGGACAAAGACATAGTGATCTTTTAAGACAGATGTCCTCTTCAGAGAGGTTCAATTCATATAAAATTTTCTATGACTGGACAAGAAAATGTGACCTTTTAATACAGGTGACTGGTTAATAGAGGTGACCACATGGGCAGGTTTGACTAGTTATTTATTAGGCTAGAATCAGTTGATATTTTGTCTATATAAATGGTTGAAGTGGAGGTAATATATATAGACTATAGAATGAAGTTATGTATGTTATATGTTCAGGCTATATATCTTGCAGCTAGTGTCATTGACGTCTGCTTGTGTGGGTGTCAATATTATCTTCTTATATTGACTTGAAAATTGAAAAATGACTTCATAGTATGGGACAAAACAGTTCAAGTTCAATATTTGTGTAAAATAATGATTTAATTTGTTTCGAGCATTTTTATCATTTTCCATATATATTATATTAATTTGAAATTTTCGATGCACAGATCATGTTTGATTTTATTGGTGTTAAGTCTACTGTTGACTTGTTCAAACATAGTTTTGCCCCTTGATATGCATTGAAGGTGCTTTTTAATAGAAATGACTGCAACCTGGCTGGTGCTTTTCTGATCCATGTACAATTTCATGTCATGCACCAATAAAGTCTTCTTTGTGACATTACATGGGTTTGCAATTCAAGCTATGACAGTGCTTTCATTGTAAAATGTCAAATCTTTTTGGTATATTTTATCATGTAACCAAGATGAAGGATTGTAGGATAGTCTATAGAATATATCTAAATTGTCAAAATCTATCACTATCATTCTGTACTCTACATAAAATCAGTACATCTGCTTCATTCTAAACCTACAATTATATATTTTGTGACTGTAAGTATATTGTTTATGAATGTGTAATTAGAAAAAATATATGTATAATAAAAGACAGAACTCGGGTACTTGTGGGGATACAATAAAGTTTATTACAATCTAGCATTGAATTTTCCCTAATACTTTGAATTTAAGTATGAACTTTGTATTCTATTTTCGTGTTGAATTCATCTATTCTCTTCGCATTAAAGGTAACCTAACATTCCATATATATATATGACTGGAAAGAGTTTACTGTCATATTATGTTATGGGATTGTTGTCATCAAGCTGGTGCAGGAGGAAGTGTTTGTTGACTTGCTGGGGTCGTATCATGCTGTGCTCAGCATAATACTTTATTCATATATGCTGCATAATCAAGACAGAGAATTGTGTAATATTTACTTGATTCAGGTTAAGGTTATGGTGTTTAACACCACTTTCTTACTTGATTCAAATATATCGTCACTCGTCATATTGAATATATATTATGAACAAAATGAATTGTTAGTCCTTTAATGAGTCTGCAATCAAAAATTATTATTGTATATTTCAGTCCTTGAAATGAAAATTTGAATTTACTGATCCAAATCAAATTCTTGAATTAATTTTTATATACATGTGTAGTTCTAAATAAAAACAGAAAAATTTTCTGGTGCGAACAATATTACTTGTATTGGGTCGGAGGACCGGTGCTCACTGTAAGGACTGCGGTTATGTTTTTCTATTGTAATATACTATATTCTTTATGATGGTATTTGGAAGTTATCTCATTTGAAATATATTGTATTCTCCTTAATATACATTTTGGTGTTCGGGCAATAACGGGGGGAAAATAAGGATTGCTTTTCATGAATATATATCAAAATATAGGAACAGGGTAAAATTGTAGATAATTACACACTCCTCCCATGGTTTTCTTCATGGAATAGAGCTGACACTACTACATATATATTCTTACTAGGAGTGATGTAGAAATTTTAAACTTTTTATGCCCCCGCGACTATTGGTCAGGGGGCATATTGTTTTACCCCTGTCCGTCCGTTCGTCACACTATAGTATGCATAGTTTGTCCCTCTAACTCCTCCTACAGTTTTGGAGCTACAGCTTTAATATTTTGTAGGATGTTTATACACATAATGGAGGTGTGCATGTGCACAGGATTTTGATTTTCATTAAATATTCTCAAAATGACAGGTAGTTGGACTTAGTCATTTTTTTCGTACTAGCTGCATAAAGGGAACATGGTTTGTCCCGCTAACTCCTCCTACAGTTTTGGAGCTACAGCTTTAATATTTTGTAGGATGTTTATACACATAATGGAGATGTGCATGTGCACAGGATTTTGATTTTCATCAAATATTCTCAAAATGTGGTAGTTGGACTTTTCATTTATGCCCCCATATAGGATATATGGTTTGTCTGGCTAACTCCTCCTACAGTTTTTGAGCTAGATCTTTTATATTTTGTAGACAGTTAGTACTTACACTAAAGGTGTGCATATTTTATGGATTTTGACTTTCAACAATTTTTTACAAAATTATGGATGCATGAACTTGGGACAGATTTTGCTAAATCCATATAGGATATATGGTTTGTCTGGCTAACTCCTACAGTTTTTGAGCTAGACCTTTTATATTTAGTAGACAGTTAGTACCTACACTGAAGGTGTGCATATGTTATGGATTTTGATTTTCAACAATTTTTTACAAAATTATGCTTATATGAACTTAGCCACTGAAACCTGTTAACGTGTAAACAACGCTCCTTATACTTGTGGCTTCTTCCGCCACTAAAACTGACCGCCACGATATGGCTGAAATACTGCTGAAAATGGCATTAAACCCCATTCAATCAATCAATCAATCAATTGAACATCACATTGTTAGGTACAGATTCATTTATTTCAGTCATATCTGCTTGATGCTAAATAAGCAAAACATTGATTTACCCTTTTGCAATTATAACCGCGGGGGCATTGTATGTGTCTTACAGACACAAACCCCTTTAAAGTCTATACAGAAGTTTTCTACATCATACCCGATGAATAATATACCATTCCTTCAAATTAAGTTATATTGAAAATCCATTTTTGCTCATCAAGATGTTTTCTTTGCATTATACCCCTACACATTCCTCAGAACCAAGCCAAAAGTTAAGGTAGTAAATTGGAATTGGGGTGAGGGTGGGGGGGGGGGAAGGGTTGAGGTGGATAAGGTTGAGACGGGGGCATTCAATTTTCTAGTCTTCTTTATATGATAATTTCATAAGCATGAAATATTACTTACAGGATGATGGTATCAAAGAATAAAAACTGCATCGATGGTGTAATGGTTATCATGCTCACCTCAAATGTGGTAGATCATGGGTTCGAGCCCAGATCAGGTCAAGCCAATAACTATGAAATTGGTAGTTGTTGCTTCTCCGCTAAGCATTCAGCATTAAGGGGAAAGAGCAAAGCATGGATAGCTCGGAATCAAGATAATGTGTCCAAGTGGGGCAACATGTCTATCCACAGACTGTTGTTTCAGTGAGCTAGCAATATAAAATCCAGCTAAGCGTGTTGGTCTAGTACAAAGTGGATATCATCATCATCTCATTGAAAATTAACATGTTCTTGCCATGATATACTAGTAGCTGAAAAATTGCTGAATACGGGACTACGGAGTTAAAAAGTCTTTTGTAAAGGAGGTAAAAAACGACTATTTTATTTCCCGCCATTGGACGCTCATTCATAATGGCGGGCTTTACTCTGTATTAATTATGTTCCTTTGAAATAAACATTGATGCAGGAAAATATTTAAAAAAATAATACCCACAGCCATTTATGTATTCTATCTAATATGACAAATAATAATTGGTTTATCTGTATATTATGTTACTGTAAATCTAACATTGACACAGGGAAAATACCTTCGCAAAAAAAAGAAGCATGTTTCTTTTAAAATTTTCAGGTGGTGTCATTCAGAAATTTAAGCCAGGGATGATTTTTTTTCACTTATTTAACTGATTTCAGCTATTTTGTCTGAAAATTGTTTTCAGAAAGTTGCGGGCCACGGTCAGAACAGGTATTCATCTGTTTTTCATTGATTTTAGCTATTTTATTTTCTAACCAGGATCATCCTTGCCTTAAGCCTTATATCAGTTTTTATTTCAACAATGATATTACATTTTTTCCATGTAATGTCTTATATTGCTTGAACATTAACATATTTACTTGGAAGCAGTTAATGTTAACTTGTAACCTACATTCTTTGCTTTGTTTTTATGTATTTATTCAACAGCAGAATATAAAATGTTAACAGCCCACAAGAGGATAAATTTATAAGTCATTTAGCAAACAAATATTACACATACATATAGAAAATGTCATGGTCGTGGTCATTTAGTAGTTGGATTTATAACTACCCATGCATTCAGTGCCTATCACCACTACTAATGTTGTGAGTTCGAATCCCACTCAGGCGAGGTGTACTCGATATAACATTATGTGATAAAGTTTGTCAGTGACTTGTGGCAGGTTGGTGGTTTTCTCCGGGTAGTACGGTCTCCACCAATAAAACTGTCCGTCACGATATAACTGAAATATTGTTGATATGGGCATTAAACACCTTAACTCTCAACACTCAACCCACATACACATATTTTATATATCTATATACCTGGAAATAAATGTATCTCACCTCTCTACACGTAAATATTTCAGGTCAACCTTGTGATAAATTTTAAGCAATCACTCTGAGGTTTTGAAACTCCTTTGTGGTAATAATGGATAAATTTTCAGATGGCCAAGCCAGCTTAAAGTAGGTACAGTAAGATAGTACATATATATAGATATGTTTATATTTCAGGTATATCATATGCCGAATTACGCTACGACGTACCAGCATCCTCGTCATCTACTTCACATCATCCAAATACAGCAAATAATTGTTTATATCTGTCTCAGCCTGACACGGACACTGTAATGACAGATGAAACCGTTCAAGATGAGTATTCAATGCCAAAGGGAGGTAAGTCAATTATTTTGTGTGTATTTTTTCTCACATTTTATACAGGCAGAAGCTCTATTGGTGAACACAATCTCCCTAAGTAAATAATTTCGTGTGTATTTTTCTCACATTTTACACAGGCAAAAGGGCTATTGGTGAACACAATAATATTTTTCAGCTGTATTATTCACAAAGGTTTTGTCAGCACTTGCAGTCGTGTGGGTCCTTATTATCTCTGAAACTACTGTCACATGGAAACATTCGTTTGTTGAACCATATCAGAATTGGGGATTATGATGTGGATCCAATTTTCAACATGGGCCCCAGCCTCAGTGATTTGAAAATTGATACTGTGTAAATATCTACAAAGTTTGTGACTTAGTTTTATTAACATATAACTCTATTGGAAAATTAAAAAAAAAAGCTGCAAACATGATTGAACTCAAAATGAGAATGAATAGCCATGGAATGGTCTATTGCAAAGTTGGATTTTATATGCAAACAAATAAGATGGCTGCCACTGCAGGAAAGTTTAACATGGCACTCTCTGGGATTTAAAAAAAAAAGATCCTTATGTGGATCAACTGAGCTATTTAAAAGGAAATTCTGTTGATAGATAATCCAAAATGGATGTCTCTGTAGGAATTAGGTAGGTTGGTGCTAATGTGAAAGAACTTTTACATTGTACAAAGACGGGACAGAGTGTCAAGTATAAGAATGACATTGCTGTGACCTTGACTAATGATGTCAAGGTCAAATAAGTTATTTAACAGAAGAATATCTGTGACTTGGAACATTGGGATTTCAAAATATTTGAATCAACATTTAACAGATGCTAAGATATGAAATAGTTCAATGAATCGACTTTACCATGTGAGTGATTCAGACACATGTGAACCTCTTGTTTATTTATTAATTGGTTAGAAGACCAGACTTCTGTATTATGTTTTCATAATTTAACAAGTATGTTGAAATTAAGTAATTTTAAAAGATTTGATTCTTTTGTCACATATTTTTACTGGACAATGGAGTTGATTGTCCATACCCATACATTGTATATATTTCAAATAAAGCTTAATTTGCTAATGCCTTTTGCTGGATTACAGATATATGCAAAAATTGTTTGTGCACAAACTCTGGTAAATACACATACTAATTGTGCTGAATGTAGATTTTTGTTGTTGTTACCTATTTGAACAGTTACTGTAATTTGTTATTTCTGAGATTTTCAGTGGTACAAAAATGCTTAAGTTTCAAAATAAAAAGTTAGCAAATAAAGCATTTGATTCAACAGGATCAATTTGTATGTTTGATGGTGTTTAACACCACTTTCAACAATATCGTGGCAGTCAGTTTTATTGGCAGAGGGAACTGGAGGGCCTGGAGAAAACCTCCAACCTGTCACAAGTCACTGACAAATTTTATCATATAATGTACACCTCGCCCTGATCGAGATTCGAACTCACAACATCAGTGCTGATAGACACTGATTGCATAGGTAGTTGTAAATCGAACTACCAATTTGATCATGGCCACGATGGCCCCCCGAGGATCAATTTACAGCAAGAATTTTGGACTTATTATATAATAAAGTATAATCTCTACTTCACCTGGCATTATCCTTCCTTCCTGCTTCTGCTTTCACCAGCTTAGCTTATGCATCCATCCTTTCTTATTTACAGGGACTATTTTTTCGCTCACAGGTAAAACTCCTCTCCATAGAGTTCCAACAGACTATGACCTTCCACCTTTACCTGCTCCCAGAAAAAATATACCAGGAGATCCATACAAGTAAGTACAATGTACTTAATTTCCTACTTTGTGAAATAAACATTACTCATTCATGTATTCAAGTTTATTTTTAGCTCCATTGACCAAAAATGGAGTCATGTGAGCTATTTTTATCAGTTGGAGTCATGATGTTTGTACTAGAAAAACATCCAAGCAGAACATCATATACAATAAATACAACATTCTGTTTGGACGATTTTGGAGTATGAGTAAGAAACTTGTACTCCAAAATTTGATGACCCTGAGAGAGTCCTGACCATGGACTAAAGTCACAACTTTAATTATTAACTACCACAGGATCACGGCAACGAAAGCCCCTTGTGTCATTAAGAAAAAGTGTATGAAACAAGACAAAACCTTATATCACCATCCATGTGATATAACATGTTCTATTCACATGTTGTGATATTTTATACCTAATATCAAAGCAAAATTCTAATGTAGTTGTTTAATATCCCTGGTTTGTGATTGGACAATGCTGTAATTTTCATGGTATCAATTCCATGGTTGAAAATCATGAGATATTTTAGACGATTGCCGCTTACGTCATCTTGTCAACAATGTACTGTAGCAAGACACACGATTACATTTGAATGGAGATAACTGAATTGTATTTGAATATTTCACGGCATCATTTGTCGATTTATTGGTGTCATTTTCACCAATTCCACAGTTTAAATAGCATGAAATATTTTTTTTAATTTTAGCTGATTACCGCTTATGTCATTTTGTCAATAATACGGAAATATACAAATATGATGTTTGTCTATCCTACACATGATTACATTAGAATGGAGATAACTGTATTGTATTTGAAATTTCACGGCATCAATTGTCGATTTAATGGTCGCAAATATCCGTTTACTGGCTCTGCTAACACGTCGCCAGTAAACTCAATTTGCGACCATCAAATCTCCAATTGATGCCGTGAAATTTTCAAATACAATTCAGTTATCTCCATTCAAATGTAATCATGTGTATTGCTACAGTACATTGTTGACAAGATGACGTAAGCGGCAATCGTCTAAAATATCTCATGATTTTCAACCATGGAATTGATACCATGAAAATTACAGCATTGTCCAATCACAAACCAGGGATATTAAACAACTACATTAGAATTTTGCTTTGATATTAGGTATAAAATATCACAACATGTGAATAGAACATGTTATATCACATGGATGGTGATATAAGGTTTTTGTCTTGTTTCATACACTTTTTCTTAATGACACTCTACCCTTAAACTTTTGTGTCAGTGTGCTAGCACAATAAAAAGTCATAGTGAATTGATCTAATATAAGACAGACATCATCATCGTCTTATTGAAATGTAACTTGTTCTTGCCATGATATGGCTGAAAAATTGGTTGATTTATGATTAGTGTTAAACAGCAATCACTTACTACTCACTCATACTATCCCGCTCAGGCGAGGTGTACTCGATACAACATAATGTGATAAAGTTTGTCAGCGACTTGCAGCAGGTCCTTGATTTACTCCGGGTACTCCGGTTTCCTTCACCAATTGACAGTCATGATATAACTAAAATATAGTTAAAGGTGATATTAAAAACCATAAACCAACTATACCAACCAATCAAATGTTAAAAAGAATTATTGGATATATGACATATTATAAATTGTGTCAAGCTTCATCCATTAAAGAACCTATTAGGATTAAAGTTGTTCATAATGCTTGCAATATTTTCTCAAGTTTAATTATGGTGATCTAATGGTTTAACTAATAAAGGATTTCTTCTGTAAGTCACTATCAAAATTGAAAAACAGAAAGTTTCCAAATTATTTTTGTGTGTAAAACCTGAAAATTCATAGTACAATATTTGCCATATAAAATTTATGCTTCTGAATACCAAGTGAAATTTTACTATTTTTGCATTGAAATAAGAGTGAATGATTCCTGATTTTTTTTTTTTTTTGGTTCTATTTTCAGAAAAGTAGACAGTAATTCAGATATACCATTACCTGTACGGAATCGTGATAGTCGAGAAAAATTAAAGGAAAATTGTGACAGTAATAAAGAAAATAGTGTGGATGAACAATCTGTGGACCATTTAGTTCAAAAAGGATATGACAGATTACGAGTTGTCGATGCTCTTCGTGTGGCCAGAAATAACTTACGAATGGCAGAAGACATTTTGGAGACTTTTGTTGGAAATTAACTCTTCTTTTTCTACTCTTTTTATAAATGTGATTTTTGTCAATCAGACACTTTTTTCTACTATTTTTCCATTATCTTTTTTTTTTCTATCAAATAATCTCCCTTTAACAAAGTTGTAATCCGTTTATTTAATTTTCATTACGACTTCTTACTCCTCAAGTAAAATTTTGTTTTAAACGCAACATATTTACTGCTTAGATTTGGCCCTATGGTAAGTTCAGGGATGAATATTTTTCTGTTATTTAAATGATTTCAGCTATTTTCCTCTAAATATAAATTCCGAAAGTTGCAGTACATTATCTGAACAGGTCACAAATGCAGGGTTTGAAAGGTGGTGTAGATGGCTTCAGCTATTTTCATTTATTTTCAGTTATTTTATTTTCTAACCAGGATCCCTGTAAATTTAAGCAGCACTTTTTGTCATTAAATTTATGTACTGACATGAACCATGTCCTCAACATAGTCAATTAATGGACTTTTTCTGGTCTTTGAGCCCCAAGGCTAAAAGGTCAGTTAAAAATTTGTTAGTGTTCCTATTATTTTAATGCTACCATACATGTATTAAAATAGATATCAGATTGAAAATAAGGTAATCTACCTTACTGATTTAGGAGCATCCTGCCAGATGTGAAAAAAGCTGTCAAAGGGGTCAAATTACCAAATTTATTCAATATAAGGTAGTACTATATAATGAGGACTTCAGTCTCAAATGATGAGAAATCAGGGTCCAAAAAGTGGGGAAAGGGGCCAATCTCATGTTTTCTTTAAAATGTATTAGATTAAATAAAACAAGTTTAATGACAAATTTATTCATGTATTTTACAGTCATCTTGTTTGTTCTCTTCATGTTTACATTCTGTGGTTGTATCGCGGTACTTAGATGGATCTTTTAACCGGTCCAAAGCAATAAAGTCATATGACTAATCTAATATAATGGTGCCAATTGAAGTAGATATGCTTAGCACTGTCTAGTCAAAACATTATAAGACATTTTAAAATTCAGATTTAATTTGTTAAAGGGAGGTAATTTTATGTTTATTCAGGTGGAATTTCTGCTGGCAGGACTTTATATACATACATATGTATATATACTGTTTTTGTCAGCTTTAATTTTGTTGCTTAATTCAAGTTTAACCACTTACACATTTGACTTTTGAAAACTTGTAAATTGCAATATTTAGATAAGTTACTTGTATAAAAACAAATATTTATACTTATGTACAGAGGTATGAAATTTTGTGAATTTATGTAGATTTGTTTAATATTATCAGTAGGCTATTTATCAAATTACATTTTTTCGTTTTTAATATTTGTTGCCTATACAAATACTACTACAATTTTGTTTTTCTGCTTGAAAGCACCATATTAGATTGTTCAGTATTTTTATGAAGTCATCATACCAGCAGATTGTTTACAATTTACTGTAGATTCTAAACATCCTGTGAGCATAATATGACAATATATTTAAAGTTTTGATATATTTTTTTCTAAAGTTTATAATATACTTTGCAAGAATATGACACATTTTTCAAATAAAGTGGAAAGTGAATGACCATTAATAGCATACCCAGGCTGATATTGTATTATCAGTCCAACTGATGTCAAAACACCATATCAGCATGGTCTGATATGCAATATTAGCCTGGTCCATATTTTTCAGATCAATTGCATATTAGTATATAATAAAAATATTAAAACATGAAACATTACCTTTTCCATATCAGCCTCGTTATCATCTCCAAACCAATATCGGCCCACCTTGGATCGATATGGGGGTCTCTGGATGATAACCAGACCGATATGAGAGAGGTCTTGCTTTAATCTGTTTTTATTACATACTTAGTTAAAATAAAGGCATTTTTGTATGACCAATATGACCGGAAGTAAACTTTCAATATTTTCGCACCCCGGGAAAATAACTGGTTATTGGATTACTACAAGATCATTTCCATATCGGCCCGGGCCAATATGGGTGTCTCTTTTCTAGATGTCGGAAGTATGTAATAAATAGTTTTATATGGGTGTCTCTGGATGATAACCAGGCCAATATGGAAATGCCCATGTATTATTAATCTGTATTTATTTACTGGTAGGTCACAGATATTTTGTTGTTTCTTTTATAAAATTAAATATATTTGGCCTTGAATGACATTGACAGAGAGAGAACATGTTGAAATGATATGGCAGATATTTTTTTTTGCAAATCAATAAAAACTGTGCTTGTGTTTGTATTGCTGTTAAGTCATGTTTATTCTTGGGGTATAACTTTTCATGGATTTCATCATTTATTTTTCAAACCAAGGATTAAAAACAAAATATAAATGTCCCCTCATGGCTATTGTGAAGCCCTTACTAATTAGATTATATAACTTGTCTGGCAGTATTATGCTGTTACTATTGTTACATGTAAAACATGAAATAAAGTGCAAAACAAAATTACTTGGTGTACATATATTTAAGGGGAGACAACTTCACTTGGAACTATCAAGAGGGAAATTAAGCATACGACTGATGCAGATTGATTATCATACAGGGGAGATAACTAATGAATGTTTAACTAACTTTATTTTTGTTATCTATTTTCACCAGTTAAAAGATACAGTTGAATTCTGTTATAACTTAAATGTGTGCAATTATATTTAAAAAAATCTGCACATTCATTGCCTATTTTAAGAACAGTATTTGGAAGGAATAAGTCAATACTTTATTCTTCTGTAAAGATTCCTTTTAATAACATATCTTCATTGTCACACATCACTGATTACAGTAATTCTGATTGATATGTAATATAGAATGATTGATTTTCAAGCTTGTTAAAAACAAATCAAACAGGATCAGTATTTAATACAACATTGTTTGTCATTACATATTTAAGAATCAGACAATTAAAGTACCGGTAATTATGTACCATTTGTTGAAGATCTCAATACATTTCATAGAAACAATGGACTCAAAACATTTCAAAGGTTTTATTTTTAGCGAAAAACAATATTTTACGAACTGAAGCAGAAGAATTTGTCAATAATCTAACAATGCAAATGCAAAAATTCTTTTAAAGAACACTTTCCCTTTTTCTATTTAGAATTTTTATATCCAGTCTCAGAAAATTCTCTGGATTTATAAAGTTTATATCACTCAATTACAAAATATTTCTCAACTGGTAATAAAAACCTTATAAAGATTTTGTTTCTTATATTTTCCATAAGCTACACACATGTAATAAAACATGGAATATGTCCTGACTCCTAACACAAATATGTTATGACCCCTAATACAAATATGTTATGACCCCTAACACAAATATGTCCTGATCCCTAATACAAATATATCCTGACCCCTAACACAAATATGTCCTGACTCCTAACACAAATATGTTATGACCCCTAATACAAATATGTTATGACCCCTAACACAAATATGTCCTGACCCCTAACACAAATTTGTCCTGACCCGTAACACAAATATGTCCTGACCCCTTATACAAATATGTCCTGACCCCTAACACAAATATGTCCTGACCCCTAACACAAATATGTCCTGACCCCTAATACAAATATGTCCTGACCCCTAACACAAATATGTTCTGACCCCTAACACAAATATGTTCTGACCCCTAATACAAATACAGTTAAGCCTGCCACTGCAGTCACCGTCGTGGAAAATTTCATATGAATTGAACCCTAATACAAAAAATACCAACCTCCAATGCAAAAAAGTACCAACCTCCAATACAAAAAGTACCAACCTCTATTCCAAAAAGTACCAACCTACAATTCAAAAAATACCAACCTCCAATACAAAAAAGTACCAACCTCCAATACAAAAAGTACCAACCTCCAATACAAAAAAGTACCAACCTCCAATACAAAAAGTACCAACCTCCAATACAAAAAGTACCGACCCATAATACAAAAAATACCAACCTTCAATACAAAAAAATACAGAATCCTAATTCAAAAAGTACCAACTTCCAATTAAAAAAAATACCAACCTCTAATACAAATAAGTACTGACTCTTTAAACAACAACTTCTGATCACTGTTTTGCTTGACAAATTAGATACTGTACTTAATTATAACATAGGACTTACCTGAACATTGTGGAAAGAAATTTCAATAAAAATTTATAGACTTGAATTATAAGAATTTTTACTCAAATTTGCAATGGTAATGTCATATTTTGTATGTTCAGTGAAAATGTGTCTCATTAAAAGAATGGAAGCAGAGTATTGAATACTATAAATCTATTTTTAACTTGCTCATAGATCCATTCCATTATAATTTTCCTTTGACCTCTTATAATCTTCAAGTATCTTCATTTTTTTTTTTTTTTTGCATTTATAATTGCTATTGATTATGAAATGTCATGTGATAATTTGTAAGTATTTATAATTTATAACAAAGTGCTATTTACATATTGTGTATTATTCTGTTTTTGGGTTTCAGTTTTGAAAGAGTCCTAGATTTTAACCTCTACATTTTTGTACATTTGTATAGTATATAAACACAAGTATTTAGAATCTATGATTGTCATGTGAAACGAGACCCATATTTCACATTCATATATATACAAATGTATTATAATATTATTGTTGCTGATCACTTGAAAGATGTTAATGAATGTTTGTTATGAAACTGTAATTAGAGGATTTGAAAGTGCTGTATGGTTGTTATGTTTTTTGTTTTGTCTTTTTTTAATTAATTTTCAGGAAGAAAATGTAAATTTCCATGTATTTTCATTTTTGCTCTTTTTAAACATTTTTACTCATTTTGAAGTTAAGAAGAAATATTCTTTTAAAGAATGTATTCTTAAGTTTGTTTGTTTTTGTTTTTTTTATTTACTTAGATTTAAAAATCTGTTAAAAAATAATTTTGCGGACTATGACAGCAGTTTTTTTTACCATGTAAAATTGATAACATGTTCCTTTTTAGCTCACCTTGCCAAAGGCAAAGTGAGCTTTTGCCATCACTTGGCGTTTGTCGTCCATTAACTTTTCACATTTTAATCTTCTCTGAAGAAACCGCAAAGCCAATTGATCTGAAACTTGGTAGGAAGTATCTATGAATGGACCTCTATAAAGATTGCTCATTTCGTCCTGATCCGTTAAAAGCATGGCCGCCACAGGCAATTCTTGTTTCTGATTGGTTGATTTCTAAAAAATCTTAAAAGAAAGATAACTCTTGCCTAAACTGTTAAAAGAAAGATAATTCTTTCCATTATCTCCCTTACAAATTAGCTAATGCTGATATATTGTAACATGTTTATTCTATACATTATAAGTAGGTATTCACATTAATATTCTTTTTAGCAAACCTTGCCAAAGGCAATATGAGCTTTTGCCATCACTTGGTGTCCGTTTACTTTTCACATTTTAATTTTCTCCTCTGAAAACCCTCAGCCAAATGAAATGAAACTTGGTAGGAGGCATCTATGGAAGGTCCTCTCTAAAGAGTGCACATTTTGTTGTGATTCATTACCAAACATAGCCGCCACAGGCAATTCTTGTTTCTGATTGGCCGATTTAAAAAAAATCTTCTCCTCTGAAACCGCTTGGCCAAATGAACCGAAACTTGGTAGGAAGCATCTACATGTATGGAAGGTTCTGTATTAAGTTTCCTCAAAACAGAATGAAAGGTGAGCGACACAGGCTCAGCCCACTGAGCCTCTAGTTACGAAGTTGTATTATAATCTTTCTGTTTTCGTCCCACGTACCTTAGAAAGCCCATGTTTGACATATTTATAGAAATTATAATATATGTGTGGATTATAATAATTTTTGTTCTAACCCTGCCACATAGGCTTGGGGTGAAATAAGTTTCACCATTGTCCATACATCTGTAACAGTAGAGCATGTCCTCGATGGGATTCGATCCCGGGACCTCTCGCAATGTAAGCCACCGCTCTAGCAGCTGAGCTAAAGGAGATCTCCACTAATGCTGTTAGCAGAGGTGGTTATGAACCTACTACGCTTCGTATAACCTTAGGTAGGGGAGCGTTCCCGTTACGCTTCCCCACCTCAAGAGTCGTCATACTTTGATGACGATATTTTAAATACCAACATTCAATCCGGCCAGTTTTCTTGTTCTGATCATCGTGGGTTATTCAGTTGGGGGCCATTTTAACAGTAGAGCATGTTTTACCTCCAAAAAATGCAATGTCCCAGATGGGATTTGATCCCGGGACCTCTCGCATTGTAAGCCACTGATCTATCAACTGAGATTAAGGATATCTCCACTAACACAGTTAGCAGAGGTGGTTATGAACCTACTACGGTTCCTATAACCTTAAGTAGGGGAGCGTTCCCGTTACACATCATTGGTTTCTGTTCATTAATTTCAAATAAATCACTTGAAATTTTTCACAATGTTTTGACCACAATACAAAGATTGAATTTGAATTTAGTTATTATTATTTTTATGGTTCTACAGTTATAACTCATAATTAATTGTAAAATTGCAAATTTGTAGTTTCCATGCTGTAACTTCAGTTTCATTTGGCCAAAGGTTTTGAAATTTTTTACTTTTACAGTTGCAGAATTATGCCTCTTAGTTTGACCAGCTGAAAACTATTGTCTTTTAGTTTAGTATTACTTGGAAATAGAGGCATCTGTCTCCTATGAGTACAATCTGTGTCTTCTTTTATTTTATTTTATTTAGAAGCTAAATTTTGTCTGGTAGAAAAAATGCACTGAAATATTGGGAAAAATAACAATTATATTTCACAATCAATATTTTTTTCTGTGTTATGTCAGACATATATAATTAACAATGCAGCTAAGATAACTTTGCTTGTTTTCTATGTGTGTTTATATACAACATTATGTCATTAAATGTAATCTATTTTTTATTTGTAGCTATCAATTGTATGTTACACTCTGGACTCTCTCTCTGAAAGCTATTCTGGGACTTTTACTAGGTTTTTACAGTACCATATATCATCATACATGTACTCTTTTCAGATTAAAAATGAAATGGACTTTAGTGGCATTAACTGCTAATAATCTTGATACTTGTCAATGTGAAAGATTGAACTACTAAATAATAAAACGAAAAATAAAAAATACCACACTGTTGAACAGTTTCAAAATCCAATACAAAAATTGTAGTTAGAGTCAATATTAATACCCCCAACACGCAAATACATGACCGCTCACTTTCCTCAATTTGATACTAATACGGTAGATTACAAAATGGAGATAACCAGAAGTCAATACACAGGCACTGATTTGTGTATCACAGCATTGCATGTAATGTCTTTTAGTATAGATATGTATATTTATTTAAATTAACATTTCTTACCACTTAAATGTCCAACCTACATCATCAGATTTTTGACATTAACATCTTCACTTTTGACACCCATTGTAATCACTTATTCAGTTAAAACCAAATTTGCTGGAATGATCCCTGTGTGAACTTCCTGTCAGAATCATGTCAAATGATATCAAGATGGCTACTACATGTATTAGTTAATATAACAGTTTCTTTAGATTTTTTTAGCTGTTTAGTAACCAGATGAACGATTTTATCCTGCACAGGTTCTATTTGAGCTGCCAGATTGAATTGACTGAATAAATTTTGGTATATACGGTCACTGACCAAAATAGCTTTTCTGGTACCTGATTCATGTAGAGTGACAGAAAGAAATGGTAACAGTATAAGCATGGACTTCACAGATAGGACACCATCAAAAATTAAATAGAATGACGCTTGTTTCTGCTCTAGACAATTTGGCAGTTGTTTAAGGGTTTTTGACATTGTAGAATAAATACAATGTACGTACATTGTCGAAATATATCAAATTAATTTGCAATCACTGTGAAACCGGACAGAAAACCGCTTCAAAGGCTCAGTTTTTTTTTACCTGTTTCTAAAGCTTGTAGTTGTACAAATAAATTTTGCATTTTCCGACAATGTACGTATATTGTCTATATAGAATTACAGGACTGTGATATTTATTTAGGCCTGCATATCTTTAGATAAAATTTGTACGAGAGTAAATTCCTAAAATTTCTTGATTAGCTGGGGTTTTATTTTGCTCAAATGAGTTTTTCTGATCGAAAAGTGTGTGGCATTCATCCTTCAGTTTGTCATAATTTTTCTTATATTCAACTTTTTCAAACCCCCAGTCATTTCCTTCCGAGTCCTGAAGAAGTGTATTTTTTCGGAGATATTCCAAATCAAAATGGCAGATATGTTTTTGACTTTATCTCCAGAACTACTGTATGTGAAGTCGCCAGACTTGCCAGAAATGTTCCTCTAGCTTTATAGGGGTCATGAAGAAGAGTTGTTACTTTTCAAAGGGATAAGAAATCCAAGATGGCCATTCTAGTCTCTTAATTGGTCAATTACTTTTACTGAATGTGAAGTCACCAGAATTGTCATACATCTTACTCTATGGTTTTTTTTTAAGAAATCCAGAAATAGCTACAAAATAATATCTTAAAAAAATCAATGCAGCTTTATTATGGTCGGCAGGGGTGAGATGAATCAAACTTAATTTTTGTCTTGTATAAATTTTGAAATGTAAAAAAATTAGTACCTTTCTACACAATACAATGGATTAGTTGTATGAAATACACAAAACATATTTTGTAAATTTCATAAATTTATGAAAAAATACAATAAAAATGTTACCCTTCATATTGAGCTAGTATTATTAATTACAATTCCCTAATGAGTAAAATATTATTGTAAGAATTTCAATTGCATTCAAAACAGATACCAATACAAAATGTATTCCTACTACAGTACATGAAAGAGTTTTATATTTTGTTTTTAAAGATTCTTTTGTTATACAAATGTAGCTTCAAAGCGTTTCCTCATTAAACATGCATGTCAAGAAAGATGGGATTATTTTTCTGGTTTGAAAAGATATTGTAGATTTAGTGCAATACATTTACGTATATCAGATACCTTGAAGCAGAATATTTTTTGTTAAATTCAGGTATTTTAAATACATTAATTTATAAATGTAAATTTGATTTAACTTAATATATTTTAATAATAACAAAAAATCTATAATCTTTGTGAATACGAGTGTATGTTTAAATATATATAAACAAAAATTTGATTAGAAACAAGTCGACAGTAGTGTATGCATTTGTATAACTATCAAGAAAATCGGTAGAATTATTTTGTCTTATTAATTGACGATTTTTATTTTCTGATAACCATGTAAACAAATCTGTGAAAATAGCCGTCATGTTTCATGTGATACATATTGTTAATAAATCATGAAAATATGACCCATTTGAAGGTCATAACATTATATAAAAATAAAATATATTAATATTACATTTTGTTTTGATTCTAATGCTAGTTGCATAAGGGTAATAACAAAATTACCGAACTCCGAGCAATCTTCCAAAAGGAAAGGCAAAACTCATAAGTAAACAAACAGACAAAATCAATCAACAACTGGAAATCTGGGAAAATCGCAATAGCCCTGACTTGGTACAGGCATTTCCAAAGAAATGGTGGGTTGAATCAGATTTTTCGGCACCAAATCTGCCGCTTTCATTACGGTTAAAAGGTTCCGGTTGTCACTATAACAGCATTTTTAACTGTCACCCACATCGGTGGTGTAATGGTCAGCGTGCTTGCCTCAAGTGCAGTAGATCGTGGGTTCAAGCCCTAATCGGGTCAAACCAAAGACAATAATATTGGTATTTGTTGCTTCTCCGCTATGCACACAGCATTAAAGAGAAAGAGTAAAGACTGGTTGGCTCAGAATCAAGATAATGTCGTAGTGTGGCAACATGTATTGGAGGACTATTGTTTCAGTGCACTAGCACTATGTAAAAATCAAACAACAATCACTCATTCACTCCATTTGCGTGTGAACACAACTATCAACATGCATTATGAAAAGACAGTTTAAAACATTGATGATCAACAATTCCACAAATGTCAATAAAATGGACAACCTCCTCTTTGAACACAAAAAAGCCCACAACGTATGGCGTTGATAATCATGGCCGTGATCGCATGGTAGTTGAATTTATAACCAACTATGCAATCAGCACCTATCACCATTAACGTGAATTTCTAATCCCGCTCAGGCGAGGTGTACTCGATACATCATTAGGTGATGAATTTGCCAGTGACTCACGACAGGTCAGTAGTTTTCTCCAGGTACTCCATTGTCCTTCATCAATAAAACTGACCACCACGATATCACTGAAATATTGTTAAAGTGGTATTAAACACCATAACTCTAACCCATACTGTACATGTAAGTTTGATATGTTGTAATTCCACTTACATTTTAAAATGGAATTGCTAACTTATAACCATATGGAGATATCACATTGTTTTGGCAGTTTGATAGAATCAGCTTTGAAGGAGATGTTGGCCTCTTCAAATATGTCATGAAACAGACAGAAGCTACCTCACTGATTTCTTGTGTGTCAGTTTGATATGTACATTTTTCAACTTCCTATAGATCAGATGGGGTTAAACATATGCTTTTGCATCAAAACTACCATTATTTGTCTTTGATTTGACCCAAATAAGGATTGAACCCACAACATTCAACACTCAACGTGATCATGTTAACTTAGATGGTAAAACAGATATTACATCAATAAATCTAATGATCAATATTATGGGGGCCGCCGTGGTCATGATCGTATGGTAATTGGATTTACAACTACCTATGCAATCAAGAGCCTATCAACAAAACGTTGTGAGTTCGAATCCCGCTCAGGCGAGGTGTACTCGATACAACATTAAGTGATAAAGTTTGTCAGTGACTTGCGACAGGTCGGTGGTTTTCTCTGGTTACCTCCACCAATAACACTGACCACCACGATATGACGGAAATATTGTTGAAAGTGACATTAAACGCCATAGCCCTAACCCCTAACCAAATATGTAGTTGTGTTTTCTTGTTCATTTAATGAAAATCCAAGTAATTAAATTAAACAACTTATATTCCACAGCATAAGGTTGAAAAGAATTGGTATAGATCTGTGGGTGGTGCTCGAAAGCTATAAAATTTAAAAATAACATCACAATCTATTTTGACTAAAAAATGTATTTGCCTTAGTTTACATCTACAATGACAGGAGCATATTCATCTGGCTCAGAATCAAAATCCCATTTAAATTTATTGGTCAAATGTTCCTTAAATTTTCTACCTTTTTTCTTGAGACATTCTTCTGCAGAGCTACTTTCAAGATTGGAAAAAAATTCTTGCAAAGTTGTCGTTAAAAAATTACTATGTGAAACAATGTCAACGAAAAAATCTTCTGGGATTTCATGCACTTGAAAATAGAGTACACCAATAAAATCCATGAAAAAATTGGTATGATTTGATAAAGCAGATTCACAGCTACAGATTAAATTTACTAGTTTTTTCCATTGGTCAAATCCATCAAATACTTGTCCAATCAGGAAGCAGATAAAAGAAAACTGAACTTCTCCAAGCAAGTCTTTCTCTAGTGATGCAAAACGATCAGTTAGTAATGTTTCTAATAGGTAAGTCGAGTCCATGTTACATTTTGTTATTTCAGCAGGACTACTGCCTTCTGGGTACCTCCGTTTTGGAATTTCTGTAAATCTAATGAATGTCCCAGGTTGTATTTTCATCTGTGGTAGTTTCGATTCTGCCTCTTTTTCAGATATTGGTTCTATTGGTGATATATTTGCTAGATTTTCACTTGCTAGTTTACGACTTTTTGTATCACTTCTTTCTGATACAAATTCTGAAACGCTAACAATTTTTCCATTTTCTGGTTGAAGTCTTTTTATAAGGTCTGCATTCATACAATTTGACAAAGACACCCATTTCTTGAAACTGAAAATATAAATATTATGCATATGTAATGTACATGTATTTATAATTATTCAATGAAATACTTTCATTTACAAGACTGTAAATGAAAATGAGAAAATTTTAAAACAAACATGTAGGGAAATAATAAATTGTGCCTCATCAAAGCATGAATCTTTCACCTGGGTTCTTGACAGTTCAACTGGAACATGCTGGGCAGGTCTGTGGGTTGATCTTTGGCCCTAGAAATTGTCATCAGTACCCAGCAATATATGAAAGATGTATCTAAAGGGGTTTAAACATGACATCATTTAAGACGTTTTTGATGGTTATAAATTGGCACATTTTATTGGACATTTATCAATGGAATACAATTTCTATTTACCGAAGAAGAAAATCTTTTGTATCATCTGACATATGAATAACTTGTCAATAAAAGATAATGGCCCATTATAATAACAGACAATTATGAAGATTACTTTTCATATGGGTAAGCTCCTAGATATCTGTCCATTTCTTCTCTGTTTTCTTCTAGTTTTTGTACCTCATCTTCACTTATGATGCCAGGGTCGATATCTGAAAAAGTTTGAAATTTATTCAAATTCATTCTGTAACATTTTCAGAAACAAGACACTAAAAGACTCGCCTGAACCTGTATTGCTCACTTGGTTATCCATTGACTGATTGTGCCATTGCAAGAAGATCAGGACTTGTTGTGTATTGGAACCCTAACTGAACAAAAGTCTTGACTCCCAATCTTCATCAACAATATCAAAGGCTATCAATTTTTTTGTAATTGGAGACTATAACCTACACACAGTTACTTCCTATATACAGATGTGCTGCTAGAATGGGTCGATTTTGTCAGCTTTCAAATATATGGGTGAGTGAGTAACAACAGTCCACAGGTAGACAGGTTGCTCCACTCTTGACACATTACCCTGGCCCGATTCTGAGACATCCAGTCTTATATGTGAATGGGTTGGTTATGTTACTGCAAACATGTATATGAATGGGTAGTGTTTTCATGTCGAGGGAATATATGAAAATGGGGGGGGGTATGTTTAAACCTGAGCTGCATCCCATAGAATGTAGAGTTTAATAAATTTACAAATTAAATTTGACTGCATCTGTTTGTTGTAATGACTAAATGTATAACTTCTTCTACATCTGTTTGTTGTAATGACTAAATGTATAACTTCTTCTACATCTGTTTGTTGTAATGACTAAATGTATAAC
>MJUT01062439.1:451399-468948 GCA_002080005.1 Gigantidas platifrons | reverse complement strand
TGTAATGACTAAATGTATAACTTCTTCTACATCTGTTTGTTGTAATGACTAAATGTATAACTTCTTCTACATCTGTTTGTTGTAATAACTAAATGTATAACTTCTACATCTCTTTTGTTGTAATAACTAAATGTATAACTTCTTCTACATCTGTTTGTTGTAATGACTAAATGTATAACTTCTTCTACATCTATTTGTTGTAATGACTAAATGTATAACTTCTTCTACATCTGTTTGTTGTAATGACTAAATGTATAATGATTATATACAGATATTCTCTACTGTTCATCCAGTATACTTGTACATTTATATTTTGGATCACTGGAAACATTATTCTGACATCACTAAGAAATACCAATAAATAACAAAATACCAATAGTGTCACATTCTGCTCTAAAACTTTACATGAAACTAAATTTGTTATACATTTGATGACACAAAATCATTGACTTATTATTAGTCTTGTTTTGATAAAGTTGTTTAGAGAGTTCTAGAACGTTGGTGGTTTTCCCTTGGTAATATGTTTACCAATGATACCACTGACTGTCATGTCATGACATAAAAAAACAGTTGAAACACCCATAATCCAAAGATAAATATACACTCCGACAAAAGTTAAGCACCACCCTATATTTTTATCGATATATTTTTTTTTACATCAATGCTGTTAAAACAATAAAATAGATATCACAATTTTTCTTACACTTTTAAAAGACTACACCAAGGGTTCTAAAATTACCAATCTATGAAGTATTTATCATCCTGAAAGACGTGACTATGACGTGGCAAAAATGGGGTTCAAAACAGGTGCTGGAAAAACGTAAAACCAGTTTGTCTTTGATGGAAGTTTTTAACATTGCATTAAAATGCAGAGTCTTCAGATTTTAAGAACTTTTAAATGCATCTATTGTGCGTATGTGTAAGGCATAAAAATCAATAACGAGTATATCCACCGCGTTTATTGTGAAGTTCTGTAACACGTCTTGTCATGCTTCGCACAAGACACCCAAGCCGTTTTTGGTGGAACTGTTGCCACTCCTGTAAGATAGCAGTTCTTAATTTGTCAATATTTTGACATTTTGGATTGCGTTGGTTAATTTTTCGGCCAATAAAGTCCCATACATGCTCTATAGGGTTCATGTCTGGCAACATCGCAGGCCATGGAATTGTCTGAACAGCCTCTTGCTGTAAAAAATGTTGTACAATTCGGGTTCTATGTGGCCTAGCGTTGTCGTCCATGAACATTGGCCTGTCAGCCAACACATGATTGTCGAAATGGGGGACTACGCATGGAGCAAGCACATTGTCACGGTATTTTTGGCCTGTCAGATTACCATCAAGAACGTACAAGTCCAACTTACAGTCAAAGGAAAAACAACCCCAGACAGTTACAACCCCACCCCAAAAGCAGTTGTGCCCAAAATGTGGTTGTCCTGAAATGAAGTGTTTCGTTGGCGCCAAACCCTTGCACGACCGTCGGTAGGGCGTAACAAAAAATGACTTTCATCAGACCAGTGGACCTGTCTCCATGTGCGAATAGTACACCCCAAATGATCATGTGACCAGTCAAATCGAGCATGGCGATGACGTAATGTCAACTGTGGACGTTTTAGGAGGAGTCGCGCTCGCATTCCCTGATGGTGGAGCTTCTGATTACAGTGAGTGTGCTAATGTGGCCTCCAAACGCTAAATTACCACGAAGTGCACCATATACACATAAATAAAAATCGATCAATAACCTGTTTCACAGGTAATTAAGTATGTGTGTACAGGTAACGAAAACAGCAAACCGATTTGAAATAAGTTCATTATTAGAAAAGATATTATTCAAACAAGTCAGGTGGTGCTTAACTTTTGTCGGACTGTATATATTGTGAAACCTGTCTAAACTGAACCATCTTTTTGCTTGGAATAGACAGATGGTCTTTTTATACAGGTTAAATCAACATAGATTTCCTTCATTCCAAGTTCAATTTACACAGGATTCTGTTTTTTTTTTTTTCAAGGTTCAGTTTAAACAGGTTTCACTGTACATACTTAAGAAATAATTCATGGGGGCTTGAATATATATTGATTTTCCCACGGGTTGGCCCTTTATGCGTAATATTTTACCATGAGCGATAGCGAGGGGTAAAATATCGGCATAAAGGGCCAACCCGTGGTAAAATTGATATATATTCAAGCCTCCATGAATTATTTCTATTCTAATAGGACAAATACGGTATTTGAACAGCCAAAACAAATTATGACGTTGCCAATCAGCTGATATACCAATATATGGATATTTTACCACAGGTTTAGACCCAAAGCATTTGAAGGACGTCATATTAGAATACATGTTTATGCTTTTTGCAAAGCATTTATTTTTATGTGTGGGTTTTGTTTATTCTAAACATCAAGGCTTAAGTTTGTATGTACACATGGTTTTGCACAAAACAAATTACAGTACATTATGAAATTACCTTCCAATTGTTTGTTCCATTTTCGAACCACTACTTCTCTCTTCTGGAAATTGTAGAAAAATCCTGTCCTTGGTGCTGTTTCTCCTTCTTTATTACATGCACTGTAATGTAAAACATAAAATCATGGAATATTATTAGGAGTACAATATATAGGTGTCAACTTCTCCTTCTTTAAATAGAAGATCAAGCCTCCCCGTTTACTTCTTTGTTCCTATCACTCTGGGTTAAAATTAAAATCTTCAAATTGCTGACTTTTTCAATTTTATCTAGCTACAACAACATCTCTATATGATCAGGTATGTGATTTTGTAATGTTAAAAATAAGCTAGTTTATTTGTATATATGTATCATTTAAACCAAAAAATTCTTCTATATTAATATATTGATTGGTGTTTAACACCATCTTTAGCAGTATTTCAGCTATATTGTGGTGTATGTTAATATAACTTATTGTACCTGTAATATACAAAGTGAACACCAGGTGGGATCATTTTCACACCTCTAAACTGTGGACCAACATTCCATGAGTTATAATCTATACCAAATTCTGTTCCTACAGGGACATCCAAAAAGACAAATATAGCACCTTCTTTGAAAAGCACTTGTGCTGTATCTTGGTCCATATCCATGTTGTCTACATTAAGAAAATACATCATAATTTTATTTAAGGAAAATGCATGTACCCGGTACTCATTAGAAGATCTAGAGATCCTAGTGTTTATCTGGAAGTACACTTTACAGAATTAGCATTTTTAGTTAAAAATAAATCTACAAAAAAATAATAATGGGTTATACAAGACATAGAATGATTTGACCACTGCAAGTCGACAAGGACTACATTTGTACCTAGAAGATAGCATAAAAATGTTTTGTATGGAACATACAGAAAAAAATAACCATCAAATTTGGTTGGAGATAAACTCTCCTATGCTAAAAATATCCATATTTTCCCTTTTGTGGTGTTTTGTTGGGGAAAAAGTAGGATTACAAACTACCAAAACAATGATACCCTAAATATGATGTCATGCAACACTGTCAGAAGGAGCGATGAACTAGTACTAAACTAGAACAAAAGTTATTAGACAACCCCATTCAGAACACAGACCCATACTATTAAATGATCACAAATTATTGTGGTCATATAAAAACTTTTAAGCAATTTACCAAACTGAATATATATAGATTGATGAACAAATTATTACCAACATATATATGACATATGACTTTCATTAACGGTTATATAAGTAAGCTTAAAATTTCAAAAACATCCCTAGAAGGTACATTGTAGCAGTTTTCCGTTTCAATTCATTTGGAAAATTGCCTGTTCGTCCGCAAGTAATTATTGTATTGTTAAATGCCAAATGAGCAATTTTTCATAAACCATAATATCTGTTAATATTTCATAACTTAATGAATGATTTTTAGTTATTTCGATTATTTATTGGTCTGGTAAAAATAATTTGTTGGAAGTATATATGATAAAAAGATAATTACATGACCTTTTCCATATCGGCCCTCGACTGTGTCTTGGGCTGATGATATTATGAAAGGGGGAGGGGGGCTTGAGATAATACCTGGGCCAATATGGAAGAGGTCATGCATTAATTTGTGACTGTGTGCATCTAGACAAATTAGAATGAACATTTTCAATTTGTAATTTTTTTTTTAATTTCAGAAATAGAACACATTTCTACTAACAAATAAAAGGAAAACTTATGATATCCAGTTAAGTTTATATTACCTGACTATATATAATCTTATTTAATCAGACACAGACAAAAAATTTCTTTGGAATCCTAATCTCAATGAGATCAAGTCACAGGTGCTTGTGTAGAGTCTATAATATGCTCGCTATGTACCTGAAATTCCACAAGGCCGGACTCACTCCTACTACCCCTGTCACTTCAACCGCTATTTCCCGTCAAAATGTCGATAGGACGCAAATAGCTTACTACTTTGCGTAGTGAAATGATTTTCCTTCAAGGAAAACCTGTTTTTTATATCTTCCTATCATCTACAACCCCATACTGACAGATAATCCTCTGATTTTGTTGACAATGGACACCTCCGTGGTTGCAAAAGGGAAAGTAGGTCACGTGACATCTTCCGCCTTTCGGTCGTTCTCTGGTTTTATCATTGCCTTATGAAACATATATGAGAAGTTCATATTTTGGCGCCTTGTAATTTGAATTTGGAATTTCTAGTGTTTAGTATTTATATATGATAAAACCTGAGAACGACCGAAAGGCGGATGATGTCACGTGACCTACTTTCCCTTTTGCAGCCAAGGAGGTGTCCATTGTCAACAAAATCGGAGGATTATCTGTCAGTATGGGGTGTAGATGGTAGGAAGTAAGATATAAAAAAACGGGCTTTTCTTGAAGAAAAATCATTTCACTACATAAATTAGTAAGCGATTTGCGTCCTATCAACATTTTGACGGGGGAAATAGCGGTTGAAGTGACAGGGGTAGTAGGAGAGAGTCCGGCCTTGTGGTATTTTACGTACATAGCGAGCATCTGTATCTGTATATGTTACGTTGTAGTATCCAATTCTGGCTTTTATACAACGGTAGAGAGAGTGCTGACGGTCTTATATTTTTGATACTAAATGTGACAGAATATTTTCGACTCTACACCTGTGGTTAAGTCTTATTATGAAATACTATTAGGCCCAAACAAAGTCTAACCAATGTCAATAATTCATAACGGTCTCAAGCTACCGTAATGTTTTATATATCCAGTCTAGACTGGAACAGGGGAAATAGATACAGAGCAGAAAATGTCTTCGCAATGCACGTGTTGTGCCACTTGACGCTTGTGGATTGTTATGGATTTTGACTTTCTGTTTATCTACCATCGTTAGATATCATCTACAGTATGGTGTCAAAAGTATTCGCGCAGGTAAAAAAATCCCTATATAATCAACCAAAACCATATTTTTTCAAAAAATTATTGTGAAGTCATTTCTGGATAGATGTTAACAAATTTGACACCAAAACATTCGGAATTGTCTATATTTTGATTGTTTATTTGCTCATTATGTTTATACGAGTTGTTTTTATTTGTACATAATTTAAAAATGATTGTTAATTTTTAGGATTTATTTTTAGTTGAAATATATAAGAAAATCAAAGTCAATTTTTATTTGTTGTGTTTAAATTATGTACAAATAAAAACCACTCCTATAAACATAATGATCAAATAAACAATCAAAATATAGACAATTCCGAATGTTTTGGTGTAAACATTTTTAAAATCTATCCAGAAATTACTTCACAATAATTTTTTGAAAAAATATTGTTTTGGTTGATTATATAGGTTTTTTTTTACATGCGCGAATACTTTTGGCCACACACTGTATATCTACATCTACATTTTACGAAAATCCATCAATGGTGATGATTACTTGTCGGGCGCAGCGCGAACAGACAAAAAGTTTCTAAAAACAGTGCAGATATAAACAGTGACAAGATAAAATTATATACAAAAAATTTATTTACAGACTGAAGTTTGGTGTTTAGTAGTAATGGCTTTGGGCCAATGATTTAAATTGGTCCAAAGTGAAAGTGGATGCCATGACTGGCATGATTGTTGCATGTGGCAAAGAATTCCATAAGACAACTGTGTGTGGGAAAAAACTGTACTTGAAATAATTTGTTCTAGAGTTGAAAAGTTGGTACTGTAAGATGTTAGAATTCCTGGTGTGCATGTTCATGATGGGTTGTTTCACAAGGTAGAGCCGTTAGGATTTATTGCTACTAGGTTGTGTGTGATCTTATACAACATAGTCACTCTATCACATGTATTGCAAAGATATAGAATCGACACAACATTTACATGGATACTGTTTTACCTAACTTAATCCCGTTTAGAAATGTTGAAATGCCGCTGGTGTTTATTGTTTTATTTTCACACTCAGTACGTTTTCTACTGGTATCCGGTCGAATCGTACCCCAAGTTAAAACGTCCCCAGTCAATTCGACCCCAGTTAAATCGGCCTCAAAATGAAAGTGAAATCGGCCACATATGTTAAATAGAATATATTTTTTGCTAAAAGATTCAAATCAAATCAAATAAGTTTTATTTAAAGTCGAAATCTATAAACACATAACATAAGCTCTAGTGAGCTTTTGAATCGACTATTACATAAAAAGCACATATAGGCATAAAACAACTTTACAAGCACATATTATATGTATCGTATATTTTACAAGGTGTGTTTCCGTAAGACCATCGGAATGAGGTAAACCCAGTATACATGACATCACAAAGCAAAAACATGCATGCATAGACATCTGTAAAACATATGCTCATGTATACATATAGACATACATAAAAGCAAACTCATGCAAAAATAAACACAGTTTCATATAAAATTTCAGAACTGAATCTAAAAGCATCAGTAAAAAAAAAAAGCATAAAAAAAAAATGCATAAAAAAAAAAGATTGATATATATTTTTATTATTGATGAACTTGTTCTTTTAATGGATAAAAAAATTAATTAATGATTAATTTATGATATATGTATATATTTATATCATACGTACGGGGCCGATTTGACTAGGAACGTTTAAATTTGGGGCCAATTTTGTTTTGGACCGATTTGACCTGTTACCTTACCTATATACTGGGCAAATTTCCAGTCAAATCGTCCCCAAGTTAATACGTTCCCAGTCAAACCGGCCCATGTCAAAACGGCTTCAAAAGGGATGTCAAATCGGCCACTTATTTTGAATGGAATAAAAAAATGTATTAATATGGATTAATATTTTTTTAAACAGATTAATATGTAACTTTATTTTTATTGGTGGGCGTGTTCTTTTTTTTTTATGTCTATGACTGCTATAACACACAAAAAGAGAACCAACAAATGAAAAAGCAAGTCTAATCAAGACAAATCCAACAACAAAATCAGAGAAATTAACCTTACCTTACCTCTGGATCTTTACGACCATTATTGGTCAACCACACATATAGGCCTATGTGTGTAGAACAATTTCCCACCACCACGCATGCGTTCCCGGTCCACCAGTATTTACATTCTTAGCCGGATTATGTACATTACATTTTTTGTTTTGTTTTCACGATCTCATGCACAAGATCTATATTTACACTTGTCGCTGTTCTCTAATTATTGCCAGTAATAAACAGTTCGTTTCTGCTACTCAGGATCTAATCATAGTATATAGTATACAACCGGCACTTGATTTATCCCTTTATCCATGTCTATCTCCATCATTTATCATCGATTTTCCATTCCACTGTAGTTGTTTGGTTTAAAAGCATCACTTGCATATTGACATTGTTAAAATATATAAAACCAGTTCTTCAATCATGGAATTGTATGTGTGACTTGAGACTTAAATAATAAACAACTGAATAATGTGAAAGGTTTTGTGTTTTTAAAAGGCCCAAGTATCACCACATCCAAAAAAAATGTTTTGAAGATAAAGGTGTCATTCATTTTATATCACCCTACATTCAAAGCACCAGTATTCGTGCAGATTATGTACGTAACATTGTGTCCATGAAGATTATTTTTCCTTGCGATCCAGTTGAGTTGATTCCTTTAGGATACACACTGCAATTGCTTAACAACAGACCTTATGAATCACAAATACTTGCCCTTATATTAT
Source organism: Gigantidas platifrons (assembly GCA_002080005.1). Lineage (NCBI taxonomy): Eukaryota > Metazoa > Mollusca > Bivalvia > Mytilida > Modiolidae > Gigantidas > Gigantidas platifrons. Next base: position 460,847 of record MJUT01062439.1, on the reverse strand, counting down.
GTCTTTATGTTGAAATTTTTCCAACAATATTATGGGACACCGTTACTTACATAAAATTCAAAACATTTGAATGATATCATATTAATATTAGAAGACTTGGAAGAAAATGAAAATGTCAAATAAAAATGTTTCAGCACCATGTTAAATCTTTTTACTTTAAATCTAAAACATTGCACATTGCAAACAGATATAATCCTACTTATTTTGTATTTTATGTAAGTAACGGAGACGTCATATTTTTCCTAGACTAGAACTTCAAAGTCGAAGAACAAACTTTATTTTGAAAATCAAGTTTAAAAGCATTTAATTCATTTTGAAAAGCTGCTACTGTTCCTCAGATTCTTGTCTGTAGTTGATTTAGAAGACTTTTTTCACTGTATTTGACATGACAATAGCAAAATGTTACCATGTCCAGTATGAGGCAATTCAAGAAATGCTTACTCTACATGTGCACCTGGTCGCAGAAATCCTGCTTTTAAAGAAGTTCATGTAGTTAAGCCATTTTTTCACCAGTATGTCTTTTCATGTGTGTCTGTAAGCTATTTTTCTGTATAAACCCTTTACCACATTCATCACATTTATACGGTTTATCACCAGTTAGGAGATAACTGTATTGTATTTGAAAATTTCACGGCATCAATTGGAGATTTGATGGTCGCAAATTGAGTTTACTGGCGACGCATTTTAATTATTTTTGAGCATTGTTGTAAATATGATATGTAGGATTTCACGTTTTCAAGATGGCGGATCCTTCCAGTTGAAAAACAATATATTGTGCTATTTCAACCGTGGAATTGATACCGTGAAAATTACAGCATTGTCCAATCACAAACCAGGAATATTAAACAACTACATTAGAATATGTATTCTTATGTGTGTCTGTAAACCATTTTTCTGTATAAACCCTTTACCACATTCATCACATTTACAAGGTTTTATCACCAGTATATATTCCCATGTGTAAGCCATTTTTTTGTATAAATCCTTTACCACTCAGTTCAAAAGAAGTCCGAGTCCAATGTGAGCACCAGACCAGTATGTATACTTGTATGTTTCTGTAAATTCCATCTCAGACTAAATTATACAATTTCACAATAAATAACACAGTTAAATTTCTGATTATAATTCAAAGCTTTGTTTAACATGTTTAACAGAGTAAAAATTTCAAATTTCAAATTATGGAATATTTGATATTCATCAACAACAGATTTAAAATTTGAATTGAAAGTAAAACCTAGATCCACCAGAAAAAATAATATCTGGTGGATCAATCAGTCTGTCAATATCATCTTTAGAGATGATGTATTCCTCTTCATTAAGTGTGTAATCACAACTTGATTTAGGTCTTTTTTGGTAGTAATTAATGTTGAAGAAGTTCTCAGTGTGTCTTTAAATGTAGAGCAGGAATCTTCTAACAAATAAAGTTTTCTCTTGGCAGATGGGGAACTAATACATCTGCGTTTTAATGCTTTTTTTCTAGGTGTACTTTTCTGTATCAAAGAAGAAACCACATCTGCAAAGTTTTCTGGACATTTAGGGACTGAGGACTTTAAAACTTCTTGATACTGCTTTTCTTTTGGCAACATCTGTACTATAATTACAGCTTGGTTTAGGAGAACCATCTGTTTGACGCATACTGAGTGTTGATGTGCTATCAGCTTTCTTCTTTGATGCCTTCTTCTTGTCAGCATATTTTTGTCGTCTTCGCTCATTTATTTGTCTCCTCTTCTGTGTAGTCATTTCCATTCTCTGTAACGCTTTGTTTTTTTCTCCATGTCTCTCTTTGCCATTCGGTGGCTCTTCTTGTCTTTGGAACCTTCTTGTTAGCATTGTTGTCACCTCCTAGAAGTTTTTAAAGTTCTCTGTATTTTTTCATTTTGAGTCTTGTTTTCTCATTGTACTTTTTGTTCTGCTCTTCTGTAAGCCTGGTTCTGTAAGCCTTAACTCTTAGGGTTTCATATTTTCTATGCTCTTCATATTGTGACTGATCTTGCTTCAATCTGTCCCTCCAGCTTTTTGTGTATGCCTGTTTCTTTCTCTGGTGATATCTTATTGGATTCTCCTTTATTACTGTTTTCTTGTTCTGTAGAGTCTTGCCCCTACAATAAAGATGATTTATTATACTTTCTTTCAAAATATTTCCATGCTTATTGATAGAATTCGCCATTTCAGAATCTAATGTATTGTGGGTAATGTTTTCAAGTGTACACCAAAATGTTCAGATTGGTTAAAAACGAAAATATGTCATTTGTCAAAAATCGATTGTTCGTACACCAAAATCCAGTGTCAATCACTGTACCCATAAATCCCTAGTTTCCGAAATGGCGAATTGTTTTTGGAGTACATACATGTACATGTATCAAATTTAAAGGGTAAAACTTGCTCTCTATGGGTGTACAAGTGTGTCATGCAGAGTGATTTTTATGCTATTTTATGACAGTCATTATGTTGATTTTGTCGACATTTTTCAGCACAAAGCATACAGTGATGTCACCAGTTTCTGTGTAAAATTTGTTTTGATAATTTGATGCGACTGACATAAAACAAAACAAAACATAATAATTTTCTAAGCAAATCATAAAATGAAATGAAATCTAAAATATTCTGCTCGTTATATTGACAAACAAACAAATGACTGAGCTTAATTGCCAATCCATGACAATTAATACTAAATTACGTGCACCACATGTTCAGAACTTGAGACACCATAAAATTTTGTCTCTTGTTATGAACATAATATCCTGTATTTAAATTATTAAATGTAGGCCTACATGGCAATGATCATAAATCAATAATTTCATCTAGCTTTCATTTCTGAATTGTGCAAATCATGGTATCCCTGTAGTAGTTTCTACTGAGCCTGAATAGGACAACAATTTTAAACGTGTATGCAAGTAAAATTTGGTAGCTCCCGTGACGAACATAAGTTTCATGTTTCACTATTTTATCCATTTTATATAGGAAAATTACTGAGATGTACTTTTTTCTTTCGCAACCAAAAACATTAAGAAAAATAATATCATTGCAAAATAAATTTACAGACCGCGGAACAATATTTTTATTTTGTTCGTATCATGAGACACGGTAAACACTAAAAGATCAACGCAACTCGAAGTACAGTTTCTCACAATTAGTGTACTGAAATTTCGTTTTTTCTCTGTAATCGTTCATTAAATTGTCATATCTACTTAATAATTCTGCGAAAAGACACCCATGTTCATTAGAATTTTAGAGAAACAACCAGTAAAGCTATTACTTACCTGTACCTGACGTTCGTAACGACGTCTGCAGGCCAGAGACACGATGGTCGTTGCCATCTTATCCACAGGCGCATGGGGCATGGATTTCGTTCCCCCCTTTTTTTTCTCTACTCCCCCCTTTTTTTCAAAATTTTCATAATCATTCATTTTTCAAAATTTTCATAATAATTCGTTTTTCTTCATTTGACAATATCAGTAGACGTCATACATCATGAATAATACGTGTATTCTGTGTTCACAGTTTTTCGACTGATACAGTATATATCATCATATTTATTATTCAGATCTTTCAAGCAGAATCTTGAATAGATTAATATAATCGTTTTGTAACTAGAATATTAGTAGACAGATAATAAAAATTATATTCTGAGAGAAATAACTTGAAACGGGTGTGTCCCAATATTTTCAAAATTTTTCTTAATGATTTAAGCATTTCAATTGAAAGCTCTGGAATAGGAGCTACTCTCTTAAAAAAAAATATTGATTGTCTTCTTTATGCAGATGATTTGGTTTTAATATCAGATTCGAAAAATGGGTTGCAAAAGCAATTAAATATACTGAATGAGTATTGTACAGAATGGTGTTTATCAGTTAATATTAGTAAGACAAAGGTAATAATTTTTAATAAGACCGGAAAACTTGTGCAAGATATATTTCATATAGAGAACCAAGCAATAGAATGTGTTACAAGTTACAAATATCTTGGTATAATGTTACAAGCCTCAGGAAAATTTAACCAGGCTAGAAAAATGATGTATAACAAAGCACTCAAGGGTATGTTCAAATTAAGGAAAGATTTATCAAATTTGAATCCATCTATAAATACTCTTCTTCATTTATATGATCATACTATACAACCCATTGCGACTTATGGGCGAGAGTTATGGGGTTTAATTTTTTTTACAGAAAAGTCGAAAGGCTCCCATTTATATAATATATATAAGGATTGGGAATTTGAAAAAATTAATATTAAGTTCTATAAATATATTCTGGGAGTGAATAAAAGAACAACTAATATGGCTGTCCTTGCGGAACTGGGTAAATTTCCTGCTTATATTTCTGTTGTATGCTCAATCTTTATGTATTGGCACAGAGTGCAGTCCAATCCCACAAGTTTAATGATATCTGCTTATGAAGAGTATAAAGAATTAAACAAAAAATATGGGATATCTTGGTACAAAAGTATAGTATATCTTGCTGAAAAACTAAAAATAGATTTAGAAAAGATCAATAATTTTAGTAGAGATAAACTCAAATCCAATTTAAAAGATTGTCTTAAAAAAAACTTTATAAGTTTTTGGCGTGAAGAGAGGTCATCCTCATTGGGTCTTAATGAGGGTAAACTAACAACTTTTTATAAAATTAAAGAAATGAAACCGGGCTGCTCAGTTGGGTAGATAAATAAAGAGCTGATCCAATTAATATATAATTTATTTCGTCAACTAAAACAGGAATGGATCGGAGTAGCACCACTCAAAAATAGCATGGGCTTCATACAAAGTGACAACAAGAGCAAAGCTGAAATACTAAACCAACAATTTCACTCTGTATTTACGAAAGAGAATCTACATGTCTTCCCAAATAAAGGTCCAAGTCCATATTCAAGCATGAAGGACATCAACATCAACACCAAAGGAGTATATAAATTGCTTAAAAACTTAAATGCACACAAAGCAACCGGGCCAGACTCAATACCATCATTTATATTAAAAACTGCAGCGAATGAAATTGCTCCAATTCTCACTAAAATGTTCCAAACACCATTAGACACCGGCGCTGTACCACAAGATTGGAAAAATGCTCATGTAGTCCCATTGTTCAAGAAAGACGAAAGACATCTAGCCTCAAATTACAGACCAGTATCTCTAACATCAATAACATGCAAAGTACTGGAACATATAATACATAGTAGTATCATGGACCATTATTATCGAAACAACATCCCAACCAACGCACAGCACGGATTCCGCAAAAAAAGATCATGCGAAACCCAGCTTATCAGAACAATCCATGAAATAGCCTCAAAACTATCAAAAGGAAGCCAAGTTGACATCATCTTACTAGACTTCTCCAAAGCATTCGACAAGGTACCACACCTCCGCCTACTACATAAACTTGAATACTATGGAGTTAACAAGAAGACAAATGCATGGATTAAAACATTCCTACAAGACAGAAAACAGAGTGTTATTCTTGAGGGCACCACATCATCACAGGCTCCAGTACTCTCCAGGTGTACCACAGGGAACTGTCCTTGGCCCATTGCTGTTCCTAACATACATAAATGACATGCCAGAAAAAGTCACATCATCTGAGATCAAACTCTTTGCCGATGATAGCATGTTGTTTCGATCTATAAAGAACCAACATGACAGCCACCTACTACAAAAGGACCTAACATCACTGGAAGACTGGGAAAACAAATGGCAAATGAACTTCAATGCCAAAAAAATGTATTGTCATTCGAATAAGACCACGAAACAAAGAGCTCACAGTACCATCTACCTACAAATTACATGGACATACATTAGATATTGTTGACTCAAGCAAGTATCTAGGAGTTACCATAAACAACAACTTAACATGGGACAGACACATAGATAACATCGTCGGCTTCATCCGCCGAAACCTAAAAGATTGCACAAAACCAGTCAAAGCGGCGGCTTACACATCAATAGTCAGACCATCACTGGAATACGCTTCAACAATCTGGGATCCATTAAACCAATGTAAAATAAAATCAATAGAAAACGTCCAAAAAAGAGCTGCGAGATTCGTGCACAACAACTACTCAGATAGAACACCAGGTTGTGTCACGAAAATGGTTAAATCTTTAGAATGGGAGAATCTCGCAGACAGACGCCAGAACAACAGGCTGGGCATGTTATTTAAGATCCAACATGGAGAAGTCGATATTGATAAAGACCAGTACCTCATTCCAAACGACAACCGGACCAGAGGTAAAAATCGCTTCTTTCAGGAAAGGACAAAACACGACAGTTATGGACAATCATTCTTCCCGAGGACAATCAGGGATTGGAACCAGCTACCAACACAGACAACATCAGCCACTACTGTGGAGGGATTCAGAGCTGCCCTGAAGGCACGCTCTGAAAACAACTGAACAACGACCCCATGTACATAGTTTTAACTGTATTTTTTTTTTTAGAGCTGACTGTGTTGTCCGCACTTGCGAATAGTTCTCACGGAGCCACCTACGTTCTGATAGAACTCGACTCCTTTCCTGGAAGAAGAAGAAGAAGAAAAGGTTTTAACCCTGTAAATAACAATTAACAGGTAAGTATATGAAATACACATACACACGATGAAATTGACATTCAAGTACAAAAGAATAACATGTAAACACAATAATATAAATCAATACAATGGTACACAATAAGTTGTATCTTGTTTTCGACTAAATTTAAAGTATGAAAATGTATGAATAAAATATGAAGATTTACGGTTGTGAACTGTGTTAATTTTGTATATGTTTTTAAAAGGATCCCGTAGTACAAAATATAGTATCTGTCAAGCTGTTGTTATAATCACGATAATATGAAATATCTGTATGTCCGGCAATGAAATATTGTACATGAAAAATAGTAATTCTTATGAATAAAATCGTATTCGCAAATTAACCAATTTACGAATCAGTATACACATAACCAAAGTTACACAATACAAATACAAAACACTCAATTACTTGTCTGTGGGACCAGGTTTCACCAATTTATTTTCATAGTGGTATAGTAAGTTACATAGGTATGGGTGTTCTCATTCTGAAAAATATACAATTAAGATGCTCTCAATTTCTTGCATAATTAGCAAAATGTATAATTGCTACTCAACATTTCAATCCGGCATTAGAATATCATTTCCATCATGTTATGCCGTATTTCATAATCAAGTTCATTTTTACATTGAAACTATTAAAAATATATATTAGAAAATAATTACTCACTGTTATTAAACAATAATTAAGGAAATTCAATACAGTGATTATCGAGTTAAAAACTATTATCAATTAAACGTAATATACTTGTAGTTATCTACGTTTCACGCACTCGTTCATTCATTCATTCACTCATTCATTCATTTTCATTCATTCATTCATTCATTCATTCATTCAAAATGGCCAGGTCAGTGGTCTAAGTTTCCAATTTCCCCAAAATAAATAAGATGCCGAAAATGAGAAGAAAAGTGTAAATACCTTCAATTACAATCAGTTGGAATAGAATAAATCTAGTGACATCAATAATGCTATTCAAGTTCCAAAGAATCAGTATCGGAAAATGTTGTGGAGCGTCTTGGACCTTCCAAAGCTAATACCTGTTTTAAATCTAACTCAAAAGCAAAGAACCAATCAGAAGGACTGAATTCAGAATTTCGGAAACTTTGAACCAATAGAAAGCATGATAAGAATATCCAAGGAAAGAAATGATTCCAAGGCATGTGACATACCAAGCATGTTAATCCAGGTGTGTCGTTATTTAATCAATATACTAGAGTAGTTTTAATGAGATCGATAATTATACCTCATTTAATAATTTATTAATATAACATATAAAAGTAATTACATTGTATATACAAGTTGAAATACTTTATTTAAGACATACGCGAAGTTATTAATTACTGAATACATAATTATGAAATAAAACTATTACTGGTACTATGGTAAAATACACCCTGTCACAGAAACATTTTCAAGAGAATTTTATCTAGATAGCCTTTGCTTCAGAGAAGCATTCTTAGTAAATTTAGACTTAGTGCTCATTCCTTAAGAATAGAGACTGGCAGATATGAAAAATGTAGGGATGAAGGTGGGAATGTCAAAAAACTGGATCGGGATCAGAGAAAATGCTTATTTTGTAATCTTAATAAGGTAGAGGATGAATTACACTTTCTGTTTTGAATGTCCCTTATACATTAAAGAAAGATGTCTTTTTGTAAATGAAATACAGATTTTATGTAGTAATTTCCCATACTTGAATAATTCAATCAATCTGCTGTAAGATCATGGAGCATATTGTATACCGTCACATCATCGACCATCTAGAAATACACGGAATCCTTGCAGACCACCAACATGGGTTTAGAAGACAAAGATCGTGCGAAACACAACTTGTGAACACGATTGAAGACGTGGCAAGGTCAATAGACAATAGACAGCAAATAGATATGCTTATATTAGACTTCTCAAAAGCCTTTGATACCGTACCACACCAGAGACTACTACAGAAGATGCACCATTATGGCATTAAAGGAAACATTATCAAATGGGTCTCTGGGTGGCTGACTCAAAGACATCAAAGAGTTTGTGTAGATGGGGAAGAGAGCATTAATAAACCAGTACGATCCGGAATACCACAAGGGACAGTTCTCGGACCATTGTGCTTCCTAATCTACATAAACGATATGGGGAGCTCTAGAACATCATCATTAAGACTTTTTGCTGATGACTCCCTCTTGTATAGGCCAATCAACTGCATTGAAGATACCACCAAACTCCAAGAAGATCTTACAGAGTTAGTTCAGTGGTCAAAAACATGGCAAATGACGTTCCATCCAGCAAAATGTTATATACTACGGGTCACAAGAAAAAGAACACCAATAATCGTCAACTACCACATGATGGGACACCAACTGGAAACTGTACATCATTATCCCTATCTCGGTGTTGAACTTTCCGAAGATCTAGGATGGGAGATACATATCAACAAAGTGACATCTAAAGCAAACAGGACGTTGGGATTTCTCCGAAGAAACATCCATAGGTGCCCTCAAGACATAAAAGAACAAGCATATAAATCATTAGTCAGACCGCACTTAGAATATGCATCAGCGGTATGGGACCCATATAGGCAAAAACACATAAACAACCTAGAAATGGTTCAAAGAAGGGCTGGTCGATTCGTAACATCTACATATAGCAGAGAACCCGGAACTGTAACGAAGATCATACAGGACTTAAAATGGCAAACACTGGAGACTAGACGGAAAGCAGCAAGACTAATATTATTTCACAAAGCCATCAATGGAGAAGCTGCAGTGACCATCCCAGATTATGTCAGAAAACCATCAAGAAATACAAGACAGTATCACCAGAACCGCTTTTCCAGATTGAGTACTTCAACAGATGCTTATCAGAACAGCTTCATACCCAAAACTATAGCTGACTGGAACAG
>MJUT01062439.1:436693-448829 GCA_002080005.1 Gigantidas platifrons | reverse complement strand
TTTTTTTTTCATTGCAGACATGTGTCTGTTTGTAAATAGTTCTATAAATAGAACGCAATTGTTAATACCCGGATGCAGATCGATAAAAATCTTATGGGTCCTCGTGCAGTGTATTTCAACGAACTGAATGACCAACCGTTGCATATAAATGAACATTAAATATGAGAACTAAGATTTCATGTCACAGAAATGGGAATAAATACATCAAAAGTTCGCTTACTTAAAAGTAGCTTTAGTGGATGCGTACTCCTATTGCATTAATTGATGGTGCCATTTTTATTTTAAAGTTTCTTTAACCAAAATTTATAACTTTTCGAGAGAATCACTTTCAAAATACTTGATGGATACGATGGATTTCAATAAACATGATATTAACATTTTCATAAATGAAACATGGCAACAATAGTTCGTTATTCAGACATATTTTTTTTTCGTTATTCCGGTGACGAATCGTGCAATGAATGACGATTACAAAAATATGTCCACTTTCAATACATACTGTGGCATTTTGAGTACATGTCATAACTATTAAAAAAAATCATTATCGTTGATTGAATTCTTTGTCAGGATCATTATCTTTAACCAGGTAAATCAAGCCAGGTGAGATCGAAGATTACGCAATCAAAACAAAAATTCTATAATCCGTTGATTGGCATGTCATAAAATTGTCATTGTAGTGACTAATTAGTTTTAATCAGCAAATGAAGAAGAAAAATGGATTTTTACAAACATTTTTCTATGATTTTTTGAAAATTCAAGTGGCGAATTGGATATGGGAAATACTCGTCACTTTCGAAAATCAATCGTCAATGACGAAAGTGACGAGCGCTAGCTGAATCACTGTATCTATACGATCAGTTGTGACAAAAACTCTGAATCAGATTTTTTTTTCCTCCACCAAAATCAGAATATTTTGTTCAGCAACATTGAGAATCAGAATTTTTTTTTTTTAGAAAAAAACCATACATGTATAACTATATTTACATTAAGATATGCCAGTGTGTATAAACAACTGTTGAACAGTGCCTTAGGTGCTTCGATTGTGTTTTGTTTAATTGTTATGTTGGCCATCAATATTTTAGTCCTTGAAAAATATGAAGTTTATACAATATCTTGGTTTTTATTTTCTTTTAGATTAAATAACTGCATAACTTAAGCTGCTTTCATTCATTTATCACTACTTACACATGTATATAATAATATTTCACAGATTTGGTGAACCATATGGACCAATATGTACCCTTGCAAGTTCTAAAGATGGACACCTTGAGAATAAGGCTCATACTGTTGAAATTGATGAATATTTAGAGAAGGAGAAAGAAAGATATAACAATCAGGTAACAAATTTATTTTGGCATTTGAGTTTTATTAGTTTTAACACCACTTTCACTTATATCATAGTAGTCAGTTTTATAGGTGATGGAAATAAGCAAAAACCATTGAAATGTCGCTCATCAGGCCTCTATATTAACATATTTTTTAACTTGTCCCTTCGGACAACTAACTAAAAAAAGTACTTGTCCGACTCAATCTTTTAGTTGTCCGAAAAAATTCATAAAAAATTACAAAAACTAGAGAATAATTATCAGCAATTTGAGTAAAATGTTTTGGTTATTGCCTCACAAACATTATCACATCCTGTCATATTAATACTAACAGAAATTATTATTATGACATCTTTAATCAAGAAATTAACATACACTTAGACATTAGTCATAAAGTCATTAGTGTCAAACGATGCAATCATGGTATAAGTGTCTAATAGTAAATTTCTAAGTTTGGTTCTCAAATTGCTGGCCCATCTAAGTGATAATCATGTAATGTGGATTGAATCCAGGATGCTTTGAACGTCGTTCACCATCTATTGAATGCAAATTGTGTATCAAAATCAGCTACTGAATGTCCCTCAATGGAAAATTAACATCAGACGCCTTAACCTTTCTGGTTGAATTGATTTCCGCCGCTTGTAAATCCATACTTTCTAAGATCAGGGGATATATATCCATGTTGATGGACATTTTATTTACGTTTCCAGTGAATTAGGAAGGAAACACTATAAACAAATTGATTTCTATTTCATTATAATTACTTAATGCCAGTTGTCCTTTAATCAAATCGCTGAAAAGATACGGATCAAGTATATGTTCGGAATATCTCTTGGTTCACCGTTATAATTAGCGATAGTGTACTTCAATGGAAACTGATATTTTAAAACACATTGAAATAATTATTTACGAAGTTTTTGTCTGTCAAAATGACAAAGCAACACATTTTTATGATAGAAAATAACCTCCAAAAGATAGGACAGTCATTTTTTCACTTGTCCCGTCGGACAACCATGATACAAGATCTACTTGTCTGACGTCAGTTTTCACTGGTATCGGACAAACGTTAATGTCGAGGCCTGCTCATGTATTTTAATTACAAAGCAATACATATGTTCATCAGTGTGCAGAAGATTTTAATGCAAAGCTAAAAATCAACATTTCACGACTTCAGATTTTTTCATTTTAAAAATCCCTTCTCAGGAGAATAATTATATTGAATTAAAGTCACTTGTATTTTAAATTTTTTATTTCTACAGAAAAAAAGAACTAAAGGAACCCCATATACAAAATGTATATGTAATATCAATAATAATCACATAAAAGTTAAAGCATATTAATACTTGGCATGACAGATTTAAATTTTCATATGAAATATTAAGCCAAATGTTGTTTATCATGTATCAAACTTTGAATATATTATGTTACTGATATAATAGTTTTCACACACTAAGGCGTTCACATCAAAGCATCGTGAGGGCCCGGGTGGCTCAATGAGTTAGGTAGTGGGATTACCTAACAACTCATACAAGCTTATCACCAATACAGCGTGGATTCTCGCCCGGCTTTGTAAATTACAAAAAAGGGTGCACTCGATTTGCAGCCGCAAGTGATAAAGCTTTCCAGTTGTTTGACCATGGTCGGTGCTTCTCTCTGGGTACTCTGGCTTCTTCCACCACTAAAACTGGTCACCATGATATATCTGAAATATTGCTGAAAGTGACATTAAACACCAAAAATCAATCAATCAAAGAATCTTAATATTCTTGTCTAATTTCAGATCAATATTGTTACCACTCGATCAAGTGCTTCATCCCGTCCATATTCCAACAACCACAATCTAGTCTACAACGGATATAACAGTTACCATCAGCATAATTACCACAATAATTATCGACACCAGCGCAACAACAACAACCGTCGTAAAATAAATGCCGAACCACAAGTCAATGGTATAAGGGACTCTCCCGAGCACGTAAACGAGGTTAGACAACAGTTTATTAACCAAGTGAATAGTATAGCTGGAAAGTCAGAGAAGGTAGAAGACCGACGACACACAAGTAGTCCATCATCTGAAGAAAGCAGTTCATCATCGGAAGGAAACAAATCACCTGATCAAACTCCAGAGAAATCTAAGGACAAGAAAGCTTCACAATCAAACAAATCACATCAACAAAAGGGGAAACATACCTCAAATGCTAATCAGGGAAAATCCAAGCAAGGCAGCTCAAACCATGGATTCAAGCATTTCCAAGGCAAAGGAGGAGAGCAGTTTTATTGGGGTAAAGGATCAGGGCCTACTCATAATAAATTTAGTCAAGCTCAGAAAGTTCACTGATCTTTGATGTGTTCATTTCATTGAGAATTTTTTGGCCAGAAGATATTTTATTTATATCAGAGTATTTATTTTTTTTGTCTTGTTAATTCACTTGATATCATGGGTTGTAAACTGAAATTTATCTTGCTGATTGAAAAAAATCATTTAGTCACAAAAAAATGTTTTTTCTTAACATCTTGCTTATTTGAATAGCTTGCTGTTTATTTCAGTAACATTTTAGTGCTATAGATTTCTATCAATATACAATTTGCTGTTTTATGAAATTGGTAGGTAATATTTTGACCCATAAAACTCAGTGAGGAACGATAGTTATTTTAACATCTGAAACCACAAACGTGGCTTACTTCACTTATGTAACCTAAATGGTATTTCCTTTTGTACTTATCTATGTATGTATCACACAAAAAAGTGCTTTTGTGCAAGCTTTATTATAAATTATAATAATAACGTTATAATAAGCACAATAGATCCTTTGGTTTGTTGTGAAAATATGTCAGAATTAAATATTAATCAAGTCCAGGGTGTATTTATAATTCTATTGTAATGACAAAATTCTTTAATTCATTTGAAACAACTTGCAATTAAATTTATTTCTTGCTAATTTTATTGTTAGAATGTATTTTTTATGATGAGTGAATTCATCAGTTTGTTGTACAGTTAGAAAGCATGGTGAAGTGCAAATTGTGATAAAATCCATCAATTCTTGACAAATTGTATTAATAATTTTTGTTTTTTGGCTGTTTGCTTTTCTCCAATTCAACTTACAATTATATTTTTAATCTGTTTTTATTTTCATTTTAAAACTGATTATAGGATGGTATTCTTTGGTATTGCAAATGTATATGTCTGTTTAGGGGGAGGGGGTTTGGCTTGATGAATTATGCCATGGCTAAAACAAACTTAAATGAATTGAATTATTAATTTATAACAAGATTAAGGAATTGATGGAAATAAATTTTTTGCTTCATAAATCAAGCTGTGTTCTCTGAAAACTATGTTTTATGTTGTGTCTAGCTGGATAGATGTCTTTTAATTGTTGAACTGATTTTTGTTTACTTTAGAATAAACACTTGACAGCACAATTTGCAAGAAAAGCCAAAAGGTCTATCTTTTTTGTCATGTGAGACTTAACATGAAAGCTACATAATATCATATTTCAAAAAAAAATCTGAAATTTTGATATATGTTTTTAACAAAAACTTGTTAAAAAATTTCAATTAATTTTATTGTTTATTTTATAGTTTTATCAAACAAAGCATTTAAAATAAATCTGCAGCTACCGCTAAACATTTTTTTCTGTGTCAAGTTCAATTTGGAAGTTAATACTTATCTGTGTATTTAATTGTTAGTAAGTATGTTTACATGTGATAACTATGAGAAATCTTTAATGGACGATTAACCAAAGAAAAATACAGTCGATGTCCTGAAAGCACTCGGTAATATATTCACTCATTTCAGAATATATTGTGCACTTTCTCTCAATGAATTCCATTTGACACCAAACTAATGTTCAAGCTTATTCATCCTGTTAAATAAGAATATACAGGTTAAAAAAAAAATGCATTCAATAAATTCTGAAATGGTGAATTATTTTTAGATAACGTTTGTAATAGTTTATAACTATAGGAATATTTCCAGTGATTATTAGACAGTATGGTATAATGGAGAAAGCATTAGGATCAGATTGTCTTAGAAGATTAGTCTCCAAATTATCATTTGTTTTATTTAATTTTTTTTTTTATAATCCATTGTGATAGCTTTACAGCAGGGAATTGCTGTCAAATTAATTGTATATTGAATTCCAACGTATATTTTATTGAATGTGTTACATATCTCCAGTGACCTCTGAAAGATCATCTAATTTACATATCTTGTCTACTTCTCATGATCGCTCGACATTATGTATGGTGCAATATTGATATTTAAGCTTTAATTAATTAGTAGTAATTAACTTGGTAGATCAAAGATGATTTACAGTTTTGACAATGCAAGAATCTCTCTTAATCCATTACATTTTGATTTATGAGGACTTTCAGTGGTCATAGATGGGATACAAATGCATTATATTAATTTTATAATTCCAAATTGAAGTCTTATGAGTGTGGTGCATATCGAGAATTGGGAACATATTGATGTATTTTGTACATGTATTGATATTTTATTTATTACAGTGCTATTTGATACAATGAAATGAAATGTTTTTACCATCAGTTGATTGCTAGCTATATAAATCCATGATAGATTCATTACTGTTCTAGAAAAATGTATTTGGCTGAAACACAATATAGGGCTCATCCTCAAGAGCAGTGTGTTATGTGCAATATTAATCTACTTCCATTAAATTTAGAGGTATCACTTTAATATCATGTTTTGGATGGTGAAACACAGAAGTTGCATACGAAATTTCAAGAAGATATCTCTCATAGTTTTTTAGTAACAAGCAAAACTGTACCGAAAAATGTGCAAAAATAGGGCGTTATGCTGTTGCACTTGAAATTTGTTTATTTTAAGACCAAAATTTACTTTTCAAAATAGGAAAACAACAAAACTATTTTAATATAAATCTTTAGAAAAATTAATCAGGATTAATTTGATATCAAATTCATGAAAATCGGACATCAATTGGAGAAATTATTAGGCTTTATCCAAAAGGTATGTTTCTATCAGAAATCTGTAGGGTCCGTAACCAGTAAAAAAATCTTCTAGAAAACACTGTCAAAAGATTGATATTTTCATGTTTGAAGATGTAAAATACACATAGTAGTTATAATCAGTCAAAATATGAACAATTGTAGACAGAATAAAAACTGCAGAACAGAAAATATAGTTACGGACACTACAAAAACCATGTAACTATATTTAAGGGTGTAATTATAATCTTGTGTGAATAAATGTTAATTAAAAAGAGAAATAACAAGTAATTCTGAGTAATCTTAACATCATACCAACTTCAGACATTATAGGTCATAGAAAACATGTTGCTTTTAAGAATAACAGTACTTGAATGTTCAGCTCTGCTGCAACACTGCATTGCCCTTTATTGTGTTTTACCCGATTGCTCTTTGATTTTCTTCTTCGGAACTGGGTTCACTAAATTTAGGACCTTTAAAAGACTTTTAGACAGTCTGTAGGTATTCTACATATAATTTGTCAAATTTTGTACATGTATTTATCTTCATCACACATTGTTTCAACTTATTCATTGCAAACCTTTGTTATCCCATTATTCAATAATTGGATTAAAAGTTGTGACCCCTTTCCTTGTAAGCAACTTTTACTCCACTCAAATTTTGAGTAAAATTGATGCTTTCAGCTTGAACATCAAGTTAGACTACTTTTAAATAATACTGCCAAACACTTGCGTCCAAGCTGAAGGGATCATTGATTTTTCCTGAGAGAACTTACTATTCGATTTATCCAATATCTTGACTTACAGTCTAAAACTTTCGAGACTTGATTTTGTACCTACCTATGACAGAACAAGTATATTTCTTAATGTAATCCTTATCTTTACGACTACTGAGGATCGTCTAGTCCATCCATGAATGACCCATGCTATAAGTAATCTTTAAAGAAAGCAGCTAGTTTTCAAGATGATTATATGTTTATGGCATTACATGGATTATATTTTGATCCTACATTCCTTTTCTGAGCTTTGTAAACATATCGTATTGTATTAAATGTATCATAAATAGTGCCTTTAACATTGTAAGTAGAGTTTGGTAATTAAAGAATAACATCTTATTATCTGAGCAGTTTGTAAACTTCTTTTTGGAATTATAAATATTTTTTTTATGCCAGATCAAAGGAATTTTAATTTCTGCATGGTACTCCCATTATATTAAAAAATATATCCTTGAAACAAGTGGAGTTATAGCAGGATTTAAAAACCCAAGACAAAATATATTTTATTTTTCAAATATTGATTAAAAAAAAAATCATATTGATTTAAAAAAAATGTTATTATAGCATAAATTATCATTTCATATTTAATAAATTCATGAAAAGAAGTTTTTAGTACAAAATTTATAGGAGGAACAAGAATCTTCCATTTAGTAATTAGTAGAATATATTGTAGACATGTATGCTGACATTATATAATTGATTGAACAATTGCTACTAGGACAGCTTTAACACCAATCAAATCTTACAGGAGTATAAAGTGTTGTTATACTCTGCTCCTATCAGTAAACTCTCCTAATAAATCATTGTTTTGTTAACATACAGTTTGGATGACGATGGACATTTTATTTAGCAGTCGTTCGCAGTCGTTTATATAATGTATTTTGATATGTACTATGCAATGAATCATTTGCCATCATTTACAATGTAGTAATCATGTAATTTGTAATCGTCGTATACTACAATACACTTGTTCTGAGCTTATTCCTATTGAATTTTAATGAAAATTTAGTAATGATATTATTAACATCTTGTGCATTGGTTACTAAACTTCTGGTTAAAAGATTTTTTTTTTTAAAGTTTTTAGGTTCATTTTAGTAAAACATAAGTCTGAACATTTAAACCATTACATAAGTTGCATTGATAGTTCAAATTTCATATTTCTACAAAAAAACATTAGTTTGAATTAAACTTTTTTTTCTATTGCTGAAGTCAATGAGATTGTGTATGGGATATAACAACATTATTATAAGACCATTCCCTGGTAGAATTATTATAAAAAGTCACATGTTGTATTCCAAATTGATATTCAATCTTACCTAAAATTTACAATTTTAAAAATGGACTTCTGACATGCATAATATTGGCAATATTCCAGATTTGAAGAACACCATTTCGAGATGAAATTATTTCGTTGTTTTCTGTGGTCAACTTAAAACTTTGTTCAACAGAAAAAAAAATATTTCGTGGTAGTTCAAAATATTCCTGGACCTTGTATGCAGTCTTCACGATGAGCACCAGTGCTCCGGCCCAAGACCAGCAAAACTTTGTTCTGACCAGTAAATTTTCAGTTTTTATTTAGAACTCTATAAAAATAAAATCAAGAATTTGATTTGGACCAGTAAATTCAAATTTTCATTTCAAGGACTGTGTATGAGAAAAGCTTATGTAGAATTTGTTGATCCTTTTTTATATGGACCACAGAATACTAGATACATAGCATAAGACAAACATCTTTTTTTCTTAATTTATTCTTATTGCTCATGAGAAACTTCAGTTAAACAGGAGGAACCAATTTTCATCCAATATAGTTAATGAAAAAACAAAGATTCCCCTACAATTCAAGATGATTTAAACAATCAAAGACGTGTGTATTGTAAATGATGCAATTGTTGATCTCTTTGAGTTCGTATCCATTATATAGGGTGCAGTTTGATCTCAATTTCATGTACCTTCGTTACATTCACTGAAACGTCAAATGGCATTCATTGTAATCATACATTTTGTTGATTCATTTAGCTACATATTTTGTACTTTTGTGAGTGTCAAATATCAATGAGAATCATTTGTTGATTTGAGTGTCAAATATCAATGATAATCATTTGATGATTTGAGTATTAAATATCAATGAGAAATCGTTTGTTGATTCGAGTGTCAAATATCCATGAAAATCATTTGTTGATTTGAGTGTCAAATATCAATGGTAATCAATTTGTTGATTTGAGTGTCAAATATCAATGAGAATCATTTGTTGATTTGAATGTCAAATATCAATGAAAATCATTTGTTGAACAGAATGAAACATATGTACTTTAATACAGTTAGAACTTGCAAAGGTGTGTATTTCAGTTGTAAAACATTTTCATGTACCTATCACAATAAAATTATTCTCTATGATAATAATCTGGTAATGTGTGAAGCATGCAATGAGTTTTTATTTTATTCATTTTTTGAATCTCTGGAATTGAATTGGTTTTATGCTCATTATTAAATAAAATAATTTCAGCAAGATAAAGGAACATTCTATTGCGTTTTTTCAAATTTAGAAATTACCAAGGATTATCATTATTTTAAACTTATTTAGTTTTATAAGAATTTCTACTGTTATTCTGATATTCCTTTTAAAAGCTTTTTTGCAAGTATCTACTAAAATGAAATCCTTAGAACTCTGAAATTGTTGAAAGATTTCTTAAGAGGAATAACAAGTACCAGTTATGGTATGGGCAGATTTAGAGAGTGGCATGTTCTATCACTACCTTGTTTTAGATGTCTGTAACTATAAAGTGCTAGTTTTATTTCATTTCTAATGACAAAGTTTTTGTCTAATTAAAACTTGATCAATCATAAAACCAATAGAATGTGATGTATAATGCATGTTTTTTCCATACAATTATCATTTTGTAACGTGACCTCAGGGCAGTACATTGTATAGTAATTGATGAATTGGTTGTTTTCTTCTATAATTTTTGTATTCTTAACTTCACATGTATCACTAAAACCATTTGTATCATTGTCAAGATTAGCAGCATAGCTTGACGTTAAATACCTGTGATATTCATATACCACAGCATTAACAAGTTATTTTGGCTTGTTGTTCCAGAGATCTGGTATTAAAGTTTTTATATAAATATATTTGATTTTGTTGTGTTTATATACAGTATCAAGGGTATCGGTGGTGTAATGGTTAGCATGGTGACCTTGAGTTCAGTAGACAGTGGGTTCATCGGTGGTGTAATGGTTAGCATGGTGACCTTGAGTTCAGTAGACCGTGGGTTCATCGGTGGTGTAATGGTTAGCATGGTGACCTTGAGTTCAGTAGACCGTGGGTTCATTGGTGGTGTAATGGTTAGCATGGTGACCTTGAGTTCAGTAGACCGTGGGTTCATCGGTGGTGTAATGGTTAGCATGGTGACCTTGAGTTCAGTAGACCGTGGGTTCAAGCACCATAGAATTGGTATTTGTTGCTTTTCCGCTAAGCACACAGCATTAAGGACAAAGAACAAAGAATGGTTGGCTCGGAATCGGGATAATGTGTCCGAGTGGGGCGACATGTCTATCTGCGGACTGTTGTTTCAGTGAGCTAACACCATGGAAATCCAACTATTAAAGCGTGTTGGTCTAGAACAAAGCAGACCTCGTCATCTCATTGAAAGTTAACTTGTTCTCCGCATGATATAGCTGAAAAATTGCTGAGTTGGTGTTAAAACAACAACCACTCACTCACTTACTATATACAGTATTCTAATATGACGTCCTTCAAACGCTTTGAATCCAAACCCGTGGTAAAAATAATATATACCTACACCCATTGTAATTTATGACGTCATCGACAATTTATAACGATATTTTACCAATTTTTAGCTCACCTGACCCAAAGGGTCAGGTGAGCTATTGCCATTACTTGGCATCCGTCGTTACCTTTTCACATTTCAATCTTCTCCTCAGAAACCACTGAGCCAAATGGAACCAAACTTGGCAGGAATGTGCATCAGGAGGTCCTCTATAACAAGTATGTTTTTTGTTTCGATCAGGAATTCAACATGGCGGCCAGGACCAATAATGTGTTTTGATTGGTTCAATTTTCAAAGATCTTCTTGTCAGAAACTACACAGCCAATGGGATTGTTTTATGGTGTGAAGGATCCTTGGGTGGTCCTCTACCAAAATTATGTTTTTGGTGCTGATCTGAAGTCCAAAATGGCCGTCACTGGGGAACAAAGTTTAACATTTGACCCTATGGGAAATGCCTTCAAAAATCTCCTAAATCTGTTTTCTGTGGAAAGAAAGATAACTCCAATTTAATCTGTGGAAAGAGATAACTCTATTTAAATATTGACATAATTTACTTTAGTATAATACAGTTAAAATGAATCTGTATAAAAAAAATGTGATCGAGATACCCACCCTAAACCGTATATATTTATGATCAGGGTGACTAGGCAAATTAAATGCCTTATAGCTCAGGCCCCCTGGGGAGGGGGTCATACACCACCCCCTACCTGAAGTGAACTTTTTAATGGTTGAGATCCCCACCCCTAAACCATATATATTTATGTTCAGGGTGACTAGTCAAATTAAATGCATTATAGCTCAGGCCCGGGTGGTCAACCCCCACCTGAAATGCACTTTTTAATGGTTGAGATCCCCACCCCTAAACCATATATATTTATGATCAGGGTGACTAGGCAAATTAAATGCCTTATAGCTCAGGCCTTGGAGGTCATACCCCACCCCCTATCTGAAGTTAACTTTTTAATGGTTGAGATCCCCACCCCTAAACCATATATATTTATGATCAGGGTGAATAGGCAAATTAAATGCCTTATAGATCAGGTCCCAGGGGTCATACCCCATCCCCTAGCTGAGGTAAGCTTTTTAATGGTTGAGATCCCCACCCCTAAACCATATATATTTATGATCAGGGTGAATAGGCAAATTAAATGCCTTATAGATCAGGTCCCAGGGGTCATACCCCACCCCTACCTGAAGTGAACTTTTTAATGGTTGAGATCCCCACCCCTAACCCATATATATTTATGATCAGGGTGACTAGGCAAATTAAATGCCTTATA
>MJUT01062439.1:400571-426778 GCA_002080005.1 Gigantidas platifrons | reverse complement strand
TACACAGGTGTAACTTGTCTTACTGGTCTTTCACAGGTGTAACTTGTCTTACTGGTCTTACTGGTCTTACACAGGTGTAACTTGTCTTACTGGTCTTACACAGGTGTAACTCGTCTTACTGGTCTTACTGGTCTTACACAGGTGTAACTTGTCTTACTGGTCTTACTGGTCTTACACAGGTGTAACTGGTCTTACTGGTCTTACACAGGTGTAGCTTGTCTTACTGATCTTACACAGGTGTAACTGGTCTTACTGGTCTTACACGGGTGTAACTTGTCTTACACAGGTGTAACTTGTCTTACTGGTCTTACACAGGTGTAACTTGTCTTACTGGTCTTACACAGGTGTAACTTGTCTTACACAGGTGTAACTTACTGGTCTTACACAGGTGTAACTTACTGGTCTTACACAGGTGTAACTTACTGGTCTTACACAGGTGTAACTTACTGGTCTTACACAGGTGTAACTTGTCTTACTGGTCTTTCACAGGTGTAACTTGTCTTACTGGTCTTACTGGTCTTACACAGGTGTAACTTGTCTTACTGGTCTTACACAGGTGTAACTTACTGGTCTTACACAGGTGTAACTTACTGGTCTTACACAGGTGTAATTTGTCTTACACAGGTGTAACTTACTGGTCTTACACAGGTGTAACTTACTGGTCTTACACAGGTGTAACTTGTCTTACTGGTCTTTCACAGGTGTAACTTGTTTTACTGGTCTTTCACAGGTGTAACTTGTCTTACTGGTCTTACACAGGTCTTACTGGTCTTACTGGTCTTACACAGGTGTAACTTGTCTTACTGGTCTTACACAGGTGTAACTTGTCTTACTGGTCTTACACAGGTGTAACTTGTCTTACTGGTCTTACTGGTCTTACACAGGTGTAACTTGTCTTACTGGTCTTACACAGGTGTAACTTGTCTTACTGGTCTTTCACAGGTGTAACTTGTCTTACTGGTCTTACTGGCTTACACAGGTGTAACTTGTCTTACTGGTCTTACACAGGTGTAACTTGCGCTAGCAAAGTTTTATTATAAAAGAAATTTTAATTATTTATATATAAATGCAGATATATCAATCATGCAACCCCCTTCCCCACTCCATCTCTCTGTTGCTCCCTTTACTGATATTTACGGTGGCGTGATAGATAACCACATAATGGGTCACACGATACAGATACCCTGTCTTGATTATGTAATGACATTGTTCTCCCAATCAGATTGCATGTATCAAACAAAGCAACTGAAATTTAAAAGTATTTTTTTAGTAGTCTCATTAGCACTATTTTCATTGTGACTCGTAACATTGGGGTTTCTTCAGATCTTGCACTCCATGATATATCAGTAACACAAGCGAATCAAGTGAGAGATGTGATTTTAATTAGATTGCTTGTTCTTGGGCAATGTTTTTATTTTGTCGACCTGAAGTTACTCTGGATGGCTTGCTATAACTCAGATTGTACAGATGCTAACCCTTACAGAATTTTTTTTTCCTTCCTTCAATCCTTAATTACAATCTTGCTGCAACCCATCAGAAATGGTATGCAAACGAGCTTTTTCGCGAAGGTAGCTGCAATGTAATAGTTGATGCAAGGTTGCAGCAAAACTAACAATGTTTTCTGTAAGATCTTTCATTTAATAAACGAAACATTTCTATGATCTTGATATTTCTCCTAACCTAGATATTTTCAAATATTGTCCTCAGCCATTGTAGCAAGGTTTGCAGTTATCTGCAATGCTGATACAAGGTTTAAGATTACGTCATCTTTCGGGATCGATACATCGCAAGAGGTTTGCAGTTAGCCACAGCATTACTACAAGGACGTTGCAGGAAGCAACAGCTACTAGTATTTGTAATGTACAGAATTGGAGGGTTGCTGTTACTTGCAACCCATGTAATGTTCCATTTACCAGTTCCCGCAACCATTAAAGATATCGGCCGTTACTAAAATAGAAATTTCTTTAATTGTATATTGCTGCTTTATTATAAGTCAAAATGAGCTTATAACTGCAGCAATATGGTAATGGGTAGTTCAATATGTATTCCATGTTTTTTTCTGTGAATTTCTTCTTTCAGCCGATTTATGCAAATTAGGCATGTTTTGATAAAAGGTCTTATTTAAATCTACTCCTCAAATGCATCAAATTTGTCTGTGAATGGTTTCAAAATCGTGTCCGACACATCAGGCATCCATTTAAATTAGTCACTGTTACTGAAATTTTGTTTTTAATTGTGTATTACTGCTTTTTTTTTTAAGTCAAATTGGGCTCAAATGTAAACTGCAGCTGCAAGTTTGTATGTTTGAGGATGTTTAACGCCACTGTCAACAATATTTCAGTTATATCATGGCGGTCAGTTTTATTGGTGGCGGACCCGGAAGAAACCACCGACCTGTCGCAAATCACTGACAAATTTTATCACATAATGTTGTACCACTCGCCCTGATCGAGATTCGAGCTCACAACATTAGTGGTGATAGGCACTGATTGCATATGTAGTTGTAAATCCAACTACCATATAATCACGTCCACGACGGCCCCAGCAGCTGCAAGACAATGAACAGTGCAACATTCTGAGAAATGTTTCTTTCAGCCGATTTATGCCGATTGTGTATATTTGGAGAAAAAAAATAACTGTAAAATCTTCTGGTCAGAAACTTGAGCTGAACATGAATTTTTTGGTTGGCCTACTTTGAAAACATGGTGAGACATTACACACTCTTACTATATTATATTAAATGGCAAAACAGT
Source organism: Gigantidas platifrons (assembly GCA_002080005.1). Taxonomy (NCBI): domain Eukaryota; kingdom Metazoa; phylum Mollusca; class Bivalvia; order Mytilida; family Modiolidae; genus Gigantidas; species Gigantidas platifrons. The sequence goes on along the minus strand of MJUT01062439.1, from coordinate 424,025 downwards.
CAACTGAAATGTTTCTAAATGGAATTTAGCAGTCACATTAATAACTAGGTGGGCGATTACAGGCTCTTCGGAGCCTCTTGTATTTTCTAGTTCATGTAAATTTGTTGAAAACTATTTCCATATTTCAGACGATTGCCTCAAGAATTTATGGATCGTCCAGATTGGAAACTTTTGACGGCTGATAACAACAAAGTAGAAGCTACCATGAGACATTGTGGTTTAACATTTCATGATATTGACAAAGATGGTAACTATACCAAATAATCTAATAATACGAGTGTTAAAACCCACGTCAGTGCTATAATTATTAATCTGTGCACGCTTAACTGCATCCATAGTGTACTGGTTTAGCATACGTGTGCTCACCTCGAGTGTGATAGATCGGGGTTCGAGTCCCGGTCAGGTCAAATCAAAGATTTGCTGCTTCTCCGATAAACACACAATATTAAAAAAAAAGAGAAAAGTCCGGTTGTCTCGGAATCAGGATAATATGCCAGAGTGGGGCGACATGTCTATCCGCGGCCTTGTTTCAGTGAGCTAGCACTATAAAAATCCAACTAAGCGTATTGGTCTAATACAAAGCAGACATCATCATCATCATCTCATTGAAAATTCACTCGTTCTCGTCACGATAAAGATGAAAAAATTGCTGACTTGGCGTTAAACAACCATTACTCACTCACCCATTCTGTTCACGTCGAGTGCAGACGATCTTGGGTTCAATAATTTGTTGTTTTAACAATGTATGGACTGGAATTGATAATTGTGCTGATGTTCACCATTAAGTGTGATAAAGTATTTTTGTGTAGATTTAGAATTAATATTATTTTTATAACCCAATATTTGTAGTTAGTGGCCCAGATGTTTAGAAACTTTTAGATCAACAATTTTGTCCTACTTCTTACCATTCTCAGATGTTCTACAGAGATTAAGTAATCAACAAACCCATAAAATTTTCTTGGTCAGTTGTGCAGTAGCTGTGGTCAAGATAAGACCTAATTACTTTTACTGAGAGTTTGTCTCTCGAGTATTTGAGTGAGTCTCAATGTTTAATACACAAAGTTTGTCTTTGTTAGAGTTTGTCTCTAAAGTATTTGAGTCAGTCTCATTGGAGTTTAATAGACAAAGTTTGTCTTTGTCAGAGTTCGTCTCTAAAGTTTTGAGTTAGTCTTAAGTGATTTTTCATACACAAAGTTTGTCCTTGTGTCAGGAATTTATGAATTGTTTTTCTTCAAATGTATATATTATGTAAATAGTGAAAATTAAACTATAATCAAATGCTTAATTGGAGTTGCGTATTTTCACTTTATTACATTTGGTGGCAGCATTGTGTCAAATTTCAGTGAGGTAGCATTAAATAATGAGCTTGATCTATTTCAAAGTAGCAGCATCACAGTCTCATTAAAAAGTTGTTTGTTCTTACCACATGTAATTGACAAATTACTCATTTTGGCATTAATTACCAACTACATTTACTCTGTCGCTGGTTTTAGTGAGTTTCTGTTTTCTGAGCCTTTGTTTCCTTTTTTGTTAACTGCACTTTAAACCTATGTTTGTATGTTTGTTGGTTTTTTTTTTTACATAGACTTTGTCTAGAATTCTAACATGACGTCCTTATTTCGATTTGTAAACCAACGAGCGATTTATCTTTCCCGTCTTAAATGTACATGTTGATGAATTATCGTCTGCTCGAATTTGGCAGCATAAATTGTGCGCGACAGTTTCTGCAAAGGTAAATAAAAATTGCCGTCTTCCAATCAAAATATACAATGTACTACCATATTTGTACAAAATCTATACATTCAATACATATTACAAAAAATGTATTTAAGTTCTATTGTGTTACAGGAAAAAGTTAATCGTACAATACCAAATAAATATGAGAGGTCACAGTCGAATGTCAGTGAGAAATACAATATAAAATGAGAAACACAAAATAGATAACACTGTGAAGCCAGTTCAAGAAGCTAATCAGAAAGTGTAGAAACAGTGTCAAAATCTCTACCCCTAACACACATACACGACGGCTCACGTTACGACGGACTTGGTACATGCATTTCAATGAATAGTGACAGACAGCATAAACTAGTTTTATGGTCCCGAAACTTCCCCTCTAATAAGTAAAATATTGCCATATGGAAATAGCGCTGAAGTTCAAGTTGAACAATAACTGCATAAGGCTAACAATGTAATGAGTGTTTCCCAAACTTTTTGTTATTACATTTTTGTATATATTAAATATATTTTTTTCTATTTCATTTCAAAGGCAAACCAAAATTGTGGGAAATGATGAAATTGTTTTCATCCTCACGTATTTTTGTTCATCATGTAGCCATGGACGAGGTGGGACAAACTTTCAGAGACTTCAAGAAACTAACTCAAGATCATATGACATTTCTTGTGACAAGTGAATTGAAGTTCTTGAAACCACTGTATGATTTATCTATCTTATATAAACCATTAGTGGTCAAAGTTGTAGGCGGTTATATTGGTAATACTTCTTTAAATGCCATAACCACCGTAAGTCTGGAATCAAGTGATACAGAATTGATGTCTAACATCAATCAAGTTGTTTACATTGACCCTTCAACAAGAAAACCAACACCACTTCCAGAGTGGTGGAAGGAAAAATATGCCGAGTCTTCTATTGGCAAATCTTCATTAAAACTTGACAAATTTCAGAGGCCACCGAAAACAGGTCATTGCCGATTTCATGTGACTTGGACGTTTACCGATGGTTATAATCATGCAAACTGGACGAGTTATGCCCAATATGCAATAGATGCTGCCCATCTTTGTAGTAAACAGGGCTCACTGAAATATTTCGGTGAAAATATAAAAAATGGTATTTCAAAGGCACAGTTGCATTATTATGGAGAAGCTATAGAAGGAGATTATTTAGATATTTATGCTTGGGAAGATACAGAGGACACAAAGAAAGTGTATTTTGACATGAGCAAAGATGGTACTTCTATATTTCAATGTATTATATATTTCTTTTAACATGTATTATAAGAGGAACGCCATTGTGTTCATTACTACATAAGTAAGAACTTATTTATGTATAATATTCAAAATATAGAAAGTTAAACAGCCAGGAATTACATTCTCTTAAACAACGGACGCCTGCCCCTTGCCTCATCAAACCATACAAAACTACCACCTCATAGATCAAAACAATGAGAGAAAATTAGGACCTGAATTTGACACAGACACCAAACTAAGGTGGTTTAAACCGGTGAATGTTTGAAGGTGTTGTTATAATAACAGTTCTTATTACAAATAATTAAAAATAAGAAAAGAAATACTAATGTTACAGTTCTCATCTTACCTCGATTTGAATCAGCTCTTATAGTTTCAGCCAGAAATGCATCAAGGAGAACTAAAAATGATATATTGTCTTAATTTTAAGTCCGACTCTATGCATTTCCCCATTAAACTCATTTGACCAAAGGGTGGTGTGAGCTATTGCCGTCACTTGGCGTCCATTCACCACCCGTCTATAACGTTTCTTACCTTAATCTTCCGCAAAACTGCTGAACCAAATGAAACTAAACTTGGCAGTGATGATGATTTGGTAGAGGAGATTTATTCTCCATGTGGAGGAACTATTAGAGGGGGGGGGGGGGTAAAAATGAGAGATTCAAGTAAATAGATAAAAAAAAATCATTTCAAGAACCAGCATAGAAATGCTACAATAGTTGGTGTGCAACATCATTGAGATATGTAAATAATAAATATAGATGTTTGTTCACGAGAGATACAAGGTCTTATGCTATCAGAGTCTTGGGGGCTACAAGATTAACATAGTCTGCAATGTTGAAATTTAAAATAAAACACGATATTTAGAATCAATAATGGATATTCAAATATGAATGGCGTTATTTATATTTTTAAGCTAGCACAAATACAGATATCAGGGTTTATGCGGTACCTGATATCTTTGGGTTCAAAATTTCACATAAGTTGCAGAAGAATTGAGAAAAAAGTATTTCCAAGAACCAGAAGAAGAAACGTAATTGTAATGTAACATGAAGTTTCCTTGTGAAATGAAGATTCGGCCTAGTTAAAATTAATGACCTAGGATATTTGGGGTCCAAATTTAACATAAACCACAATGAGGAAACATGAAAAAGCTTTCCTAAGAACTAGATGTGTAAATATAATTGTAGATTGTTTGAATCATCAATGTGATGTTTAGATTCAAGCTTGCACAAATGGAGATCACTGGGACTATGTCGGTGCCATGAAGGTTGACAATGTAACATAGACAGTAATAGCGAAATGTTAAAAAAAATATTTACTTTAGAATCAGTTGTGGAAATACTATTATAAGAAGAGTTTGAAGATACCAAAGGGGTAACAGAACAGACAACACAATGGTATGAATCATCATATGCAGATTCATATATGGTCAAATGAAGTCCCGGGAGCCCGGGTGGCTCAATGAGTTAGGTCGTTGGATATAGCAACTCATACAAGCCTATCACCAATACGGCATGGGTTCGCGCCCAGCTTTGTAAATTACAAAAAAGGGTGTACTCGACTCGCATCCGCAAGTGATAAAGTTTACCAGTTGCTTGCCCAGGGTCGGTGGTTCTCTCCGGGTACTCCGACTTCCTCCACCTCTAAAACTGGTCGCCATAATATAGCTGAAATATTGCTGAAAGTGGCGTTGAACACCAAAATTCAAATTCAAATTCATTCAAATGAAGTCCCAAGAGTCTACTGGGTCCGAGCCTTGTGGTTCAAACATTAACATAGAATGTAATGGAAAAAAGTTTGAAAGAACTCCAAAGAACATGCTATGCAAATGAAATTATATTTGGCATGAATTATCATTGTGAAATGGACAGTGAATCTTATACAAATGAAGACCCCATGTTCCATGGATTTCAAGCCGTTGGGATGCACGAGGAAATACGATTGTAAAATTCATGAAGAGTTTGAAGATAGCATAGGGGTAATCACTCCAAGTCTGTAAATCGAAGAAGGACAGACAACACAATGGCCGAAACTGAAATGGTAAAGGGACAAATAACTATCTACAAAACACTACACAAAAACCAAAGACCGAGCAACATGAGCCCCACTAAAACAGGGGGTGAACTCAGCTCCTATAAATTATCATTACTGAGATATACAGATCTAAACATACACTATTTTTGTTGATATTGGTGGAATTGTCTCTCTTTAACCACAGTCACTTGAATTTCAATGATTAAATAAAAAAAAAAAAAAAATATATATATATATAGTATATAGGGGAAGTTGTGAAATGCATTTTTGCAACAAAATGTAAACAATCGTCATTATGCCTAAACGGACGCAAAGTGGTACGCTTCGTGGATATATTTCTACACTGGACATGTTTTTTTATACATCCGTATTGTAAGAACCTTCATTCCGAGCATTTTACAAACGTATGGGCCATTTTTTCACTGACGTTCAACATCTGAGTTCGTTACAGACTCCATAGTGGTACTCATCCGCAGTGAATGAAAAGTTTTCTAATTTCGAGTCAACAACGGCAATTTTCCGGATCAGGACAAGACATCAAGGGACTCAAAATATCTAACACATAGGTAAAGTTGTGTACCCCTACTTAAAATGTATGCAGAAGCAAGGTTTTGCTGTGTTTTTCTTACCATGAAACAAGTTGCAAAACATCTTCATCGAATTTTTGTGCCATTTACATATTTTGCGCCATTTCAACTTTGTAGATTATCTCCCCTTATATTCGTACAACCGAAACATTGAACAGTCAAATATTGCTTTCTAAATTTCTCAAATGATCTAATTAATCGAGTAATATTCATATGAAGTACTTACCGCTAAATTTATGATTTTACAGATGCTTTGAAATATTATTTCTCATTCACTGCGGATGAGTACCACTATGGAGTCTGTAACGATCTCAGATGTTGAACGTCAGTGAAAAAATGGCCCATACGTTTGTAAAATGCTCGGAATGAAGGTTCTTACAATACGGATGTATAAAAAAACATGTCCAGTGTAGAAAAATATCCACGAAGCGTACCACTTTGCGTCCGTCTAGACATAATGACAATTTTTACATTTTGTTGCAAAAATGCATTTCACAACTTCCCCTATATACTATATATATATACATTTTGTTATTTTTTTTTTGTTATTTAATCATTGAAATTCAAGCGACTGTGCTTTAACTGTGTTATCATAAAATAGAATTTGTCATGTAATTTGTTTACAGCAATCAATAAAAAGTGTAATGTTACCCCCAGGCTTTCATATTGAATCCTTTTATGTTTATGCAATCACTTATTTACTTTTTTAACATAAAATGCAAATTTCAAGTTTGTGAAGTGAATATCAATGCTAAAGGCACTTTGATGTCTATGTACAATAAGATATAGGTAATCAAATGTAGATATCTGATTTAGTACGTGCACAATGCTTTCTGGAATGACCTTCATCACGTACGCTCAAGGTCAAAAGATTGATAACCCAATTTAAAAAAAAAAAATGTTTGAGAATATTACAGCAAGAATACCAAAGGCTTATAGCCAAAATCGGCTGAGGTTGTCTATGCGGCGTATGGCTGAGAGAGATGAAACATAGTTGTAATAATAACATATTATTTACAAACTAAATTTCACTAATAAACCATGCCAGTGTGGATACACCGACTACTTGACGGATGATGCCCTCGGGTTCCACCAGGAGAGACATCGACCCAGTGATAGTAATAAAAACGTAGATATCAAATGTAGTCCGCACGACGCATTTCAGGAATCGCCTTCATCAGGTACACATGGAAAGCCAAATAAATTTAAAAGCCTGTGGGAACAAATAAACCAAAGGGCCGAAATACCGGGATAAGATAGCAAAAAAAAAAAAACAAGATACAAACAAACCAATTACAGTGTTTAATTGTGGCCATGAGGTATTAGAGTACCAGGTTTTGTACGTATACTCGACAAACGGCCAATATCAATGATGTAGCCAATAAATATAGAAATTGAAATACGAGTGCGAAAATCGTGCTCGAAAGTTTAATGACCGCAACGGCGTAATGCTTGAATTTACGGTCATGTAACTTTTGAGGATAATTTATGAGCGCATATTCGAAATACAACCAATGCAAACACCGTACCCGATATCTAAAATGTTCTGAATGGATGACGTACCCGATATCTAGAATGTTTTCTGAATGGATGACGTACCCGATATCTAAAGTGTTCTGGATGGATGACGTACCCGATATCTAAAGTGTTCTGAATGGATGACGTACCCGATATCTAGTGTTCTGGATGGATGACGTACCCGATATCTAAAGTGTTCTGAATGGATGACGTACCCGATATCTAAAGTGTTCTGAATGGATGACGTACCCGATATCTAAAGTTTTCTGAATGGATGACGTACCCGATATCTAAAGTGTTCTGGATGGATGACGTACCCGATATCTAAAGTGTTCTGGATGGATGACGTACCCGATATCTAAAGTGTTCTGGATGGATAACGTACCCGATATCTAAAGTGTTCTGGATGGATGACGTACCCGATATCTAAAGTGTTCTGAATGGATGATGTACCCGATATCTAAAGTGTTCTGGATGGATGATTTTAAGGTACGAGTACGAAATTCAAACTCAAATATTTTTGCTATGACTACAAGGCCACAGTGTTGTCGGGGGTTTCCCGTTGTTTTTTAGTTCCACCATTTGTTTGTGTTGTAGTTTTGTGTATACGGGTACTCTGGTTCATCTTGTAGTAATTTGTTTAATGTAAAACAGCATATACAAATGTGAAAGGTAGGCAAGTAACAAAAACTACATGAAAATAAAAATTGTATATATTTTTTTCATTATAAAGGTGACATGTCTCTAAATGAAACCACATCTATTATTTTAGATATTGCTAATGTAGAACGTACAGAATGCAGCTAAACGATATTTATTGTTCGGAGAACACACAACAAGATAAAACAAATACAATAGCTATCTATTTGACAGTTTCATGGACAAACATTAAAGACTTTGGTCTGATCTGTAGTCTCTCCCATACACAACTGCACATTTGCACGATGTCCATTCATACCTCCAGGAAACATACAATGAACGTCTATATACATGTATATATGGTATGCAAATGAACCAATCACAGGAAACTGATATGTATCCTCTCTTTATTATGAACATATTTTCTTATGCTGGTTGTTGCTGAGCTTGCTTTTGTCTGAACGTAACAGAAGGAATCATCTTCAGCCTTCAAAACAAAATATTATAATAGTGACTGGTATCAGGAAACATTGTGCACTCGTCATTGGGATGAGGAGGGTTAGGGCTATGGTGTTTAACGCCACTTTCAACAATATGTCAATTGTAACGTGGCGGTAAGTTTTATTGGTGGAGGAAACCGGAGTACCCGGAGAAAACTACCGATCTGCCGCAAGTCATTGACAAACTTTATCACATAATTTGGTATAGAGTACACCTCGTCTGAGCATACTCGTCATTGGATGAGTAGTACATGTATGTACCAGTCGTAATTATACCAGTACTTTTCTATATTCTACGTGCACAATATTTTGTCATAAATTGTACAATAACTAACACATGCCCGATTTGATATATTTCTCCATTCATTACTGTAATGCGCCGTCTTGGTCGCCATCGAAGGGTAATTGAATTTACATAGATCGATGGTATTAGTCCCTGTCGAAGCTAAAATTGTGAGTTCAATTTCTGTGCCACGACCAGGTGTACTCGATACAACTTTAAAAAGGGGTCAGTGACTTGCAAAAGGTTGATGGTTATCGTCGGTTTCTTCCACAAATAAAACGGACCACCACGATGTAGCTGAAATATTGTTGAAAGGCGCGTTTAACATCCACTACATATAATAGATATTCTTCTGAGATGTAATATAAACCACTGTTGTTTTTATATTATTTGCTATAACAACCATAACTCATAACCTTAAATGAGTGGCACGCCCGTAGCCTGCAGTTGAGCCGCTAATTTAAATTCTGTCGACAAACGCTACATCTTGGAATCTTCATAATTTTGACGTTATTTGACGTATATAATGTATTTCCTAGATTCGGAACTATCAACATGAATGTTACATTTGTATTTATTCATTTATGTATACAGGAGTCTAAAACGATTTCAATAACAGATGATGTACGTATCGTTTAAGAGTAACAAAAAAAGACGGGTGTCACTAGTGGAACAGAAACTGCATACCCACCCGATGCACGTGAGTTTATAGTGAGGTTCGTGTTGCTCAATCCTTAGTTTTCTGTATAGTGTTTTGTGGACTATTGTTTGTTGTTTTGTCTTTTTTTTCATTTGACCATCTTAGTGTCGGTTTGCGGCTTCTTATTATCTTTTGGATCTGAAAACCTTTCATCATTTCAAAAGGACATTTTATGTTCAACCTAAAACTGGACCAAGTCCTTACTCTACTGACGTTTAACTTACAAATGTTTATCATTCTTTGGTGCCTTTCTGCTGTAATAATAAGTAAAATGAGATTACTATTCATTAATGGGACATAACAGTTATCCGGTTTGTTATTGAAGGATTGTTTGAACGAGAGCTTGCATAATGAACATCGTAGATGGAAGGGATACTGGACAATGGGGATTTTCGTGGTTAAGTCTTGTTTACTCGTTATCTTGACTAAAACTATTAGTCTGCGAGGGTATCATCCACCCAGTAGCCAGTGCTTCGGCACTGACAAGATTTATTAGATATATTTATTACTGAAATTCACAGTTCTTAAATAATGTAATTATTAATAAAACTAAGGTTCTTCTCCCTCAGACATAGGTGACCATAAACTAAGGTTCTTCTCCCTCAGACATAGGTGACCTTACTAAGGTTCTTCTCCCTCAGACATAGGTGACCTTACTAAGGTTCTTCTCCCTCAGACATAGGTGACCATAAACTAAGGTTCTTCTCCCTCAGACATAGGTGACCTTACTAAGGTTCTTCTCCCTCAGACATAGGTGACCATAAACTAAGGTTCTTCTCCCTCAGACATAGGTGACCTTAAACTAAGGTTCTTCTCCCTCAGACATAGGTGACCTTACTAAGGTTCTTCTCCCTCAGACATAGGTGACCTTACTAAGGTTCTTCTCCCTCAGACATAGGTGACCTTACTAAGGTTCTTCTCCCTCAGACAGAGGTGACTTTACTAAGGTTCTCCTCCCTCAGACATAGGTGACTTTACTAAGGTTCTCCTCCCTCAGACATAGGTGACCTTACTAAGGTTCTTCTCCCTCAGACATAGGTGATCAAACTAAGGTTCTTCTCCCTCAGACATAGGTGACTTTAGCTGATTTTGGTTTTATTGCTCTCAAAACATTAAATTATTTGCTTTTCCAATCTTTCGATTTTGATCGTACCTGATGAAGGTTATTCCTGAAACGTGTCGTGCGCACTAAATTTGATACCTACGTTTTTATTCTTATCACTCTTGAATGAAGGCTACAAATATAAATACCTTGGACAATTTTTCAGATAGAAGGGATAGAACAAAAGGTTTTGGGAGAAAATTATATTTTTTGTTGAATAAAACAGAGATTTTGAGAAAGGTTTAATTGCAAAATTGTTTTGAAGGGTGCAAATATGAATGTCCGTGATGAATCTTGGTATGGAAAAAAAATGTAATTCCTATTTTTAGTCAGTACTATATTTCCTGAAAGACTCAGATCTATTATTTGAAAAAGTTCCTACCAACTGTACATGTCTTGAACCATAAGAACAATAACTGCGACACTGAACAATTAGATTAAAAAATATACGGTATTCAATACCAACTTTTGTAAATATCTAGGAAGACTCTAAGACCTATTATTTGGGCAACTGAGGGGGAAATCAATACACATTCATGCGCTAAACAGTTCTTTTGGTAGAATTTCTAAAGGCCTGTTATCTCCTGATATAACCAGTAATAACCAATATGAATGTATGATTAACGACGCTTACTTCTTTCCTTTTCCCCTTCTACCTTTTCCCTTGCCTTTGCCTTTTCCTTGTTTATTAGTACCATCTTCCATTTTTTCTATATTAAGCTTGCTACAAATCAAACAAGATAAACTGTAAACTTTTAGCATTTAAATGTATACTAAAATTAACATTCCATATTATTGTGTTAAATCTAGGATGATCATTAATAAGTAACATCTTCACTGTTTAATTATTATTATTTTCTTACTTTGATAGTCAATCGTATACTTTTAATATTAGTCTAAAATGAGCACAAACAAGAATGACACACAGAGGACTATTTCCTATATGTATATTTATTGAATATGACATTGGTCCTTATTTGTATATACTCGACTCGCAACCGCAAGTGATAAAGTTTACCAGTTGCTTGCTCATGGTCGGTGGTTCTCTCCGGGTACTCTGGCTTCTTCCACCACTAAAACTGGTCGCCATGATATAGTTGAAATATTGCTGATAGTGGCGTTAAACACCAAAAATAAAAAAATCAATCTTATTTGTATATACAAAAAAAATGTAGTTCGACTTAAAAAACTTAAAATATTTACTTGTCCGAACAAAGTTTTACTGGTCCTGGGCCGGAGAACCGGTGCTCATCGTGAGGTCTGATAAGTTCTTGTCGATGAGTCAAAAATTGTCGGCATCATATATATATGTTTAAGATTGATGACTGCCATTTTTATTGATAGTCTTTTGATTTTCATCGGCACAGACAATCTTGCTCCCACTCTACTACTATCTTCATCGCTATAGGTTTATGTACACCACAATACCTAAAGGAAATCTTTTTCACTTACATTTCACATTGTCCCGAAAGTAGTGTAACGGTAACGGTTTGTCCTTCTACTCTAGTTGGAAGTTCTGGACAAGACCCAGCTGCATTTGGTGTTGCTGGATCCTGGACAGCATCGGGATTACTAGCTGGGTTTTGGTCAGCATCGACTTTGCTAGCCACCGTTTTATATGTAAACTTTGCTGTTGGTCGATATTTTTCTCTATTGAAAATAAAATCATACCTTGTTCTATTATAATGTCATGGTATATTGCTTATAATTATTTATTTCTCCTATTATTGACTTAAACCGGGACCGCATGTATAAATTGTTGTGGGCGGTCCGGAGCAAACATTCAGATTGTTAATTATTTTGACCACGGTTATCTCGAGGAGGAAAAATCAATGATATATAGTTTCACAATTACTTTTGGAGCAAATTATTTGACAGGCATGGTCACTAGTGTTCCTCCCTACGAAACGTTCAGTCTTATTAAAAATTATATTCTTCATCAGTCTAACAACTACAAAAATCACTTCGAAAATTCAAATGTCTGAGGTATGTGACCTTTAGGTCACGTTGGTCAAGTGACATAAAGTTTCATAAATATGCTGTTCATATCAACGGGGATCTTTGATGATAAGCTCCGCCCACAAATGTTGTCGGTAGGCACTACCGCAAATGCCGCTTTAAACCAGTTGGTTAAATTTTCGTTTCGTTCTAATCACGCCCACACTGGTTAAATTTCTGCACGAATAATTCCTGCCAAGTTCTATTTAAATATTTGTTACATTTCAATGATCATAAGAGAAACAAATTCTCCATCTGTTTTCAGTGGATTATGATATTTCTCTACTCAGTCTAGATAGTTAAAGTTTTAAAGGAAAAGACCAGTCAGTTGAAAAGTTGTTTTAATTCAATTAATTATAACTTGTTATTCGTAAATAGCTTATTATTTAAAAAAACCCACCTTTATTAACATTAATATACCCAATTAAAAATATGAATATTTGGAATTTCCTGTCATAGTGTAAGCGGCCATGACACCTCTTCATGTGACGTCACTCAGTCGTATCATGTTAGTTGAATAAATAACATGTATCTGACTCTTTCCAACATCGTGCCCGTTTGGTTATGTTTTAATATCAGATCAACTGCAATACAATGTTTATAAATGTATATCGTTCTAATTTTGTTCTTAATATTCCCATCCCATGTTATATTTTCATAAAACAAAGGAGTTTATTTGTATCGGGGGAGGGGGTTCTACGTATAATTTCATGTTTTACTGTCATTTTTAACTCGTTTTGTGCTTACACATGTTTTTTTCTTTTTTGTCCCCAATGCTGTCATACTTTCCCGTGTTTTTCGAGGTCACTGATCGATGATCATTGTGTTGACAGGTAGTCCTGTCCGGATCGGTAATTACACACAAAAAATCTTCTCACTCTTTCCCTTCGTTACTTAGTGCAATAAAATGCTTAACATAAGTCATAATGATTTTGTAAATATCAAAAGATAAATATATACCACGTTATTTTACGATTTACATAATTTTTAATGAAAAAATTGCAACTGATCAATGCTGATATAATATACGATACTGATTGCGTGACGTAACGGGAAGGTATAATCCGAGAATGGATACGCCCCTTTTCAGGTTTTTGTCTCCTCCACATTGGAGAGTTTTGAAAAATGGCGATCCCCATTATTTGGTGCAACAGGCAACTTCAATGACTAAATTCTACCTTACGGTATACTATCTTTAACATTCATTAACACAAATGTCTTTTTTTTACTGTCATTTAAATTTTCACTCTAACTTGTCAAGACCATGGCCTTTTCCTTTAAGTGTAAAATCTTACGCTTAAGCTTAGTTTTGTCAAATGATTCAATATTGCAATTTAAACAATGAACACACAATTAAGGCAGATGACTCTTGAATATAATCATATAATAAAATGTATTGGAAGACTTCAACTGACTGGTAATGACAGAAGGCAACTGCGTAATAGAGGTGACATTTTGAACATATATGGCTGTACTACAACACAGATTTAAACTGTTATATAACTGGTACTTATGGCTGTTATCCCTACAGCCATTGTGGTGAACAGTCATTATCAGACTTCTTGATCTACTATTAACAATGATCTACAAAAACACTACATTGGGCCACACTAACCTCATTAAAAATCGGTGGTGTGCTCCAGAAAGAAAAGCAGTTCCTGTTCCACTATAGTAACATCCGTCGTGTTACTATTGCTACAAGCCATGGGATAAGTTATGATTGAGGAAAGACGTGGATTGTGATTACATTGTACCACAAACGGACAATATCCGTGGTCATTTGACGATTTGTGACACAGATGTTCCGTACGGTTAACAAGTCATGGTGGCGACGACTATGATATATAATCGTCGTATGTATTACTTTGAATTCTACCACTCTTTTTGTATATTGCTTATTGCCAAATTTCATAATTATTCGCTTACAGACTACTGATGCTGGAATAATTTGAGAATATTGTCGGGTGATCTCTGTCTTTTTTTTCTTTTTTTTTTAGGATATCTTCATAGACCATACTGGTAGCTAGAATACTATCACAATAACGACAGTAAGGTTGAAGGACAAATTATAAGCAGTCGATGCATACATAACACTCGTGGTCTCACTGAGGGTCTAAACGTGAGAGTTACATTATATTGTCAAGCATTATAACGGAAAGTGAACCACGAAATTCTCCTTTTTCAAAGATGGTCAATTTTATGAAAATCATTCACCATGGCATTTACAATAAACATTTGAAATAGGATGCATGCATTTGTCAGTATATTTATATGACGAACAATTCCAAAATTAGGGAAGATGTATGTTTCTAAAAGACATTTGGGAAGCAAGTGAATATCAGTAACCAAAACATAAACAAGGTATACTGACATGTCTGTCTTTGTCTTCTTTCCTTTACCCTTCTTCTTGTGACTGAAATACACAATTATATTCAAAGTAGACTGATTGAAAAAAACTTCAGATTAATGGTTATGTAGCATGACGTAAAGAAACATAAAGACGTCACGCAGAATTCTATGTTCATCTTCTAAATTTACTGTCTGAATATTTTATACTGATTTCCGTTAACACAAAGAGAGGTGGTATGTGTGTGTGTATATATATATGGTGTGTGTGTGTTAACATGTGTATGTCGTTTTTGTACTGTTTAATAGCACATAATATGCAAATTTCTTGAAGGAAAAACCAAATTAACTTACTCGTCTTTTTTCTTTTTGTTATTTTTCTCATTGACCTCCACAACTCTGTAATAAATACATAAAAATACACATAAAATATTAAATTGACATAAAGTAGTAATTAACAACCTAGTAGATTAATTGACTCATGTTAAGTCTAGAATGTTAATGGCCTTTTTGTTTTGGCTTTGAGCGTACGTGATGAAGGTTATTCCAGAAACGCGTATTACGTACTCAATTTAGTATTACGTTTTTATTATTTTTTGGCGACATCTTTAGTATAATACATTTATGTATATACAAGAAACGCGACAGTCATTAGTCGATGTATCACTGTCAGCATTGTTTATGTCTCTGAAAATGACTCCATGTGTCTAGCCACAGGGTCGCCAATTAAGGCGTTATTCATAATAACTGTTACATACAATTCATGTAATTGTATTAGTTTGGGGCGTGTACTTCATCTTTTTAGTTTTCTGTGTTTTTTTTTGTTTTTGTTTTGGTTTTATTTGTCTTCGTGCCGTGTGTGGCTCGTGCCCTCAACAATGACCTGGTTAACCATTACGGAAGGTTTAAGTCACAGATGACCACGGATATGTTCCGTTTGTCTGTGCCAAATCTCGGTCTTTCCTCTTTCGTGATTTTCACCGTATTTTTAACATGAATTACACGATGGGTGTCGTTAGTAGAGCAGGAACTGTTTACACTTCCGGGATACCTGAGTTCATCCCTGTTTTTAGTCGGCTTCTTGTTTACTCAATCTTAGTTTTAGGCGGTGCTTTGTTGGCCGTTGGTTGTCTCTTCGTATTTATTGTCCCCCGACGCTTCGTCGAAGGGGACTATAGAAATGGGTGTCGTCCGTCCGTGTGTTTGGTTTCGAGATGATAACTTGTGAATGAAAAGTCAGACTGAAGCTAGTTTTATTTTGGTCGTTGTATTGTCTTTCCATTTTCGATTTACGGCTTCTGATTACTACTTTTTGATACCGTCATGTTTTTATTCATTAGAGTGGTGTTATGTCTTGTGTTACTGTTCGTGTGTGTTATGATGGATTGTATTCTTCTTTTTATATGACACAAACATATTAAATCAAAGTAAAGCTATACAAAGATTATATTGTCCTTCATCTCAGATTTACAGTTGGGTCTTTTGTGATATCGCATAACCAAAGGGTCGAGAACTATGGTTCTCTTTTTCATGGCCCATAAACACCAAATTGCGAGGAGGGGGGGGGGGGGGGGGGNGGTGGTCGTGATCGTATGGTAGTTGGATTTACATAATCTCCATCAATAAAACTAAACCGCCATAGTATAATTGAACTATTGTTGACAGTGGCGTTATACACCAAAGCCCAAACCCAAATTTTGAAATCTCTGCTAATTTGATGCTAATTGGTATATATATAGAAATTAATTCACAGATGTGAGGATATCAACAAAATACAATAAACGAGGACATAATCATACAAATACTGACATCAATGTGTCGGGCGGCATTACATCTCTAAATAATTATTAACATTAATCACACCAGACAGCTGGTCATGTTTACTGAAACTGTTTACCAAGTATAAATATGACATATAATTAGGTCGAGGATATCATTTACCAAGTAGTTAGCATTTCGGCATTGACATTGTCTATCAGATATTTTCATAATTGGAATTTTGCAGTTCTTAGAGCATTTAATTATTATTAAAAACAAGGTTATTATTACCCTCAGACACACTTAGTATGTGATCTTATGCTATATTGGGTATCCTTATTTAGACATTTTTATTTTTTTGCTCCCATAGACCTTTATATTTGTTTTTGGTTTTGCAATCTTCCGACTTTGAGAGTACCTTATGAAGGTTATTACAGCATCAGATATCTATGTTTTAAGTAGGTCCTATTATGTAATAATAAACCTAATTACGTAATCTAAATGATGTAATATGGTCATATATTTCATGTTAAATAAATTATGTCAAAATGACATGCATTTTAATATTTCAAGTGTATATATACATTGTACTTACATTTCACAATCACCTGAATCAATAATAAGCCGGTTTCCTTCGTATTTTGTTGGTAGATTTGGACATTCTATTGTAGATGGTTGATTTTGCTGACCTGTAGACTGGGTTTGTGTGACTTGCTTTTTGTCTTTGGGATTACTTGTGTCTTTTAAAGGCGCATCCTTGCTAGTTTTTATTTTTGTGGAAGATTTAATTCCATTTTGTGTGTTGCTAGTGACCATAGTAGAATCAGTATTTGAAGGTTTTGTCTTGCCAAGCGCAGCTACAGGTTGGGAATTTGTGCTTCCATCAGACTGAACAGATGACATTGGTTTTGCAGTTCCATCATCTGTGACTGATGGCTTTGTTTTTGTAGTTCCATCGTCGCTAACTGATGGTTTTGTTTCTGTAGTTCCAACATCGGTAGCTGGTGGCTTTGTTTTTGCAGTTCCATCATCGGTAACTGAAGGCTTTGTTTTTGCAGTTCCATCATCGGTAGCTGACTGCTTTGTTTTTGCAGTCCCAACATCGGTAACTGATGGCTTTGTTTTTGCAGTTCCAACATCGACAACTGATGGCTTTGTTTTTGCAGTTTCATCATCGGTAACTGATGGCTTTGCTTTTGCAGTTCCATCATCGGTAACTGATGGCTTTGCTTTTGCAGTTCCATCATTGCCAGCTGATGGCTTTGTTTTTGCAGTTCCATCATTGGTAACTGATGGCTTTGTTTTTGCAGTTCCATCATCGGTGACTGACGGCTTTGTTTTTGCAGTTCCATCATCGATAACTGATGGCTTTGTTTTTGCAGTTCCATCATCGGTGACTGATGGCTTTGTTTTTGCAGTTCCATCATCGGTAGCTGTAGGGTTTGTTTTAACAGCAACCTTGTTAGAAGGGTTAGTTTCAGCAGTAATATCTACAGCAAGAACACTTTTTTTTGCTTCCGCAGTACCAACAGAAGATGAAATGGAAGCTTTGGTATCAGCTCCCTTATCGGAAGCAGCATCTGACAACGTTGCTGTAGCAGCTCCATCATCGGCAATGGAAGTCTTTGTTTTAGCAGCTCCATCATCGACAACGGAAGACTTTGCTTTAGCAGCTCTATCGTCGACAACTGAAGGCTTGGTTTTTGTACCTCCATCATCGGCAACTGAAGTTTTTAGTTTTGGAGTTCCAGCAGAAGACTGCTTGTCACTGGTACTCGTACCTACAGGTTTTGTTTTAGCAGTAGCATCCGATGCTTTGTTGTTGGAGTCGACAACAGGTTTACATGTTGATTCCGAAAAAAATAACACAACTACAAAATAAAATATGTCAGCTCTTTGATTATTATGTCAAAAATTTATAGCAAAAACAAACAAACAAACAAACAAAAAACAAAAAAAACGCAGAATTATCGTCATTTGTCGTTCTGCTCAACTTTATATATAATAATCAATAGGTATTCGTTGCCTAGCCAGTGATTGGGATTAAAAAAAGTTCAATGGGACTATGGCCCCCTTCCCTTCCTTGTCAATGGGACATGTTTTATATGAATGGGCCATAATGACAGAACTATGCGCCAAAATCCAGTGTGAAAAATAATGTAGAATAAAAACATTTAACAAACTTTAATACATGGGTGGAGGAGATATATAAACTATCTGACAACTCACACCCTTCTGTTTGAATAAATATGATGAAGGACATATGAGCTTGAACTTAACACTTTTTTTAATTCTTGGCTTAAACCTTGATCTGGACAAAAAAAATCCATCTGATATGCATGATAAACGCTGTGCAATGCATGAAAATTCCCATTTCACGTTTCCCGGGGAAAGTAAAAAAAATCACGGGAAAGTGACATGCTGATCGGTACTTCCCGCCGGGAAAGTGTTATAAGTCCGTTGTTGCTCGTTGTTGTACTTTGCGGTTATCAGATATATCAGTTTTTGAAACTGGTTTACAATTTATTTAAGCCTGAATTCCATATGTAAAGGTATATAAAATTGTATGTACACATGGTACCAGATATCGATGTTGATTTGCAGTTGAACTTTCACAGATCATTTTGAAATAAAAACTAAATTATAAATTAGATACAGTAATTGGGATTAAATTTTTTTCAATGAGACTATGTCCGTGCAGTCTTGACAGAACGTTTCGGTTGTATGTAGAATGTACGTCTGACTTAATCAGAAAACGAATGCGCGCGTATGACGCGGAGTTTTTATGTGGAAATGCGCCATTTCGTCGGGTAATGCGACTATGGCGCGGGGCGCGTGGTAATCCCAATCACTGCCTTATAAAACAGCCAATTCCCTTCAACAGAGGTAACACGAGTGCATGTGTTCGTCTGCGACGAATGCCTTTTATTAGAGACCGAATCACCTTATCCAGAGTAAGTTAGTACTACATTTCTAGAAGAAACAGCCATATTATAAGGGTTATTAGTTCTACTACTTACTAAACAACAAGGCACCATTTCATACATAAGGGTAAGAATATTTTCATAAACTTCGTTTCATCTGCATAAAAAATCAACAAATTATTTGAACCAGACAGACCTTGTTCAGAATTGTAACAAGAATAATTCCATAACATGTTAATGAAAAGAAAGTTTAAACCCTGATGGTCAACCATTCCACCAATATCAACAAAACGATTAATTACATCTTGATTTTACGGCCTACATGGTTATAGTATTAATTTGTCAGATGCCGAATCTACATAATTATTTTCGTTCTTTTAGCAGGTATTCATGCGGTCAACCAAAGAAATGTTAGTAATTTGAACAATCAGTATAAAATATAACTTACCCAATATTGTCAAACACAACAGCTGTAAAACTAGACACTTCATATTCCCTTGTTTGTTTATCAAACGTTTTTGTCCACTTTCTTATAAATAACAAAATGTTAAGTGGACATCAGGGAATAATTTACCTTGTAATAATAACAATATTAATGATCAAAATGTCACTTTAAAGGTTAATTGCCTCCTTTTTTTGCAAAACAATCTTAAAAATGAAAATAAGAATTATTTCATTGTGTTCATCATTTTTTATTAGTTTATGTAGAAACATATATATACATCACCCTTTGTTACCTTGACAAACAAAACGACAATCATAATAAATTATGTCAAAACAGATACAGATGTATCACCCGGCTATTCTTAAAGTCAATTAAAGTGAGGGGTCGTGATCGTACGATAGTTGGATTTATAACTTCCTATGCAATCAGTGCCTATCACCACTATTAACGTTGTGAGTTTTTTAAATCCCGCTCAGACGAGGTGTACTCGATACAACATTATGTGATAAAGTTTGTCAGTAACTTGTGACAGGTCGGTGGTTTTCTCTGTGTAATCCAGTTTGCTCCACCAATAAAACTGATCGCCACCATAAAACTACAATATTGTTGAAAACCATACCCCTTCCTCTATAAATGTTATTTCTGATTCTTAACTCGATCTCAACTCATTTTCACAAGTGTTTTATTCTTGTAGACTCTCATAGACCCTGCTTGTAATACGATATACTAGTATACTATGAGTTATAGTTTTCAAAAAACCTTGTTTGGTTGATAATTGTTAGTGCTTGTCGCGTCTGTGGTGTAATTGTGGGCATGCCCGCCTCGAGTGTGGTAGATTGTGAATTCAAGCCTCGGTCGGTTCAAACCAAAGACTAAAATTGGTATATGCTGCTTCTTCGCTGAGCACACATGATCAAAGAGAAAGAACAAATCCCAGAATCAGCATGATACATTCGAGTGGACCGACATATATGCATGTGGAATATTGTTTTAGGGAGCTACACCGTAGAACATCCATTTCAGCATGTTGGTCAAATACGAAGCGGACATTATCATCATCTCCTGGCATGCGACTACTTCTCACCATGATAGAGTAAAATAGTAATCACTCATTCACTTGAGTAGTTGTTGAATGTCAAGTGAGCAGTATGTCAGTTATACTCTTGACGAGTAATAGTTTATAAACAAACATCATTCGGGTGAGGGGCCCGGTTGGCTCAATGAGTTAGGTCGTTGGATCTAACAACTCATACAAGCCTATCACCAATACGGCGTGGGTTCGCGCCCAGCTTTGTAAATTACAAAAAAGTGTGCACTCGACTCGCACCCGCAAGTGAAAAGTTTACCAGTTGCTTGCCCATGGTCTGTGCCCAGCTAGCACACTACGTATTCACAACGTTGCAGTTTGGTTGCTGTTTGGTCAGGTCCCTTTCTTACGTGAAAATTACGTTGCCACAACGTATTTTAGATACATGATATGTAAGTCGTTGTGACAACGTATTTTCCAACGTTTTTGTTATGTACGGATATGGTCTTGATGCTAACGTAAAAGCTCAAACGTAATGTGTACGTCCTGGTAACGTATTCAGAATACGCTATATCCAAGACGTTGTCACAACGTACTTCCCAACGTCTTTGTTACGTACGGATATGACCTTGATGCTAACGTAAAAACTAAAAAGTAATTATTACGTCCTGGTAACGTATTCAAAATACGTTATGTGCAAGTCGTTGTGACACTGTAGTTTGAACGTTTTTGTTACGTACGGATATGGTCTTGATGCTAACGTAAAAGCTCAAACGTAATGTGTACGTCCTGGTAACGTATTCAGAATACGTTATTTCCAAGACATTGTGACAACGTCCTTTCCAACGTCTTTGTTACGTACGGATATGGCCTTGATGCTAACGTAAAAACTAAAACGTAACTATTACGTCATGGTAACGTATTTCAGAATACGTTATATGCAAGTCGTTGCAGTCAGACAACCGTACGTATATTTATCATCAATCATCAATCCCTGGAAAAGGGAAAGGATCTTAATTAAAAAGTGAATTTTTCAAATTGGGAAGGTATTCCCTAGACATGACTTTGAATTTGATAGTAGTTGATCTCCTGATTCCAAAAATGCATGGTTGATAAGGACTTTTTGCATTTCCAGGTTCATCAGTACAAGATTTAATTACTTGCAATAAAATTACCATATCAAAAAATTAGAAGTACTTTTCCTCATCAATATTCGTCATAATTCGATTTTGATCACTGCAGTTTCAAGCTGGGTAGTGGATCGTTTATAAGATTTGTCATATAATAGCATACAATGCGGAAATTCAGTGTGTCCGTCAACGATTCGATAATAAAAAGTTATTGCTATTTCCGGAGTTTGAATTCCTACCAAAATTCAAATCATGTGTTTTGTGACAATTTTAACACTTTCTTTGATGTCCCGAACATACAAAAACCTCGATTTTAGAAGGTAGAAATATACAGTAAGGTAAGTCTATGAATGAGTAATCCTGATTTAAGAAAATACTGTGACGCCAAATGTCATCCATTCAACATTGACACAGTCACAGGGGCTTGAATCGCTTTCATAGAGGTCACGCGGCCTATATACCCTATATACTAACAAGGGATGTAACGACCAACGTAGCCAAGCCACTACCAGTTCTGTTTCAGGCTTGAACAAAATATTAAAAAATCACACATTCAAACAATCTTTGTTGACATTCGCTAGCATATTCACGATATTGATTTATCTTTCCGACGAGACATAATTTTTCACAACTGCTTCACTCTAGAAGTCAGAGCACCCTGCAAACTTGAAACTTTGCTCCAAAATAGGTCACCAACGTTTTGCTATGGACACAGTCAACGGTAAAACTCCAAGAGTAAAGAGCACAATTGCGGACAATATCCGCATAAATCCTGACTGTCGTAAATACCTATGATAGCAACGACCAGTGTAGGGGAGATAATTCGATTTTGTATTTCTTACCATATTCCCAACACGTTCTTCAAAAGGTGCTTGAAAGTACGGCTTATTAGACAGTGTTCTGCTTTTGTGAAAACGTTTAAGTGATCCTTTTTAGAAAAAACACATGTTGAGGCAATTGTCGACCCCTTTTCTACAATCATGAGTCAAAGGTAACGGACAACAGCCTTTATGGAAGTACAAAAAAACATGTCATTTGACTATTTTTGACAGTAACATCCTAATATTTGTAATTTTTAGATAGATTTTAAAGTCTGTCAACTATTCATTATATCAAAACATGATTTTAATTCCGTTCTTGGTTGATAAATGACGAGTATCGTCTTACCAATTACATGGTTGCAAGGAATATGGTAATCAAAGGGAGATAATTTTCATCTTCCGGTTTACAATTTTGCCTAGTGTCTAGTGTAGTTTTTGAGATATTTTTCAATATCTTGAGCTGGATTTTTGTGTATTGAGCACTGTTTGCCTACAATTTAAGTAGAACGAAGCATTTCTTCCCTAAAATATATGTTACAATAATTGTTAAAGCTGATGACTAAGAAAAATTATGTCCTGATTTTGACAGGTTAAATATTTTCACAATTATTTGCAAAGATTTAAAAAATAATTAACTTGAAGCATAATAATTAGCCC